>JAVXUO010001539.1:0-328952 GCA_033065855.1 Escallonia rubra
GCAGGTTGAAGAGGAGCTTGTATGGCCTAAAGCAAGCTCTTAGACAGTGGTATTTGAAGTTTGACAGTTTCATGAAGCAGACAAACTTCACTAGATGCGACTCTGATCACTGCGTTTATTTTCAGAAGTTTAATAGTGAAGATTTCATTATTTTAACTTTGTATGTAGATGATATGCTTGTAGCAGGTTCAAGCATGGGAAGGATTAATGAACTCAAGAAGAAGTTGGCAAGTAATTTCTCATGAAGGACTTGGGAGAGGCAAAACAACTTCTTGGCATGAGGATAACCAGGGACAGAAAACAGAAAAAGTTATGGTTGTCACAGGAAGAGTACATTGAAAAGGTTTTGAGGAGATTTAACTTGCATGCCTCTAAACCTGTGACGACTCCTTTAGCAGCTCACTTCAAGCTTTCAAAGGAGTTGAGTCCCAAGAACAGGGAGGATGAAGAATACATGGCACAGGTACCGTACACCTCTGCTGTGGGAAGTCTCATGTATGCCATGGTCAGTACAAGGCCGGATATTGCACATGCAGTTGGAGTTGTGAGCAGATTCATGACAAACCCAGGAAAGGAACATTGGCAAGCAGTGAAGTGGATTCTCAGGTATTTGAGAGGAACATCCAGGTTCTGCTTATGTTTTAAGGGTAATAACATAGATGTGCGAGGCTATGTAGATGCAGACCATGGCGGTGATAGAGACAACGGGAGAAGCACCACGGGATATGTTTTTTCCAAAGGTGGAGGGTGGATTCTGCGGTGGTGGGTGATAGGAAGCAGTGCAAGTGTCGAATAGGAAAAAAGGGAAAGAAAAAAAAATTATTTTGTACTGTAAGTACTAAAGTACGTATAATGGCTAGCCTCATGCAACTTAGGTGAGGCTAGCCTTATATTCGCTTTCCCCTATATATATATATATATATACTCCACACATTAAACACCCACAACACCTCTGAACTCACATCAAAAGGCATGGCCATGGCAGCCATGTCCCCACTCCATCACCCTCACGGCACATCTTAAATCTGCCACTTACAGCAGCCCATTTCACTTCCCATCTCAGACCCACTGCCTCACAGCAGTGGGTCTCCCTCTATTTTCATTTCACTCACACACGCAAGGCATGCACACATATAAACAGTCAGTTACCTTCCATCTCACCCGTGTAAATACACTTACCCACATACCTCAGTTCACACTCCTCACCAGGCCTTTGACCCCTGTAATTTGCAACCCATGGTAGCCTATGGCTACCCAATCACTTCTTCTGCCACGGCACCCATGGTTGCTGACCTTCCCACTCGGATTTCTTAATATATATATATATATATATATACACACACACACACACACACACATAGTTGCACGCGCAATCTGGCCATCAACGTGCGAGATGTTGACGGCCAGATCGCGCGCGTAGACGACCATTTTTTCGTTGTCCACTACATTATGTAGCAAACGGCAAAATTATTGTCCGCTACATAATGTAGAGGATGACAAAATCTGGCCCGCCTATTGGGCGAGATGGACGGCCATGACTCCGCCATAATCAAATAGCAGCAGCACATCTACTGCAATAGAGCCACGACCATAATCACAATGTTTCTTTTGCTACAACCACCACAATCACCATGGTCAATCACCATGGTCTAGCCACTACCACTACCACCACCACACAACCAACACCGTACCATCACCACCATGCACGAATATGCTGTCATTTCCACCACACAATCGTTACTACCACCATTACCTCCTGCATTTATGTCAAAATCATCTACATATTCACCACACTACAATCACCATATGATTGTCGTGCCTCAGCATGTCGCCACCACTACAATTTTCAAGACTATATCTTCACAAACTACTACTACCGCTACCATCATCATCACCTTTCCACCACCACCACCACCAATACCATGAACATGATTTTCGAAATAAAAACTTATAAAATGCATACATAAACATTTAACTCTGGTAAAATAGATAAATTTCAAAATGGAATAAGTTTTAGCTTATACATTTTTGTTTACCAAACAGGTTAGCTTGTTTTTCAGTGGCGAAGATTTTCAGCTTTACTAGTTCAACACTTAAGTTTTTAGCACTTAGATTTTAGTTTTATCAAACACTCGCTAAGTATTTATGCTAATTAGTTACCTTTGTAAGGACAGTGTGAGCCGTACATATTTATGGTTTTTTGCTAAAAATGTTATTTGCAATACTCCAGATTTTTATTAAGCTATTTGTAGTAAATAGAAAAGTAATTTAACTTTGAATTAAGCGATGGACCTTAAAGAGTTTGTTTGGAAGTCTTTGTAGTGATGATTTTGTATTTGATATTATTTAGTGACTAATGTGATTAGATTAGGTAATACAAAGGATTTTGACTTGGACTAGGACTTTAAGTTATATTGAAATTAAATAAAAAATGAGGAATTTAAGTTCTAATATATTTTCACCGGCAATAAGGACTTCGAGTCTGTAACACTCCGAAAATTCGGAGCTTTAACACATTGAATTCCCAGAGCATCAAAACAATTACTACTTAAAGGCATATAAACCTCGATTCAAATAACCAACTTTACCACTTAGATCAAAGCCTGTAATCATTACAATTCCTCAAACCAATTTAAATCAAACCAACAAGCTAGAGAAGTTTACCCACGCAGAGGTCTTAGTGATCAATACTAAAAAATAAATTCACTCGCTCGGCTCTAGTCCATACTCAAGCACCTAATGTTGGTTATCACATGCGGACAAGAAGTCAAATGAGAGTGAGCTTTTGAGAGCCCAGTAAAGTCGATCAAGGATTAAAAACAACAAACGATTCAAACGATTTTTATATTTAAGTCAAATAACATCTTTTCAATGAACACTAGCTAGACCCTCAAGGTACTAGCATCTCCTGACAATAACATACTATCCTTATATCGCCCCTGATACAGACCATCCTTACAACTCCTCAGTACACTAACTCGTGTCAATATGCAAAGTACAATAATCGATGATGCAATGATTTAATCAATACACAACGAGAATAAATTACAGAGCATCAAACATGATTTCCAATAAATGCTTAAGGCTCAAGAAAAGGGTATTAAAGGCAAATAACGCATTCTTATAACAAATATAACAGAGTCCAAAGAAATTCGATAGCAATTTTGAAAAAAATATACGATGACAAATTGATGAATTGAGTTTCGGATAGAAATCCCTTACCTCGATCCGAAGCTATGTTAAGCTAATCAACCTTAAACACAAATCCTTCGAATTAACCTAAGTAGGGCAAATCATTTATCAGGATATGGTCCACACAAAGATGTTATAACTCGGTATTAACTTCCTAAACAGTTCTCGTTCCTGCTTTCTAAATAAGCTAACTATAAGCAGTTTATTTATAACTACTAGAGATTTCTCAAAACAGATAACATATACTTGTATATATACTAGAGGGGTCAGAAAGGTCACTTTCATAACGCTACACATTTTCTCGACGCTTGTTACACTTGACCAAAAGAACTGCCCAGTCCATTCGAAGCTCCTCTTGAACTAGCCAATAGTATATGCGCCCGTCTCCACTTCTTCGAAACTCACTTAGAGTAAATCCTGTTATTTTTTCTCAATTTCTTTCGTTCTCCTTCTATCTGTATGCATCCGACTCCATCCGACTTTTCTAACTCTCTTACTCACTCTCTTGAACTCTACAAAATAATGGCTAACACACCCCATCATCTTGACAACCCGTTCTAATACACCCTCCCTTTCTTTCTTCATCTCTCTCTCACAACCACGCACACAAACCCATAGCACAACACACACATGCACCCATAGCACTCACACAATAATCTTAAAACAAATACACAAAATACACGTATAGGACACTCCTGAGCATGGTACCACTACATTCGCCGCCGAGACTGAAAAATTATCAAAGTATTCCCCTGATGTATGTAAAATTACCAAATACCGTTAACGGCCAACACGACTAGAAATAATTTCAAAATACTTCAAACTCATCTATATGTGTATTAGGCTGACATCAGGCTAAAAAGTCCTTTGGAAATATTATTTTATTCAAAAACTCCCTCCGGCTTTTAACGGCGCACAAGGCGACCAAAGTCACTACACATGATAACCGATATCAAAATTTTTTGAAACTTTAGGCACTCAAACAATTCAGTGGAAAAAAGGTCACTATAAAATTTTCTGGCAAAGATAATCTAATTTGCTACTTTTAATAAATCAAGAATGATATTTTTAGATAAAATCATTTCCCACTCTTCGAGGATACTGAAAAATTCCAAGAAATTTATGTCATAGATATTGAAAAAATAACTAGGGTTACAGTTTCGCACTTAGCAAAAATCATAGCAAAAATTGCTTTTAAAATAGGAATTTGGACAGCAATAAAATAATGGCCCTCTTTAGCGACACTTTTCATCTTCTACCTCGAGATTTCTTATCTTTAAACCACCTGTACACATTTAAACCCATTTGCTAAAATAACCAAACACACGCCACTCCACTTAGCCAACCCACTGCACTCACCCATACCCACACTTTCCACACACATGCACACACTGGTCATACAAATTAACCCACACACACACACACATTGCAATACTAACACACACTTCACTGGAACACACGCACACCCTGATTTTACCAATATACACACAGGTCACACACTGTAATATACACACACTGAAACACAAAGATTTACACACGCTACACACACACAAACTCACGCGCACACATTGGTTTTCACACTTTTCTTTTTATATATAAACACACACACACCTGTATATTTTACTCACACCCCTGCACATTCATCAAACATAATGCACACACACAAACCTCTTGCGGCTGTCAAACCTGTGCAAACCCATTTATTTACACACACCAGCACTTACTCACCCAATCATCTCTCATTACATACACAAACATACACTTGATGTATCACTATAATCAGCCCCCTTCCTCCATCGGTATACATAACCAATTACACAGGCAGATTATCAACACCCATGTCACAGAAATTCAGCCCCAACCTATTGTATCACGACTGACATCCAGGTTGGGCCGCCGGTCGTGACCTTGAAAGGGCCGACGGAGGAAAAAGTGCGCCGCGGTTGGTCTCGACGGCGTCCATCACCACAATCGTCACAGTGGTAGCCTGTAAATTCCTTCCCACTTCACCATACAGGTCCACCATCAGCCAACACCGTGAAAGTCGATGTGGTCCACGGCTGATCGGTCTACGTTCTAACTTATTGGAGGCGTTGGGCAGTGCTTTAGGTGGAGGCGCCGGCCAAAATTGATCACCGGCAACCTTAATAGCCTGTATGTGAGTTTTGAGATGAGAGAAAAGACAAGAAAAGAAGAGAAAGGAAGATAAAAGAAAGGAAGAGGAGGGAAGACAACTTTCATTTCCCATGTTTGTGAGTTTCAGAAAGAAAAGAAAATATCATTCATTTATCTTGTTTGTGAATTCAGCATAAAAGAAAAGAAAAGACATTCGGTTACACATATACCCTTAAACTATATCGTCATAATTCTAACCAAGACCAAGATGTATGATACTAAAAAAGAATATGATTTTAATGGGAAAATAAATTAGTCATCAATGATATCATACAAAGTTCATACCATATAAATGGAATAAGTCTTACATCATTGGTTAATGTCACAATAGAAAAAAAACAAGAAGTAAGTCATGAGTTGATTACAAACATTCTAACATCCAAATCTGATTAATGTCACACTAATAGTAAAACAATCAGTTATGAGTCAACTCTAACATCTAAAATAATTATTTGTTTGTAAGTAAAATGAGAAGTTCTTGAAAGGAACCCTAAAATCTAAAAGTCTTTAAAAATCTAGTCTTCATTATTTCAAGGGTAATACGGAAATTTTAAAATATTGCTTACGAGAGTTTTCTTTCTTTTCGTTTATTCCCAATTTTGGGAGGAAAGATTTAGAGACAAAAGAGACCCAAACTTTCCTCTCTTTTCTCTTCTTTTCTCTCCTAAAAAAAATTCACAAACTAGAGAAAGGGAAAGAAAGGAGCCACTTTCCTTTCTTTTCCTCTCATTTCTCTCCTAAAAAAAACTCGCAAACAAGCTATAAGTGTGGCTGGCTATGGGGTTGATAAAAAAGGGCAGCGGTGCCGTTGGCTTTAGGGCCGGCTGCCTTTTTCTATCCGTCTCTTCTCTTCTTCCCATTCTGTTTACTCTATATCTTTAGCTATATAATGACCCAGAAGTGATTAAAAATTTTCAAGGTCATTCCCCTCAATTTCTATTATTTATCTATTGCACCCTCTTATTATGAGTAACTAATGGTTATTATAAACCATCACCAATAATATTATTCATGCCTATCTTTGCCAAAGATTCCAATAACATCACTCATGGAAACTATTGCTAAAGAAATAGCTTGTGCATTACCATACACCTAACTTCATTATTGAAACTTACGATCGTTTCAAAAATGTCACTAAAGGTCCTAGATGATAATGCTCACAATAATCGTCAATAAAGATCCTACAATGTCATTTAGAACAACTAGTACTAAAGTAAAAAGTTAATTCGTTAGAATAAACCTAGCCTAGGTTTGGGGTATTACATGTTTGGCAGCCCCTTTTCCATCCCAAGCACCCTCACGGCTGAATATCTATGGCAGACCCACCTCACCTATGCACACACATATTTCCATATCACACCCACTGCCTCACGGCAGTGGGTTTCTTTCCTTCACTTATTTTCATCAAACTCACAGAGATCTTGTTAATAAATTGGGTCAGTGGACCCATTATCCGTTCACTAACAGATAATGTGTATTTGTTAGTCTGGATAATTACAGTTAATTAGAGGATATTTATATCCCCAAGTGTTTGAGATAAATACAATATTTATCTCTTAAGTGTTTGAGATAAATACATTTTTATCTCCTAAGTGTTTGAGGTAAAGCATGTCTCTAATAGTATCTCTATATAAAGGCTAGACATATCCCAATAAATAGGTAAGTGACAGAAAATAAGTTACAAGACAATCCCTCTCTATGTTGCACTTTCTCTAGAGCATCACCGAGTTCTAGGATTTGGTTCGTGGATGAAGAACTCGACTTTAGTAGCCGTTTTTGTACCTACGATAAAGATCAAGCGTGTTGGAGGCTTGTAACAACAAGAATCCTTCGTCGAAATTTTTGGGGACTTCGTAATGTATGTTTCCGAACCCACTACGTGTTACGTGGTAGACGCATTTAATCATTTCAACATTGGTATCAGAGTATGATTACTTGTAGATTCGCCTTTAACATACTAGAATGAATTATGTGCATGTTGCGATTTTTTTCGGATATATCTATGAGACCCATCAAGCAAATTTCAAAAAATTTTAGCATGTTATTCTGAAAAATAATTATATGGTTTTGTTCCCCTATGCTTGAGGATGAACTCCATAAATTTCCGTGATTATTGGATGCATGGTTTGTGAGAAATGACGATTTTATTTTTCAAGAAAACTATGATTTTGTCGAGTTTTGGGACTCAAATTCGGAGTATGATATCCTTATCAAGATCGATAAGTACATAGTTAATCTATGTCGCATAAGCTTTCCAACGATATGTGGCACACATTATTTGGCTTAAAAATGAGAGAGATATGGCATCCTGAAGTTGGCCTCACGGCATGGCGGCGGCCGGAAAATTAGGATTTAGAAGAAAAAGACGAACAGTGTACCCACGCGCTCAAGTCGAGCTACGAACGCGCGCCACGCGCTGAACGCGTGTGAGTCTAAGCTGCACGCGTGAGTCATTCGCCAACCCAGCCGTACACGCGAGCCAAGCTGCGCCACCACGCGCGCCCACATGTTAGCCAAGGCTGTGGTCATGCAACGCGCTACTCGCGTAGCTGCTTCCATGCACCTCACACGCACGTGTGTACACACTCGCCTGCTCACAAAAAACCCAGACATTGCCCACGCGCACGTCAGCGTGTGGAATCGCGTGATGGCTATTTTTGGGCCGGTTTTCTTCACCGGCGGCGAGTGAAGATCCGTCTTGACTCGTTGAGTTTTTCTATGGTGTTAAATTTACCTTTATACCCTCCGTGTGTATTCTGTATAATTTTTAAAGAAATTTTTATATAGAAATTAACGTTTAAAATTTAATTTATACACACATAATTTTTTCTTTAAGTCCAGAGGGTATATTAGGGTTAAATTTATTGTTTGTCATCTTTTAAGAATTTATCTCTCGTTTTAGGGCTATTTTTGAGTTTTTTTTTTGGTACTTTTGTGGTCCCAAAAAATATGAATAATGCGTAAATATTAATTTTTGCACTTCGTGAGCAGAAATAAATATTTTGGAGAGTTACATGACATAGATGGTTTATGTCTTATTTGTTACATGCTCGCTTTGATTTGTGTTATGGTTTGTTTTTGTTAAAGTATATTTGTTGGGTTTTCGTAAGCCCACACTTTTAAACCATTTATTTTTCAAGGCCTTATCACCCGTTTTCCTTGGAAGAAGAATGTGGCATATTCATCCATTTAATTGTCCTTTAACTTGTAATTTGAGCATGATAGTTTTAGGTTAAATTGATGGATATTAGATTGGCATCCTAAATAAACTTATGTGTTTATTTTTGTTATTAGAATGCCAATAAGGCTCAACGGAGTTCTTGCACACTTTGTTGTATGGTGCAACTTTTATATTGTTCTAAATTATCATATGGATGATTTATTACATTGTGACTTATATGATGATGAAATTTATTACGAAAAATATTTTCTCAACTCACATACATGGGAGATGATTACGAGCTTAGCGAATTTTCGATGTCATGATGTGAGGAAGGATAATATTTTTCATTTGAATTTTTTAAAATAAATAAAAGGATGTATAAGTAATGTCTTTTCCTTGTACAAACTAATGTAGTGAATAGAATGGCCAACAAGAATGTCATAGTTGATCTCGTTAAGGGTGAGAATCCTAACGGAGATAATTATGACGTCTGAACAAACAAGAGCTCGAGAAGCACTTGACAAAAGAGATGGTCACGTCCACTGAGGGGCAATCCCTAAGAGACCACACTATCTACCAGAAATGAAATGAGAAAGATCGTAATGCACGCTACACCTTGTTGAGCAGTTTGCAAAATGATCTAATTGGGCAGTTTGATAAACTTCCAACTTGCAAAGCTTTATGGGATCAGCTTAAGTTCTCTTTTGGTGGAACCTCGACTATGCGGCTTCGTAGCCTTATCATCAAGTTTGAGAAGTACACAAAAGACCCTAAGCATACCATGAGTGAATATCTAAGGATGATGTCCAATATGATTTGTAAGCTAAGGGATGCTGGCCATGCGCTCATAGATGAGCAGCAAGTCAGAGCTGTCATAAGGTCAATTTCCTGCCTCATGGGCCAATATGAAACATATATTGACCTGTAGTGAAAACATCAAGAACTTTTCAGATGTTTCACAGCATGTCATCTTTGATGCTGAGACTCGAGGTGCTGACAAGACCCTCACTTATGTCACCCAAGAGGGATTGAACAATGCAAATGGCAAGCGCGGAAGACAAAGTAAGAAAGGCAAGAAACGCGAGGCTAGCACTTCTGCACCAAATGAAGGGAAAATAAAGAAACGCAAGGGGGTTCACGTAATGCAAATGGCAAGTGCTGATGTTTTCCTTTATTTTTAAGGGTAATAAGTTGGACATCTTTTTGGATGATGTTTTGTTCAGACATAATTTTTGCATGGATAGTCTTTTTTCAATTGGATTTAATTAATTCTTATTCCTCTTATTCTTATGTTGTGAATGATAATATTGTGAATGATTCTACCACCTGGCATGCAAGGCTGGGCCACATAGGCCAAGATAGAATGACTCGTTTGGCTAGAGAAGGCCATTTTGGTCCCACTCGCAAAAGTCAATCTACAAACAGGTGAGGCTTGTTTGGCCGGTAAAGCATGCAGGAAGCCTTTTGGAAAGACTGTGAGAGCAACTCAACCACTTGAGCTAGTTCACTCTGACATATGTGGATCTATGAGTGTAAAGGCACGCCATTGCGCCTCTTACTTCCTTACACTGATACACAATTATACGCGATATGGTTGTGTATCTGATATCTTATCGCTATGAAGCTTTGGACTGTTTCAAACGCTTTGTAGTAAAGGTTAAGAATCAGAAAGAGAGGAGTTTAAAAAACTCTTCGCACTGACCGGGACGCGAATATTTGTCAAATCACTTCAAAAAGTTTTGTAAGGAAAAAGGGATATGCAGGTAACTTACTATTCTTAATACTCCACAACAAAATGGTGTTGCGGAAAGAAGGAATAGAACATTATTAGTCATGGTTAGGTCTATGATGGCGCAATCAAACCTTCCAATATTTTTTCGGGGAATGCTCGTTTGACTACAGCCTATATACTAAATGGTGTGCCTTCACAATCAGTCAAATCCACCCCATATGAGCTTTGGAATTGCTAAAAGCCAAATTTGGATAACTTGTGCCCATGGGGCTAAATAGGTTATGTTCACAGTACTTCTCATAAGTATGGGAAACTAGGGCCTAGAGCTAAGAAGAGTATCTTTTTAAGGTATTCTGAAAACTCTAAAGGATGTGTGATGTAAGGTAAACATCCAAATGGTGGAAGGACTGAAATAGAGCCTCGTGATGTTGATTTCATAGAGAGTGATTTTCCTAGCATGGAGATGCAAGTAAGAATCTTGACCTCTATGAGTTATAAGAGGTTGAAGTCACTTTACCATCTCCAAGTGAAGGTGGGCAATTAGTTCCTCATCTGGTTGTCGCTGAAGATAGTATAAGTGACCTTCAACCTAATAGGAGCATCCTAGACAGTGGGAGCACACCCATGGGTGGAACCATGTGGAAACTAGGCGGGGCTAGTGCACCCCCTGAACTTTTGAGGAAGAATTTTTTTTTACTTTACAATTACACCCAAGTCTGCCTCTCAGTTCTCTCACCCCAAGACCCAGATTGTCACCTCTCTCTCTCCCCCTGACTCACCCAATCTACAATCGACCAGTCCCCAGACCAGACGGCAGACGACAGTGACTCATGTGAGTCCGTGACCTGTCCGTGATGTCGGTGCGATGGGCCACTGGTCGAGCACGAGCAAATTCAGATCTGGAGACGACCTAAGCGAAACACCGACGACGAAAACGGCGATGGCCAGATGGACAGACGACCAATTCGTTCAGATCTGGAAAACTAGAACGTGTCTCAAGTTGTGCAAGTGCGGCTGTGCAGGAGAAGGGGAGGACTCTAATCCACTCTGCCAAATAGGCGTCGGTGCCGACAAGGACCGAAAATAGCAACGACTTTCGGTGACGACGTCAACAACGGTGAACAACAGTCTGCATTTATTTCTTGAGCTTTTCTCTGCTTAGCTAATTTCAATTTCAAGCAATCTGATTGATTCTAGCTTAATTTCAGAAATCGTATTTATATTCTAGTTTAATTTCTGTACTTGATTCTATTTCAGAAAATCAAAAAACATGTTTGGTTATGGTGATTATTGGTGATTTAGTGGAACAGTCTGCTTGATTCTATTTCAGAAATTATTCGTGATTTGGTGGAACACCTTTATTATTTGGTTAATTTGCTTTGCTAATTCTTAATTGGCTAATTGTTTTTCTAATTCATAGTTTTCATACTTTGGTGCATAAATAATTTTTAATTATGTTGGAATGTGACATTGAGCTTGAGCTTGTTTGGCTATTTAATTTTAAAATTGGAACGTTGAAATGTACTGTTTTGTTAGAATTTGATGTTGTGTTAAGATTGGGGGATGAAGCTTTAGCTTGGGAGGTTGATCTTGGAATGTGATTTAATTTTAAAATTGGGAGGTTGATCTTGAGCATGAAATGTCCTGTTATTTAGGTATGTGATGTTGGGTTGAGATTGGGGGGTTGATCTTGAGCTTGAACATGGGATGATGATCTTGAGTTTGTATTATTGTGTTGGAATGCGAATTAGTTTTAAAATTGGGTGGGTGATTGATCTTGAGCTTCTATTATTGTGTTTGAACTTGATTTAGTTTTAAAATTGGGAGGTTTATCTTGAGCTTGTATTATTTTACTTATAAAAAATATATTATTATTTTAATTATTTTACTTAATTAAAAATTATATTAAATTCGATATAAAAGAAATCCTGGTTCCGCCCCAGAGCACACCACCAGGACCATTAGGTCAACAAGATTCTCAACTGCGTAATGGTGCAGGAGGAAGAGTTCCACACCGTCGTTTTGAGATTGACGGGGAAATATTTATGTGCACTCCAACTGATGAGATGAGCCTAGTTCTGTGGAAGAATCCTTATCTTCACCTGCTAGTGATGAGTGGATGGCTGCAATGAACGATGAGTTGAGCTCAATGGATCGGAGAAGAATCAGGTCTGGGAGTCGGTTGACCTTTTGCCAGGGCGCAAGACTGTTGGAAACAAGTGGGTTTTAAAAGTCAAGCGCATGGCAGATGGGTCAATTGACAAGTATAAGGCACGTCTTGTGGCGAAAGGCTATACCCAACAGCGGGGTGTGGACTATGAAGACACATTCTCCCCCGTGGTGAGATTTGCTTCAATTCGCCTGATCCTAGCAATTGTCAACCAGCATGTTTTAAAACTTTTTCATATGGATGTTAAGACTGCATTTCTCAATGGAGAACTAGACGAAGAGATTTATATGGCTTAACCTGAGGGTTTTGAAGTCAGTGGACATGAGCACAAAGTTTGATGGCTCAAACGCTCTATATATGGTCTTAAACAATGGTCTAGGCAGTAGTACTTTAAGTTTCATCATGCCATTACCTCTATAGGTTTTGAAATGATTGAACAAGACTATTGCGTTTACGTAAAACGATCCAAGAAAAGTATTATGATCCTTTCTTTGTATGTGGATGACATTCTTTTAGCTAGAAATGACATGAGTTCCATTGTCGCCGCTAAGCAGTGGTTGTCCTCAACTTTTGAGATAAAGGACATGGGAGAATCTAATTATATGCTCGGGGTTAAAATCATACGTGATCGTCCAAACAGACTTCTCGGTTTGTCTCAAGAGACATACATCAAGAAAGTCATTGAACAATTTTGTATACATAACTCAAAACCCATAGTTTAAGCACAAACCAATACCCAAAGAATGATGAGGCAAAGAATGAGATGTCCAAAGTGCCTTACACGGCTGCAGTAGGGAGTCTGATGTACGCTATGTTGTGTACGCGTGCAGACATCTACTGTGCTGTTGGAATAGTGAGTCGTTATCAAAGTAATCCTGGACCCGCTCATTGGAATTTGGTGAAGAGGATTCTTCGATACCTATGTGGAACCGCTAACCTCGTCTTGTGTTATCATGGTAGAGACTTGAGACTAAGAGGATACAGCGATGCTGATTGGGCGTTGATAGAGATGAGTGTAGATCCACTTCAGGTGGAGCTATCTCTTGGTGCAGTAAGAAGCAGTCTTTCATCGCCCTATCCACAATAGAGTCAGAGTATGTTGCTTAAACAACAGCAGTCCAGGGAACTGTTTGATTGAGGTCATTCATACAGGCTCTAGGAATTACAACTCATGTAGATGAGGTTGTCGCTGTTCACTGTGATAATACAGCTGCCCTAGGTTAGGCGCTTTGTACAACGACTAGACTCATATTCGTATGGCGTATTTTATACATTTATTTATGTGACACACACTTGTGGGTTACCCCATAACATGCAAATCATACTGCATGTGCTAACTGTAGACCGACAATGGGAGTGATGAATGAATCTCTGCTTCGTCATTGTGTGAGCCACTTGGATCAAAATGTTTTTTGATCCTATATAGTACCATTTTCACCTTAGACTATGTCATGAAGAGGATACTCAGTGTCGCTACTTTAGCATGTACCCTTGGATCACGGATGATGCGGTCTCGCGGGGCATGTCTAGAAAAGCGGTTGGGTCTAATTGGAATGACATGAGGGCTTTGGGAAGAAAGTTCAATATTACACCATGTTGTGTGATTCATAGCCCGGGCGACTTTGCCAATTTTCGTTTCGATATGAGTCATGAATACATAACATATGAGAGGTTTAACACTACTCACTATGAGGGATTTGAGAGTGTTCAATCTGGTGTAGTTGAACTATCTGGGGTACATATGAGATTTTTTGGAGTGATGTATTGTGTTAGTTTGGTGATAACTTAATACAATACTCCTCAACTGAAATCCTTTCTCGTAGGTCGCACGTTCCATTTCCTGTATGAGGAGATGAGTGAATAAGAGATAAGGATGGACTCCACGATTTATTTGCCCTGTTTGTGGGCGAGTGTGAGCTGTTAATAAATTAGGTGAGTGGACCCATTATTCGCCCACTAACAGATAATGTGTATTTGTTAGTATGGATAATTACAATTAATTAAAGGATATTTATCTCCTAAGTGTTTGAGATAAATACAATATTTATCTCTTAGGTGTTTGAGATAAATACAATATTTATCTCTCAGATGTTTGAGATAAATACAATATTTATTTCCTAAGTGTTTGAGGTAACGTCTGTCTCTAATACTATCTCTATATAAAGGCTAGAGATATCCTAAGAAATAATAAGTCACAGACAATGAGTGACAGACAATAAGTCACAAGACAATCCCTCTTTCTGTTGCACTCTCTCTAGAGCATCACCGGCCGAGCTCTAGGATTTGATTTGTGGACGAAGAACTCAATTTTAGTAGCCGTTTTCGTATTTACAATATAGATCAAGCGTGTTAGAGGCTCGCAACAACAAGGATCCTTTGTCGGAATTTTCGGGGACTTTGTAAGGTATGTTTCCGAACCCACTACATGTTACGTGGTAGGCGCATTTAATCGTTTCAGCAGATCTAAAATCCAAATGCACTATTTTATGTTTGCATATCACAGCCCATAAACCAACGAGATATATACATATATATACATAGATAAGAGACATAGATCTATATGAGCCTTACCGGAAATTATTTTCGCCGAAAAATCCCTTCAATCCCTTCTCTTTTCTCTCTCGGTATTTCTCTCTTGTTGCCGCAATAAGAACTCCAACAAAAAAAACAAAGACGGCTGACCACTACTCCAATATATATATATATATAACCCTAAATTGGACATTTACCAAAAACCCACTAAACTTCCGTTAATCATTTTAAATCTTACCCGCTACCTTCTTTTATTATAAACAGGTCCAAAATAAATTATTTGCAATAGTTTATGTGCTAGAAGTTTTTTTAATGAATTTGTTAGATAACCTCGCTACACTAATAGTCACTAAAAGTATAGCGATGCTAAAAATTTTGCCACTAAAAGTCGCTAATAAAAATACCGATGCTAAGTTAAAAGTATCGTCGCTAAAAGTTACCGATAAAATTGCACTCATTTCAATCGACGTTAAATCTTTCGTATAAAAGTCATCGCTTAACTTGAACCAACCGGCTAAACTATATCAAGGTTTGGGGTTTTACAACAACCGTGCAAGCATAGTGTACCACTCCATTGCATGAAAACATTACTGTCTACCCATTTTCTTCCTCTCCCTTCTCTGCAACACACTCACTCAACTCACGGCTGCTTTCCCTTTTTCCTTGAACTTACATATTTACAACACAGACATATTATAATGCACATTATTCAATCCATTCTTCATGGCAACCCCAGTAAACTAACCAAAAATTACTCTAACATCATCATTTGCAGGCACAACCAAAAGCTTCTCTAACCCAGTTTGGAGTGGAAGCATCTTAATCAACCAGTGAGGTTCCCTTTCACATGTGATTTAACAGGGTTCGTTTTTACAAGCCACTCATGGCATTGCAAAACTAATTTCCCCTCATCCTTTATTTGCTATTAGCAACCTGTCGTATTCTAATGACCTTGTGGGACTTCGAAAACATCTTGTACACCCGTTAAACATGCTTGCTATTAGCAACCTGTCAGATTCTAATGACCAAGCCAATGTTAATCTCTTTTTGGTTCATGAAATGTGATATGCATTAATATACTTTTTATAGCTTTTTAAAATATTTTATTAACTCACTCAAGCTTGGCTTGATATATAGATCTATTATATCTAATAATTGAGGCGAGAAACGCAATGATAACTTATTTTCATGATACATCATTGCATTTTGCCTCTAATGTGATATGCTAGACAATTAATGCCGCTAAAGATCTCCAAATATTATTTTGAATGGGGTCCTTAATTTTACAATTAATGAAATCTACAAACATAGTATAGTAAACATTTAAATAGTAAGCCTTATGCAATTCAAAATTTTGAAACATTTCAAATTCTATAACTAATATAGTAACCTATTATGAATTTAATTGAATATCATATATCGAAAAAACTCTCTAGCATGAAATAATCACCTGCAAAACAAAAATACTTAAAGAGATTTAATAAGAAAAAGTACTATTTTAAATTCACATTTAAGCTTTATAACTTTATGCTATGTGAGCTATAGACAAATTACTTTTACAGAAGATCCTTAAGTTTACCATTTGTTAACATTTTAAAGTATAACCAATCCAATATAATAACCTAGATAGCATGAAAATAAAATCTGCAAATTTAAATTAA
The DNA here is from genome assembly GCA_033065855.1 of Escallonia rubra. Taxonomy (NCBI): domain Eukaryota; kingdom Viridiplantae; phylum Streptophyta; class Magnoliopsida; order Escalloniales; family Escalloniaceae; genus Escallonia; species Escallonia rubra. The sequence continues at coordinate 16,626 of JAVXUO010001539.1, forward strand.
AGAAAAAAGACCACATATGTGATTTATTATAGAACAATAGAGAGATAAATTGAACAAGAATGGTTGTCCCCTGTTGGGATGAACAAAATTTTTAAAAATACCGAGTAACACACACACACACACACACACACACACACACACACAGAGACTGAGACAACACACACTAATCATATTTACTCATAATATTATTCACGTGAAATTAATTAAATTAAAAAAATAAGGACCTTATCAAATTTACGTCAATTGTTTGGTCATTATTTTGTTTTAAAATATTAAACATCAGTTATATTTTTTTAGATCTATAAATATTTATTATCTTATTAGAGTAAGCTTTTTAAGGATATGATCATTACAATTAAGTTTTGGTAGACTAATGAATTGATTACGAAGAGATTTGGATAGTCTAAAAATTATTTTTAACTTATATAAGGCTTACTAATAAAAAAAACTAATCAGGAGATCGATAAGGACCCTATTCAAGATAGTATTGACCTTTTAGCACTACTTTTATATTTAATATATAGTGCTTGTAAATTTATTTCACATTGAATATATAATATGATGATAAGCAATGATGCATTACACAAAGAAGTTATAGTACAATTTCATTGTATTGATATGTACAAAACGAAACAAAACTAGCATGGTTAAGTCAGATTTCAAACTGAATTGTCAACCTTCGTAAATTCAAAGATGAATTTAACTTGATAAATATATCAGTTAAAAACTTTGGTCAATGATTTCCTTACTCTAAGGTTTCGCGCTATCCTATTCAGTTGGATTTGTCAAATGTAGAAATATCATATTATGCAAATTCCTTGTGAGATATATCAAAACTTAGATTTAACAAATTTGTTTCTACAATTTTTCGTATTGTGAGTAATTAAACACTTAAGCATTCCAAAATCTACATTAACAATATATCAACACATTATGATTTTTATGTTAACTTTTATACTCCTAAAGACTCTTTCACATATGAAAAGAGAAAACTATATATTTTATTGTATATAGAATCTAAAAAGATATTAGTTATTTTGTGATCAATATAGTCTAAAATTTAGATTGAAAACCTTATTATATATGAAGATAAATCTGACTTAGGCATGCTTATTATATATGGAGTGCGTTGTTAAATGTTGGTCATATTTTGTACCACAATTTTCTTACTATAAGGTTTTGAGCTATCCTATTTATCGTCATGTTAGTTAACCTTTGTAAACTTTATATAATTACCTCATACAATAATTGTTATGCTCTCTCTATACTTTATTGGTAGATTTTATTTGCTTTCAAAAATGTCATACCATGCTTATTTAATTAGTCGTGTTATTTAATTTTTATAAATCACGTGCTATAAGATAATACATGGAGCAATATTTTTCATATGAATATTAAACTAGTATTTAGTTAACATTATGGGCAACCCATTAAAATGTACAAATTATTTTTAGAAGATACTTAGAAAATAATAAAAATGTCTTATGCAATTGCAAAATTAATCTCAATATGTTCTCCGCGTATTTTTATCCCGTGGAATTTACTATTTTTTTTCTTCTGTACTAGATAATTTTTTTAATTTTTGTTCATCTATATAGTTACTAAATCAGAATGAGCAAATACGCACAAGGACAATGCTTATTGATATTTTATCACGAGGGTTAATTTATTTAATTAAAAGAAATTTCACCCAAAAAATAAACTGACTATCTTTGATAAAATAACTATGAAATTATAAAATTGTGCAATAGTTTTTTTATGCAATTTAAAACCACTAAAATAAATCATTGTTATAAAACCGTCATGTACTTAACACACGGGATACTGGTCTAATAAATATAAATATCACAACTATGAAGATTTCGAATAGTAAGATAATCAGAAGTCTTTTCATCATATAACATCCTTACAAAAGTATAACTTCAATCACAAGACTTTGGCAACACTACGCATGTTTAAAAAATTCAAGCACTCTATCTTTTACTTTTCCTTAAACAATAAAAAATCAACTAAAAGGGCTGACATGATACAAGTTTAACTTGTTGACTTATTGATTTTGATGATTTCAGACTTATATTATCTAACATTAATCTGACAATATTATTAAGTTAAAACTTTTCAGGTTTTATCTTAATCAAACAAATACATAATCTTGACATGGATGACAGAGACTTTGCACGACCTTGACATGGATGACAAAGACTTTGGACTCAAGCTTTGGACTACTGAGAAAGATTCATGATCTTAAAGTATACCTTTTCTTGTTTTGTTTTTTCTTTAAAAAGCCTTTCTTAAAAGATCTGACAGAAAATTTAGTAAAGAACGAAGCCAAGTGTTTTAGTCGAAGTCAAGTTTTTGAGTCGAAACCAAAACATTTTAGTCGAAGCTAAATCTTTCAGTCGAAGCTAAGACTTTCAGTCGAAGCTCGACTTTCAAGTGTTTCAGTCGAAGTCAAGTGTTTCAGTCGAAGCCAAGACTTTCAGTCGAAGGCAAGACATTTTAGTCGAAGCCAAAAATGTTTTAGTCGAAGCCAAAAATGTTTTAGTCGAAGTCAAGTTTTTCAGTCGAAACCAAATGTTTTAGTCGAAGGCAAGACTTTCAGTCGAAGGTAAGACTTTCAGTCGAAGCCAAGACTTTCAGTCAAAGCCAAGACATTTTAGTCGAAGCCAAAATGTTTTAGTCGAAGTCAAGTCTTTTAGTCGAAGCAATACATTTCAGTCGAAGGCAAGACTTTTAGTCGAAGGCAAGACTTTTAGTCGAAGCCAAGACTTTCAGTCGAAGCCAAAATGTTTTAGTCGAATCCTTCTTGTTTGGTTTTTCTACCTAACAGTCCTCTATTTCCTTCCTGTATAAATAGAGAATCTGTTGGAGCATTTATTACCTTTTTCTCTCGCGTAAATTTTTACTCTGAAAAACTCTCTCATCTCAATCTCTTATTCTTATCAATTATCTTTTGAGTGAGTTTATCTTAGAGAAAGTTCTGTGTAAGCTTCTTGGTTTTGTTCTTGAAAGAATATAGATCTTCCCACCTAAGAAGACTTAGCTTTAAAACTTTCATTGTACTATCTGCTCAAGAAGGAGCCTGTTAATTGTATTCAAATTGTAATATCTTTTCATTTGTAATCTGTTGGAAACCTTGGAAGGGTTTCGGATATTGTACTGAGGTTTGAGCTAGCACCCGAAGCTAGTTGGTTTAGTGAAAGGCTCGAGTAGGTCTCCCTTGTGTGGAGTGCTCGAGGACTGGAGTACGCTGATCGGTAAAAGATATGGTAACATATATACTCTATCTTTTGATGCCTCTGACCATTCTCGTGAAGTATGTCTTTCTGTTCAGCACAATGATATTTGGTTGTGGCATCGTAGATTAGGTCATGTTCACATGGATCTAATCAAGAAACTTCTCTCGAAAGATCTTGTCAGAGGCTTACCAAATTTGAGGTTTATCAAGGATAAAATTTGTGATGCCTGTCAATATGGTAAATAGTCAAAAACCTCTTTTCAAGCCGAAAATGTTGTTTCCACCTCTCGTCCTCTTCAACTCTTTCATTTAGATCTTTTTGGCCCTACTAGAAATGCTAGCCTAGGTGGAAAATTTTATGCCTTCATCATTGTTGACGATTTTTCAAGATACACCTGGGTTCTTTTTCTTACTCGTAAAGATGAAGCGTTTCAAAAAAATTTCAGTCTTGTTAAGCAGCTTCAAAATGAGAAGGAGTTGAAGCTTGTCAAAATTCGAAGTGATCATGGCTGTGAATTTAAAAAAGATTTTATCCCTTTTTGTATTCAAAATGGCATTTCACATGAGTTTTCTGCCCCTCGGACGCCCCAACAAAATGGAGTTGTTGAGAGAAAGAATCGTACTCTTCAAGAAATGGCCAGAACCATGCTTCAAGAAAACTCTCTGCCAAAATATTTTTGGGCAGAAGCCGTCAGCACTTCCTGTTACGTGTTGAACAGAGTACTCATCAGACCAATTCTTGATAAAACTCCCTACGAACTGTTCTCAAATCGAAAACCAAAAATCGATTATTTCAGGGTTTTCGGTTGCAAATGCCTTCTTTTGAACAATCGTGAGAATTTAGGAAAGTTCGATGCGAAGTCTAACGAGGTAATATTTCTTGGTTACTCATTAAAGAGTAGAGCATATAGAATTTATAACCATAAGTCTATGACCATTGAAGAATCTATGCATGTAGTATTTGAAGAATCTAATGTTGAAAAATCAAGTAAGATTGCAGGTGATGACGATGAAGAACTCTCTATGGATTTGAACAACAAACTTAACGTCTCCTCAACTGAGGGGGAGTGTTTAACTTCTTCTCACAACAATAACGATGAGACTCTGCCCCTTCCAAAAAGTTGGAGATATTCTTCTAGTCATCCATTAGAACAAGTTATAGGCAATGTGGAATGCGGAGTTACAACTCGGTCTACGGTAAATCTCTTCTGTGAGGATTTTGCTTTTCTTTCTCAAATGGAGCCTAAAAACATTTCAGAGGCTCTAAATGATTCTGAGTGGATTCTTGCCATGCAAGATGAATTGAATCAATTTGAGCGAAGCGAAGTTTGGACACTAGTTCCGGCTCCTGTTCAACAAAAGTCATTGGAACAAAGTGGGTTTTTCGAAACAAACTTGATGAAGATGGCCATATTGTTCGTAACAAAGCTAGACTAGTTGCTCAAGGATACAATCAAGTCGAAGGGGTTGATTTTGATCAAACCTTTGCCCCTGTTGCACGACTTGAAGCTATCCGAATTCTTTTGGCATTTTCATGTCATTTGAACTTCAAACTTTTTCAAATGGACGTGAAAAGTGCTTTCTTGAATAGGGTAATACAGGAGGAAGTTTTTGTTAAACAACCTCCCGATTTTGAAAATGAAAAATACCCTAATCATGTCTTTAAACTGAAAAAGGCTTTGTACGGTCTTAAACAAGCTCCTCGAGCTTGGTACGATCGTCTCAGCAGCTTCCTCATTGATCATGGATTCTCTCGTGGCAAAGTCGATACTACTCTTTTTACAAAAACTCGTAGTTCCCATATTTTAATAGTTCAAATATATGTTGATGACATTATTTTTGGTGCCACTAACAATGATCTATGTCAAGAATTTGCCGAGAATATGCGCAGGGAATTTGAGATGAGCATGATGGGTGAACTTACCTTTTTTCTTGGACTTCAAATCAAGCAGTCCAAAGAAGGAATTTTTATCAATCAGTCTAAGTACACTCGAGAACTTTTGAAAAGGTTTGGCTTGGAAAATGCTAAACCTCGAGGTACTCCTATTTCTCCCAGCGTCAATCTTATCAAAGATGAAAATGGTAAAGATGTAGATAGTAAACTTTTTCGTGGTATGATTGGCAGTTTACTTTATCTTACTGCATCTAGACCTGACATCATGTTTAGTGTTTGCATCTGTGCCCGTTTTCAAGCCTGCCCCAAAGAATCTCATTTATCTGTTGTTAAACGCATTTTTAAATATCTCTCTGGTACTCTTAACTTAGGTCTCTGGTATCCTCGTAATTCTTCAATAGATCTAGTAGGTTTTTCTGATTCTGATTATGCGGGATGTCTTGTTGATCGTAAGAGTACTAGTGGCACCTGTCAGTTTCTTGGAGATGCTTTAGTTTCATGGCACAGTAAGAAACAGACATCTGTGGCCCTATCTACTGCTGAAGCGGAATATGTTGCAGCTGGAAGCTGTTGTGCCCAAGTTTTATGGATGCGTCAAACTTTACAAGATTTTGGTGTCTCTTTAGAGCTTATTCCTATTATGTGCGACAGTAGCAGTGCTATCGATATTAGTAAAAATCATGTCCAACACTCACGCACTAAGCACATAGATATTCGTCATCACTTTCTCCGCGACAATGTTCAAAAGGGGTTAATTGAACTTAAGAGAGTTGGCTCTGAAGATCAGCTCGCCGATATCTTTACAAAATCTTTAGCTGAATCTTCCTTCTGTTCTCTTCGTCGTCGTTTGGGTATGTGCGATCTTAGTTAATTTTTACTCTGTTTTTAGTTGTCTCAAAGTCCTCTTTCAGTCGACTAAAAGTCTATTTCAGTCGACTAAAAGTCACCTTTCAGTCGACTAAAAATTCCTTTTCAGTCGACTCAAAGTCCCCTTTAAGTCGACTAAAAGTCCAGTTTCAGTCGACTCAAACCCTTTCAGTCGACTAAAAGTCCAGTTTCAGTCGACTCAAACCCTTTCAGTCGACTAAAATGTCCACTTTTAGTCGACTCAAACTTTTCCAGTCGACTAAAAGTCTACTTTCAGTCGACTCAAACCCTTTTAGTCGACTAAAAGTCTACTTTCAGTCGACTCAAACTTGTTTGCCTATTTATATGCCACCTTTTTCACTTTCACTTTTTTACTGTTTCCCTTTTTCACTGTGTCTTTCACTTTTGTTTCTCTTCTTCTCTCTCTTGTCCACCTGTCACTCCAAGGACCCACATGGCCTCAAACTCACGACCTGTAAGTCATCGTCGTCTTATTATTCAATCTGACGACGAAATCGATGGGTCTCCGTCCACTACCAATGCTGCGCCTACCGCTGTGGCTGCTCCACCGCCGACCACCCGTCCTCGCACCCGTCAAACATCCATCGCTGCTTCGCGACGTTCGTCCTCTGCAACTGTCCATCCGTCATCCGCACCGTCCACTTCAGGTACTGTAGTTCCTCCTCCTCCTCCACCTGCTGCCTCTTCTTCGTCTGCCTCTCCACCAACTTGCCCACCCCCTACCTGCCCATACACTTCCTCTTCCGAAATCCTTCACATTCCTCATGACTCAACTTGGTGTTACCGCTCTGTTTGAGCGAATGGGCTGTCTCTCCCTTCTCTCTCCCCCCTCCACCTATTATCCTTCTCTGGTGCGCATGTTCTACTCAAATTTGCACTTTAACGCTCAACCCCCTACCTTTCTGACCTCGTATGTAAATGGGGTCCACATTCATCTTGATGCCACCACATTGGCCCATATTTTCGGTTTTGTCAATCAATCTTCTACTCTTGTTTTCACTGCGAACACTTGGTGTACAACCAGTTCCTTTACACCACTCCAACAGACCCAAACACTCTTAGGGGACCCGTCTATAACTCAACCCTGTAAACCTAATTTAGGTGACATGTCCCCTCTTTATCGCGTTCTCCACCTTATTCTCTGTTACAATCTTTCGGCCCGCTCTGGCTCCTATGCTACATTTTCCTATTTAGACATCATTCTTCTCACTCATTTCATTCAGGGGTTCCCCGTTAAACATTGCCGGCATTATCATGCTCGTCATGAATGCCCGTAAAAACAAATCTTCTGCTAACCTTCCCTTCGGCCTTCTGCTAACTCGAGTCTTTGAACATTTTCATGTTCCCTTGCCTACTTCTAACTCGGAAAGTATTCCTCTTCCGAGTCATCATGTGCTCGATGAAACCTCTCTTCGTCGAGCCGGCTTCGCCATCCGCTCCGATCTCACCTCAAACACTGTCCTTCTTGAACACCCTTCCCAGTCTGTCCCAGCTTCCATTTCTGTTCCCTTCCCAGCTCCTGAAATTCCCTCAGCCCCCCCTTCTGCTTCCATCCCACCTTTTTCACCTCCTCCTCCTCCTTCTCCTCAGTTCATACCCCTTGCTTCTACTGACCCTTCCACCTCAATTCCCATCACCCTGCTGATCCCTTCTTCACTAGTCCACTCAACGACTTCTCAAATTTCAATTTTGATGAATTTCTCTCTTCTGATCACCCCGACCTCTCTGACACTCTTTCTCGAATCTCTACCTCGATTTAGCTCATTCTTGAATCCCAAACCACCCTTGCTTCCTCCATGGCCAATAACCATACTATTCTTCTTCAAGAGCTTGCTGCTCTTCAGTAGTCGGTTCAACATTCTTCCGCTCAGCTACTTTCAAACCAAATCGATTTTCACAACCTCCTCAATGACCTTACTGCCAACCTCACCTCTCTCCCTCTAAATCAAACCCCCATTCTTGAAAGTCTGACACGGATGCAGCATGACCTTCACCGCCAACAAGAGGCTGCTATTCAGGATCATCGTCGCCAGGCTTATCTCACGACGAGCATTCTGACCGAACAGAACCGCTATTTGGCTCATCAGACTGTCGATCAGGCTCATGGTTTTTGGGTGACTCGTCCAGATATCTTTCCTTCTCGACATACTGGCAACGACGGGGAAGAATGGTTCTTCAACCCGCATCTTCCTTGCAATCCTCCGCCGCCGCGCTCTCCTCGCGTCGTTAGTTGAAGTTCCCACCACAGATCCACCGCCTGCTGCTACCTCTCCTCCGCACCGTACTCGTCGGTCTGCTTCGCCTCCTGCTGATCCCTCTTCCTCTGCACAAGGTTCTCGTCGCCGTCAGCCTTAGATTTTCTTTATTCATTTTTTTTGTTACTCCGGATGCCCCCACTTTTTGCTTGCTTTGACAAAAGGGGAGAACATGTATTAATCCATCTTTCTTATGCATCTGTATTAACTTTTTCGATTATTTAAAGATGCTCTTTTCATTGAATGTTAACTGATTAAGGGGGAGTACGTCTTTTAATATTGTCATCATCAAAAAGGGGGAGATTGTTGACTTGTTGATTTTGATGATTTCAGACTTATATTATCTAACATTTATATGACAATATTATTAAGTTAAAACTTTTCAGGTTTTATCTTAATCAAACAAAGACATAATCTTGACATGGATGACAGAGACTTTGCACGACCTTGACATGGATGACAAAGACTTTGGACTCAAGCTTTGGACTACAGAGAAAGATTCAGGATCTTAAAGTATACCTTTTCTTGTTTTGTTTTTTCTTTAAAAAGCCTTTCTTAAAAGATCTGACAGAAAATTTAGTAAAGAACGAAGCCAAGTGTTTTAGTCGAAGTCAAGTTTTTGAGTCGAAACCAAAACATTTTAGTCGAAGCAAAATCTTTCAGTCGAAGCTAAGACTTTCAGTCGAAGCTGTGACTTTCAGTCGAAGTTAAGTGTTTCAGTCGAAGTCAAGTGTTTCAGTCGAAGTCAAGACTTTCAGTCGAAGCCAAGACTTTCAGTCGAAGCCAAGACTTTCAGTCGAAGCCAAGACATTTTAGTCGAAGCCAAAAATGTTTTAGTCGAAGTCAAGTTTTTCAGTCGAAACCAAATGTTTTAGTCGAAGGCAAGACTTTCAGTCGAAGCCAAGACTTTCAGTCGAAGCCAAGACTTTCAGTCGAAGCCAAGACATTTTAGTCGAAGCCAAAATGTTTTAGTCGAAGTCAAGTCTTTTAGTCGAAGCAATACATTTAAGTCGAAGGCAAGACTTTTAGTCGAAGGCAAGACTTTTAGTCGAAGCCAAGACTTTCAGTCGAAGCCAAGACATTTTAGTCGAAGCCAAAATGTTTTAGTCGAATCCTTCTTGTTTGGTTTTTCTACCTAACAGTCCTCTATTTCCTTCCTGTATAAATAGAGAATCTGTTGGAGCATTTATTACCTTTTTCTCTCGCGCAAATTTTTACTCTGAAAAACTCTCTCATCTCAATCTCTTATTCTTATCAATTATCTTTTGAGTGAGTTTATCTTAGAGAAAGTTCTGAGTAAGCTTCTTGGTTTTGTTCTTGAAAGAATATAGATCTTCCCACCTAAGAAGGCTTAGCTTTAAAACTTTCATTGTACTATCTGCTCAAGAAGGAGCCTGTTAATTGTATTCAAATTGTAATATCTTTTTATTTGTAATCTGTTGGAAACCTTGGAAGGGTTTCGAATATTGTACTGAAGTTTGAGCTAGCACCCGAAGCTAGTTGGTTTAGTGAAAGGCTCGAGTAGGTCTCCCTTGTGTGGAGTGCTCGAGGACTGGACGTAGGCTGGTGGGGCCGAACCAGTATAAATCTCTGTGTTAATCTTGTTACTGCTATATCCGTCTTTACGTTGTAATCTTAATTTTTAAATTCATACGCTAAGTCGAAAAACACCTATTCACCCCCCTCTAGGTGTATTTAGGGACCTACATAACTGATGGCCTTCCCATTTTCGTGGGGTTTATTTCTAATATTAGGTCGAGATTGTTACAGGTGTAGTTCCTCCAGGGAAGGGCTACTACTATAGTTTCTGTGCAGCAGAAATTAGGTAAACTAAGTTGCTTTCTTGTAGGTGGAGGTCAAGACAGCAGAACCAAAAAAAGTCCCAAACCAACCACCCGCTCCTGCATATGGTGGCAAGTCTAGGACTCGTTCTGTCGGTGATGACTTTGGTGGATTTAACAGCCCGTATGGGAGTTTTGATGTGTGTGTGTGGGGGGGGGGGGGATGTATGGTCCTGGTTCTTACTTGGCAGGCTTGGTGGATGTGATGGATACGGTAATTAATGGTGGTAGTGAATTTGGCGGTTATGGAGATTTTGGCAGCAGTACTCTAGGAGGCTACCGTGGTGCATCTTCCCTTGGTTATTCTAGCCGATTTGGAACTTACGGTGGTGGGTATAGTGGGGAATTCAGTGGCAGTGGATTAGGTGGGCAGAGTTGAAGGCTATGGGGGATATGGAGGTGCAGGTTATGGTGGTGCATGTGATTCTGGAGCTGGTGCTAGTTATGGTGGAACAGGTGGGCTTTACAAGAGGGGAGGCTATAGTGACAGTAGTCGTTACCATCCCTATTCAAGATAGATAAAAGTACAGTTCTGCCTGAGCATTGCCATGTTCTGCCTGAGCATTGCCATATAGATATTCCACACAGGTTACCTAGTTTCCTGCATTCTGTATCGTGCATTGCTAGGTACTTTCTCAGCGGTAGAGTTGTCTCCTGCAGTTGCAAGCGAGGAAACTTCAAAAGATCTGAGGAGTTAATATAGATTGCCTTCTCTATTTTTTCTCTTAGATGAACCTTTTTGATGCCTTTAGTTTCGTGTCTGGTTGTGGGTTTTTAAGACTATTTCTTTAGCTTGTTATTTGTTGGTTGCAGTTTAGGTACTCATGTAAAAAAAATGTTATTAGCTTTTAAGCATGCTTAAGCATTTTGTATAGAACCTGCCATTGTTAACTAATTTAGATGGTCCCAACTAGGAGTAGCTTCTGATGGCTAATTTGGTTTAGCGAGTAGCTATCACTCTGCTGTAGCTATCATGTTGGATGTTGGATAATAGAGTCTTCGGCTTGCGTAGATCCCATATGTGAGAGGGCTAAGATAGGTAAGATATACCAAGTTAGTGGAACAAATACTTCGCAACGCAGTGCCCATTTTTTTGTGGGATCGGATGTCAGTGGAACAAATACTTCGTACCGAGTTAGTCAATGATGCAACGCTTTGTCCAAATCTTTGGAAGTCCTTTTGCGATTGGTGGTGTTTTACCACCTTTTTTATGTAGTTCCATCTTGTATCAGCTAGTTTTAGATCTGCGGATGGATATCTGTTGTCTTCGGAATGCATTCTGCAACTTATTGTGAAAAGAGACATGATTGTCACAAGTTCTGGTATTGTCAAAGGTGATTCCACAAGCTTGTATGCACCCAATCAAATAACTGTTGGAAGCATAACGGGATCATAGAAATTATAATTCGAACAACACTATGTATAAATTGACACAAAATTCTAGTAAAAAAAACGTACTTGAGCAATATATATATATATATATATATATATATATATATATATATATATATTTGTTTTAAATCATCTGGAAATGCTTTTTGCCATTCTTCGAAATTGGCCTTAGCTATAGGACCTAAAAATTGTATCATATATCTTATCATTTCTTCTCCTGTTTCTAAATTATCAGATTGCTTAGTTATAAAGTTTGCTACTACTGCATCTTTCCATACTTGTATATAATTATTTCTTTGTTGAGGATCTACAGCTGTTATGTTTAAAATAAAAGGTTCAGCTGCCTTTTGGATTTTAAAGTTTTGTTCTAAAGGATGTCTTTTACCTCTAGGTCTATAATTAGGTCTTTCAGATCTGTTATTTTCAATGTTTGCACTATGTCTTGGTATGTTACCATAAGAATATTGTGGTCTTACATGTGGTTGTGTAGTATAGAATCTACTTCCATCATTGTTTCTATTATTAGTAGTTCCTGAATTTTCACCTTCTTCCATAAGGACGTAAGGTACTTCATTCATTAGATTAAATTTTACATTGTTTGTGGTAATTTGTGTATCTATAGAATTTGTTTCAAATTGTTCTAAATTTATACCTTCTTCTGATTTAATGCTATCTGTTTCTGATGATTCTAATATATTATCCATTTCTTCTATTATTAACTTATTATTTTCTTCTAGAGTTTTTTCTTCTTGTCTTATCTTTTCTATTTCTTCTAGGGCTTTGTTAATTTTCTGATCTAATTCTATTTTATAATTTATTACAGGGTCGAATTTATCTATGCTGGGAATTTTGAGAGAAGGACTAATGCTGATATCTAGTTCTTTTAGACTTTCAGGAATTGTGTTGTTAAGATTTGGTTGTATTGTATACTCAGGTTGATTGAATATATCTAGATTGTCTTCTTCTTCAGTAAGACGCATAAAATCTTGTAATTGTTCTATACTTATTCCTTTTCCTACGTATGTAGTTCCTACTGATTGATTTAGAATTCTTATATCTAAGTTTTTTAGGATATCAAAGTCTTTGTAACTATACATGTTCTACTTCTTCTGGAATGTCTTGGTCTTCTGGGTTGGTGTTTGCTTCTATATAATTAGTAAATCTAACTGACATTCTTCCTGATGCATTTCTATACCAAAAGTTATATGTAGGTATTATACTATTATTATGGCTAGTTTCTAGTAGCTTATCTACTTGCCATTCTTGTCCTGAATTTTCTAAAGGATCTACTCTATAAGGTGGTAAGAGTCTAATTCCTCTATTTATAATAAATTTTGCTGTATCTTCTATAGTTAACTTATATCCGACTTGACTATTTTGTGTTAATTTTCCTATAAATGTGGTGCAAATTAAAAGATTTTTACCTTGTTGAAAATCTTCATAACCTTTTGTCATTATCTTAATTTTAACGTTTTTTGCAAAATCTCTAGTATTTATACAAAAATCTGGTGCGCAGTAGAATATGCCTACATTGTTGTTCATATCTACTTCTATGGCTCCTATTATAGCTTGTTCACTAGAAAATCTATCGTCTATAATGGCTAGAAACACTTTAACTCCTGTGTCTCTTCTGGTTAATCCTTTTACACCTATAACAATTAAACCTATATGTGTTAAATTAAAATTTCCTCTGACTAACTCATTTTCAGAGTCTGGATGTATTAGATTAACACTAGCTACATCTTCTCCTACACATCTATTTTGTGTTTCTCTATAATGCATAAATAGTCTTGTTTGACTTAATTGAGAATGATGTTGATATAAAATTTGTGGGAATATTAAATCTAGTCTGTTCTGTCGAAATTGTTCAATTTGTCTATCTATGTCTATTATTTGTTCTAAAGAAACTATAGGTGCTGTTGGTGTTCTAAAAAGTCTAAGAACTCTATTTCCCATTGTATTTTCATTACGTCTTCTTGTTTCAGTAGCTAAGACTTATGTTCTATTTCTATCTTCTATATTTCCTCTTCCTAAGATATGACTATTGTTTCTTATCATAGACTAAAAATTTCAAATTGTTTTGTATTTTAGGATGATCAAGATATAAATCCATTTTAAGTGTTAAATCGTCTATTTTCTCTAAACATTTTATTAGCAACATTATAATAACATTATTTTGTTTTATATTGGTTAGATCATTTGGAGTTCCTAAGGTATTTTTAGTTAAGCCTTCTGACGGTAATATGTAATCGTTTTCGTCTAAGATAACTTGTTTGTAATATGAATTACCTTCATAATTTTTGGAAGTATTCATTTATATTCTAATCCTTGTATATTAAAATAATGTCTTAAGTTTTCTTCTAACTTATTAGTTTGTTTTTCTAATTTTTCTATCATTATTTTAAATTTATCTAATTCTTGTTTGTATTCTATAAATTGTTTGTTTAGTTTTTCTCAGAGAACTTCTATCTTAGCTTCACTTTGTTTTGATTTATCTGTAGATTGTTTAAAAGCTTCTTTCATATAATCTAAGTTTTCCCTAATTGTTTTTAAACTCTTAGTATCTGTTTGAAGATTTAAATATTCTAATTTTTTTGTGCTCATTGAATTTATATTCCTATCTGACATTAATCTGGAAGATGTAAACTATTAACTTCTTCATTACTACTGGTACTATCTGAATCTGTACTATCTATGTCTCTTGTTATCCTTAGAAAATTTATGTGTTCTGTTATGTTTTCTAAAGCATTAGTTTCATGTCTTTCGTTTATTAATCTGAATCTATCTACATTCGGTCTAGTAATTCTGAGTCTTAAATATTCACTACGATAATAATTATTGTTATCTAGGTCTTTAAAATATATATAAAAATCTACTAAATGTCTTAAATATGTATTTATATTATGGGGGGGGGGTTTGGCCGGAAAACAGAAGAGTCCCCGGTTAGACCTTGATCCATAGTGGATAGAAGCATAACATATATTAAAAACACAGCGGAATAGAGAGATGATTCAGAGAAGACATGGCAAGAACTTTGAGTGTAGAGAGAGTCTGTATTTAAAATTTTGTTTTCCAAAATTTCAGGATGCTGGGTAGGTTTTAACAGGATTAAATCTCAGGATGCTAGGTTGAACTACAAAAGTTCTCTCTTAAGGTAAAAACTCAGGGCATGCGTTAGTCTGCGGGTTTTCAACGCCATCACTCGGCAAATAACCCTAAACGACTCGCTCCCACTGTTGTTTAAAACCCATTAAGAGGACTCTGGAGGTCCTTTTAGAAGCATAATCGATTTAAAATCTGGCAAAAACCTTGAGTAAGCATAATCATTTTTAAAACAAGATTAGAGAAATGAGTCTCTCTTTCCCAAGTAAATGCCATATGATCTCTAATCAAGACTATATTGAGTTGTTTTTAGTCATATTAGACTTAGAAATGATCCTTTTCAATTCATAGAATGTGTTTCATCATCGAGCGTTTTCACCCCAGAATATTAAACAAGTTTAAAGAGAAAGTAAACTTACGGGAATGAAAGCTTGTTGTGTACTTGACTTGAGAATCGTGAGGTTTATAGAGAGAGGTGAGATAACATGAAGCAGAGAAGGATTTTAGAAAGAGGAATTATATTGCTCTTCAGAAGATTACACTCGCATATATACAAATGAAATCTGCCTTCGTTTAAATAGGCAGTGGAAAGAAATGTACAGGGCATTTACATGATTGCCTTACTGTTTACATAGACCCTACTGGATTCCTCTTTATGACTACATTACAAGATTACTTTAACAAAAAGTCTTAATTTGAACAGTAGGTCTTATTCTAAAAGATGCCTTATGTTGGTCATGTTGGCACTTCTATCAGCTTTTCTTGTCTTCTTCTGGAAAGTAGATGCGCCTCTATATTATTGCTGCCTTCAAGAAATTTCTTCTACCGACAGCGTCTCTTATCAAAAAGAGATGCTTTCAGAAAGGAGATGCTCTTGGATCTGTCTTCTTCTTTACGTCTTCTCTTTCTTCACTTATTTGGTTACAGCTGTCTTCTTATTTCTTCAGAGGTCTTTCACTAGAGTCTTCTTCTGTCTGGTCTTCAGTCCTTTCGGATGAGTCACTGGAAGTAGCAATAGTGCTAGGACTCTACCTTTGAGCATCTTGAAATAAAGAATCTTCAAAATGGCTCGTTGTCGCTTCCGTCTTGTTGGTTAGAGTCTTGTTAACCAGCTCGGCGAGGACCTTTGTAACACCCCGAAATTTCTGGAGCATTAACCGATCAATCCATCCAATCCTTAATTGTCCAATTAATTCAGTACTACTAATGATAACCCAACAACATTCACATCAGAGCACTACAGTCCATCAACTAACTTAACAAATTGTCTCAAAACAGTGATAAAGTACTTAAATTATCAAATTACATAACGGTTCTCTAACAAGGCTCAAATAACAATATTGAAAAAAAAAATAAAAGAATAATCTACTCTAAGATTTAAGCTCGTCCGTCCCGAAATCTTACTGACGGTTATTTCCTGCAGAAAGGAACAGAAAAGGGAATGAGCTTTCAAGAGCTCAGTAAGGTCGCTCAAAATTCAACGAAGAGTACAAACGATTATTTTTGGGAAAAGTTTATATCAGTGACAAAATGGAGAAAAGTATTCTCAATTCAAAATTCAATATTCAATAGATACACTTTCAATTACACTGAAGCAATGCGGAAAATATTGAACATGAGTATAATGCAAAGCCACAAAGGCAGTGCAGGGTAACACTTAGCAAAGCCACACAGGCAGTGCTCACTAACAATAAGGTTGCATATGCATATGAACACTAGCTAGACCCTTAGGGTACTAGCATCTCCTGACAATAACAGACCATCCTTATATCACCCCCGATACAGACCATCCTTATAACTCCTCAATACACTAACTCATGTCAATATTTAGAGTGCAATAATCGATAAAACAATGATAAATTCGATGCATAATGAGAAATAAATACACAGCATCGAAAAGAATTTTAATAAACATATAAGGCTCAAAGCGGGGTATTAATGGCAATCGATGCGATGTCATCACAAATATAAGTGAGTCCAATGAAAACGTCATTAACAATCTGGAAAGAATATTATGATATCAATAGATGAAATAGGGTTTCGAAAGAAATCCCTTACCTCAATCCAAGCGCTGAAGCTAAAGACGCTCTCAACCAAATTCCTCGAGATTAACCTAGGTTGGCAGAGTCATTTATCAGAACACTTATTCATACCACTACATTAAAATCTAAATATAATTATCTATAGCGTACTCATTTCTCTACCCGGACATGATGAAACTCGGAGCGGTTTCTCACACGGCCAACCTACCCCGAAGTTCGTCACACGTCCCGAGACTCAAAAATATCCCAAAAATGTTCTAATCATTCTTTTAACATTATTTATAGCTTAATATAGCATATGGGATAAAAATATAATTTTTGAATATTTTTTATTATTTTTGAATAAAAAATAAATTCCTTAAATACACTAAAACCAATAAATTGCCAAAATTTCTTCTAGCTGGAAATAAAGTCTCATAATTTTTGTAATAGCTTTAGAAGACTTATAAAAATTTCTGAAACTGAAATTAGAAATTAAAAAGTGTTAAAATATTTTAAAAAGCTTCATTTTTGTTAAATTCAATGTGATAGAGAAAGTGATAGCAAATGAACTCTAAAAATCACCAAATTTACACTGAGTCTTTATTATACTATAAAAGTGTTACTGTAATTTTTCCTAGAACATTTTTAGGGTTTACATATGATCTCAGAAAATTATAAAATTTTACCAGTAATTTTAGCATAGTCTCAGGTACTATAATATAAATTTTCACATTCTAATATTCACTATACGCTATGCAAAGTTCGTGCTAAGCCTAACGTTAAACTACACACGCACACACACACACAGCACAGCACTTCTCCACTCCCACTGTTTCCTTTTTGTTCAACTCACTTCACCCACATAGCCCATATATATATACATACTCACACACTGAACAAATCTTCACACCCACCTGTTACTCACTCATACACACACACCATTTACACACACATGACACACTTCACGGCTGGTTTCAGCCCCTCAACATGGTTTCCATTTCATTTCTCAAGCCCCATGCATTACCTTTTCTCATGGCTGAAACCCAGCCTCTCTTCCCTCTCCTGAAACTCCAATATTCACCTACTTACACACTACACCACAAGCATTACACTTACACAAAACTCACACAGCTACTGCCTCACGGCAGTAGCTTCTCTTCTTTGTTCCAACCACACTGCACTCACGGATACCCACACATATATACCCATATATGCAGTTCATCACACTCCACTACACGGCTGCACTTTAAAAACCCATTCCATGTCCCATCTTACACACCCAAACAGCCTGTATACAATCACTTACCCATGCCCACTTCACACACAGTAACACTCACGCACGCACCACACACTTCTTTCAGGCTCACCAATCTACATAAATCCCAGAACATACAAAACCAACAGACACTCTCACTACACTCACAGCAAAACTCACTCACACCTATATTCAGCAACCACACATACCTGTATACACCTATATCTCTCACCATCTCTTTCCTTTACAACCCATATCACACACTTTCAAACAATCACTAATACACGGCTCTACAAACCCATTTGCAGCCTCTCCCCTACACTTCTTCTCATCACTTTCACACACCAGATATATAAATACACACACTGTTACGCTACACTCTGTAAACCCATGAATCTAATTCAGCCACTTCCATTAATTTTATACCCACATTCATATATATATATAGCTCACGTTGAGTAAAATCAAGAGAACACAAACTTCACTTCTCTCTCTCTTATAACATCATTAACCCACATCTACACCCATATATATACCCACGTACACTACACAACCTATATGCATGACAACAGTCCACTAAAACAATACCCACGGCTGTCCTTTGCACCGTTAAATAACATAGAGAACAAGAGTTAGGAGACTCACCGGAAAAGGCAACTCCGATCGCCGGAAAAGTCCCTTGATCTCTCTCCGCCTCTCTCTCTCTCTCTCTCTCTCTCTCGGCAGCTCTCTCTCTTGCCGCAGCTCTGAAACGCACCAGAAGAATAGGAGAATATGTGTTGACGGCTGCCCTAGATAAAGCTTTATATTTATACGCAAACCCTACTCATCCTTTTGTCGCTAAAACCCTTATCCTCCTTTATGTCGCTAAAATTTATTAACCATATTTATTACCTCAAAAATTTGTCCTACAATAAATCTTTATGATAATTATGCATTAAGGAATTTTACCTACGGGTTATTACGCTATCTCGTTGACAAAACGTCGCTAATAATTACGCCGCTACTGAAATTTAAAATTGTCACAATAAGGAAAATATTTCAAATGCTAAAATTTAATTTTTGTCGCTAATTATACCTATTTAAATTTATTAAGCGTATTTTAAGGTTTTGGGGTATTACAACCTTGGCTACTTGATTCTGTATGGCCAGAGCCTGTCTTTTAGCTTTCTTGTTCTTCTGTCTTCTTAATTCCATTTTTTCCAAACAGACAGGGGTCTCAGGATTTGATGGGTCTTTACCAGTCACCTGTAGAACTGGACTAGGAATATGTTCTCCCATATTCAAAGGATTTTCAGTGTTTTTGAGTAAAACACCAACTCTAACAGGACTTGAGATGTCTTTACCAGCAGCCTGTGAAGCTGGACTAGGGATTCTTTCTCCTGAACCCATGGGATTTTCAGTAATTTTAAGTAAACTACCAACTGTAACAGGACTTGATTTGTCTTTACCGGAAGCCTGTGAATCCGGACTAGCTACTCCTTTATTCCCAGAAGTAGTGGGGTTTTTAGACTGGTATTTGGAAAGAAGGGCAGTATATCTATTTTTCCAGTCCATGGTTTCTAAATCAGAGACTTGCGCCTGAGCTTTAAACTGGGCTATTTGTTTGTCAAATTGTGTTTTTTCTAAAAGTAAATGATCATGTCTTGTCTTTAGTAAATTAAAGTGTTTAATTAAAGTGTCGCAGTTTTCACAATCTGCGAGGGTGTCTGTGTTAGATTTATCTTGACAATCAGGGCTAATATAATAATTAGGTCCCCAATGTGTTTGCATAAGAGTAGTTGCCTCTTGAAAGGTTATGGTGCCTTTATACCATGGTTGAGGAAAGTTTCCAACTCCACCTACCATAGCCTCAGGGTAACTTTTGTAAATTCCTGGCATGTTGCCTTTAAAAACACAATAAAAATTATATTTTTTAGTGTCTCTTAATTTATGGAAGTAATTAGCTACTGCATTAACTGTGTTAACAAACCACCCATTATCTTTTTTAATAAAAGATTGTCAGAGGTTATCTAAAAGAGTCCTTTGGTCAACAGGGAAAGGGCCAATTTTGTGATCTTTGACCTGGAACCTGGAGCCCGCGTGTATTACTTTACATGAAATTGTATATTTCAATATTTTTTAATGAATTTATGAAGGTATCTAATTTATCTGTGGTTTCTACTGGAAGATTTTCTTCTTCATCATCACTACTTATAGAAAGGTTGTCTTCTATATATTCCTCTATGGATTTAATACTATATATACTTTCTGTATCACTAAGGGTCTCATCTACTTCTAAGAGATCTTCATTAGTATTATTGACTATCATAGCTTTAAAGTTATTATTGTTATGTCTTCTAGGACAGTTAGAACTTAAATGGTCTGGTTCTCCACACGAGTAACATATAATTTTGTTTTTATATATTCTCCTAGTATCATATTTCCTAACATGTTTAGGGTTTAAGAAAGGTTTTCTAGCTTTGTTTTTTCTTAAATAGTATGTTTTTCTAGGTTGTTTATATCTTTTATAGGTTTTTCTATTGTACTTTGGTCTAGACTCTTCTTGACCATAGTGTTGTGGAGTATATATTTCTTTACAGAAACTTGTTTCATTTTTCAATTGTCTGGCTATCTGTATATTAGTACATTTAGAAACTAAAATTTCTATTTCATGTTCAAAGATATTACCTAAAGAAGGTGTCCACGTAGGGTTATTATAAATCTTTTTAATTGTTTCATATATTTCTCTCCCTAAAGCTCCTGGTAATTTATTTAAAAATTTATCTACTACAGTTGGACTATAAATATTGCCACTTTGCGAGGCAAAATAATAGTATTCTTGCATGAAAGGTTTTATATTATGCAAGCTATATAAATGTACTTGTTCTAGTTTTCTGGCTACTTCTGTTTGTATTAGGGTATCTCCTGTATTAGGATTCCTTCCTGTTAAGATTAATTGTATAGTGTTTACAAAATTATAAGGATTGGGTCCTAGGTCTGCCATTTGTTTTATATATATATATATATAACTTAAGTCCTCTTTCTCCAAGTTGGCAGCCGCATTTTTTTTGTTGATAGCAAAGCTTCACAATGAAGCTTTTCATTTTCTGGGTACAAGAGCAATAGCTCACTATGAAAATTCCAACAAGTCAACATTTGCAACTCAAGGAGTTTACAACTCCACTTCAACCATTCATATTCATTCTTCATGACTAAGGGTTTGAATTTCTAACACTCCCCCCTCAAGTTCGAATCTGCATGCTAAGCTTCTCTTTGAGTTTGTGAAATACGTCAATCTTCAATGACTTCGTTAAGATATCTACTATTTGTTCTTCCGTTCGGCTATGTACTAATTCTACGACTTAATTTTTTTACTTGTTGTCGAATAAAATGATACCTTGTGTCTATATGCTTACGTCGACTATGTGATACTAGATTTTGCGCAAGTGCTATAACAGATTTTTTGTCGACATATATCGTAGTCGGACCTTCTTCAATGAGATACAAGTCGCTCAAAATATTCTTCCACCATATTGCTTGGCTTCACATGTTGAGAGAGCAACTATTTGTTGCTTCTTCGATGACCACAAATATATTGCCGATCCAATATGAAATGCATATCTAGAGGTGCTCTTCCGATCATCCAAGTCTCTTTTATAATCACTATCTAAATAACCAATCAATCTTGAATTTTGAGAGTGAGTATAAAATAGACCATGATCAATCGTACCTCTAACATATCTCAAAATTCTTTTTGCTGCATTAGAGTGATCTTGTTTTGGTCTTTCCATGTATCTACTGACCAATCCAATTGCATATGTTATAAATGATCGCGTGAAAGTTAAGTACCTCAAACTCCCAACCATACTCTTGTATAGTGTCGGGTTTACCGACTTTCTATTGGAGTCAACTCTCAACTCTATGCATGTTTCTGCTGGTATGGCTACTGGATTGCAATCCTTCATTCTGAATTTGCTCAAAAATTGCTCCGCATACTTCCTTTGCGACATAAATATTCCATCTTCCATTTGTTTTACTTCGACTCCAAGAAAGTATGACATTTCACCGATATCTGTCATCTCAAATTCTTTAGTCATAGCTTTCTTAACATACATGGATTATTTCCCATGAATATCATATCGTCCATATATAAGCAGACAATCATGATATCACCATCGTGATTTCTCTTCGTGTATAAGGCATGTTCATACGGACTCCTCACAATGTCATTTTTCTGGAAGTACTCATCTATTGTCATGTTACAAGCTCTCGGAGCTTGCTTTAATCCATACAAAGCTTTCTTCAAACAGTAGACTTTGTCTTCGTGTCCCTTTTTTTATATATCCAGGTGGTTGCTCAATGTAGACTTCATCTTCTAAGTAGCAATTCAGGAATGCCAATTTCACGTCCATCTGATAAATCTTCCATTTTTTTTGCGCTGTGAATGCGATGAGAAGTCTAATAGTATCAATTCTTGCAACTGGAGCAAAATACTTCATCATAGTCAATTTCTTGTTTCTGCTTATAGCCTTTAGTGACTAACCTTGCCTTATGCTTCTCTATTTTGCCTTCTTGATTAGTCTTTGTCTTGTACACCCATTTGACTCTGATTCTCTGGTATCCTTTCGGAAGATCAGTTAGCTCCCATGTATCAATTCTTTTTATTATAGCAATTTCTTTATTTATGGCTTTCTTCCACTTGTCATCTTTAGTAGCCTCTTCGTATGACACTGGATCACACTCTGTCGTTAAACAAAATAGTGAATAATCAAATGTTGTCTAAGCGGTTCTGCAGCATCATATATGTCATTTAGACTTTTCATTTTCATAGGTGCTCCCCCTGAATTGCTGATGTTGTTGCTACTACCAGATGATAATGGTGTTGATGCAGGAGTTACTGGAGTAGAGCTTTGTGGAGGAGTTTGATCATCGCCGTGCTCATTTTACGTGTTTAAGTTATCGTCGTCGTCGTCATCAGCATCAGAAAAAAAATAGCCCTTCAACTTTTGTTTTTTTTATTTGCTCCATCTCCAGTAATCTGTTTCATCAAACTCAACATCTCATGAGATAATCATTTTCTTGGTAAGAGGATTATAGTCTGTATGCCTTACTCATTTTTTCGTAGCAAATAAAGATGCACTTTTCTCCTTTATCATCTAGCTTCTTTCTCTTTTGATTAGGAATAAGGGCATATGCAATACACCAAAAAAATTTGAGATGTTCAACTTTCGGCTTGCTACTACTCCATGCTTCATTCGACGTCTTGAAATTTACACTCTTTGTTGTACATCGATTTAACAAATAAACTGCACATTGAACGGCTTCAGCCCAAAACATTCTTGGTATGTGCTTTCCCTTCACCATGCTTCTTGCCATATCAAGAATCGTCTGATTCTTTCTTTCTGCAACGCCATTTTGTTGTGGCGTTTAAGAGTTTGTCAACTGATGAATAATTCCATGATGTTTACAGTAACCTTCAAATAACTTTGAGGTGTATTCGCCTCCTCTGCCAGACCTGAGTATCTTCAGATAATGTCCACTTTTTTTCTGCCATTGCTTTGAATTCCATGAATTTATCAAGGGCTTCTGATTTTTCTTTAAGAATATACACCCAACTATTTTTACTGAAATCATCAATAAAAGTAAGGTAGTACATGTTTCCGCCAAGTGATGGAATATCAAATGGACCATCTATATCTGAGTGCACAATCTCTAGTGGCCTTCTAACTCTCCATGATTTTTCAACTTCAAAACTTTTTCTGTGTTTTTTTCCTTTAACGTAAGCTTCACACAACTGATCTGGTTCATTAATTTCTGGCAGACCATTCACCACCCTTCTTCTCGATTACAACTTTAGACTGATAAAACTAAGGTAACCAAATCTTAGATACCATAACCATGAATCATCTTTAATAACAGTCTTCATGCACTTCATCATTTCTGTTTGGATATCAAGCGTGAAAAGACGATTCTTCGTCATTACAACTTTGGCAATTTTCTCTATCTTTGTTTCTGATAATAAGATAACAGTCCTTCATGTGTATGTCGTACCCATTTTCTAAAAGTTGACCCAGACTCATAATATTGCTTTTTAAGGCTGGTACATAATAAACATTTGATATATATTTTATGTCTCCATTCTTTGAAGTAATCATAAGTTTACCTTTGCCTTTGACCGGAATCTTTGACGAGTCCCCGAAAGTAACTTCTCCTTTGATTGTCTCATCCAAATCTGTGAACAACTCTTTTCGACCGCACATGTGTTTGCAAGCACCAGTGTTGAGATACCAAACGTTTTTCCTGCACTCTTCATTTCCTCAGAAAGTGAGAAAAGTAGCATCTTCCACATATATTTGTTACAATTATAGCATTTCAATTGGGATTTATCACCTCGTTGTTGAAATCCGCCTCTACTTCTGCTTCAAAATCCTCGACCATGACCATATGCTTGATAGCCATCACTTGTTTGGCCTATTTCAAAAGATTGTCTACCACGTCCTCATCCACCGCGTCCACTGCGTGCACCATGTCCACCTCTATAGCGACCTCTGTAGCCATTACGATCTCCTCTACCTTTTCCGTAGCTGTTGCTAACTTGGTTTTCACCTACATGCAATTTGCTTTGCAAAGCCTACTCCAAATTTTCACTATTTTCATTTTGGTTTATTCTTTGCTCATGAGCTTGAAGAGAACCCACAAGCTTGTCTATAGAAATTCGAGACAAATCTTTCGATTCTTCAATGGCAGTAATAACATAATCAAATTTTCGAGTCATAGAACGTAAGAGTTTTTCCATTACCCTCAAATCATCAAGAGTTTTTCCATTTCTTTTCATCTTGTTTGCCACTGTTTTCAAATGAGTAACATAATTATAAAAAATTTCTGAGCTTTGCATTTTTAACATTTCAAATTCAGCTCTTAGTGATTGAAGACGTACCTTTTTAGCCTCTTCGACTCCTTGTAGAGATTTTGCAGAATTTCCCACACATCCTTTGATGTTTTCGCGTCTGATATTTATTCAAAGGTTGATTCATCAACTTCTTGAAAAATTAAGAACAAGGCCTTCTTATCCTTCTTGCGCGATGCTCTTAGCGCCGTCTTCTGGGCATTTGATAAACCTGCTTCGGCCATCACATCTGTGGGCTCGGTATATTCGTCTTCAACAATATCTCATAATTCTTGTGACCCGAGCAGAACCTTCATTTGGATGCTCCAGTTTCCATAGTTTGTATTTGTTCATTTTAGGATCTGCAGCTGAATTATATTGGCCATCTCTTCACATTTTTTAAACGTAGAATAGAACTTGCGGCTCTGATACCACTTGTTGGAAGCGTAACGGGATCACATAAATTATAATTCGAACAACGATATGTATATATTAACACAAAATTCTAATACAAAAAAAACATACTTGGGCAAAATATATTTGACTCACAAACTTGGTATTTCAGCACCTCTCTCTATTTTTTCACAAGCTACTCTATCTCTCTCTCTCTCTCTCTCTCTCTCTCTCTCATGTTCAACCTCTTTCTAATACATTTCTAAACAAACTAGACTCCTATATATATAACTTAAGTCGGAAACCCCTTATCTTTCTCCAAGTCGACAGCCGCATTTTTTTAGTTGATAGCAAAGCTTCACAATGAAGCTTTTAATTTTCTGGCTACAAGAGCAACAGATCACCATGAAAATTCCAACAAGTTGCAATTCAAGGAGTTTACAACTCTACTTCAACCAATCATATTCATTTCATGACTAAGGGTTTTAATTTCTAACACTCCCCTCAAACCCAAATCTACATGCCAACGTTCTCTTTGAGTTTGTGGAATACGTCAGTCTTCAATGGCTTCATAAAGATATCTGCTATTTTTTCTTTCGTCTTGCAATGAACTAATTCCATTAATTTATTTTTTACTTGCTCCCGAATAAAATGATACCTCGTGTCTATATGCTTACTTCAATTGTGTGAGACTGGATTTTTTGCAAGTGCTATAGCAGATTTTTTGTCTACGTATATCGTAGTCAGACCTTCTTCAATGAGATACAACTTGCTCAAAATATTCTTCCACCATATTGCTTGACCGTGCACGCTGCTGCGGTTATATACTCGGCTTCACATGTTGAGAGAGTAATTATTTGTTGCTTCTTCGATGACCACGAAAATATTGCTAATCCAATATAAAATGCATATCCAGACGTGCTCTTTCGATCATCCAAGTCTCTTTCATAATCACTATCTGAATAACCAATCAATCTTGAATTTTGAGAGTGAGTATAAATAGACCATGATCAATCGTACCTCTGACATATCTTAAAATTATTTTTGCTGTATTAAAGTGATCTTGTTTTGGTCTCTCCATGTATCCACTGACCAATCCAACTACATATGTTATATCTGGTCGCGTGAAAGTTAAGTACCTCAAACTTCCAACCATACTCTTGTCCAGTGTCGGGTTTACCGACTTTCTATTGGAGTCGACTCTCAACTCTATCCATGTTTCTACTAGTATGGCTACTGGATTGCAATCCTTCATTCTGAACCTGCTCAAAATTTGCTCCACATATTTCCTTTGCGACATAGATTTCCATCTTCCATTTGTTTTACTTCGACTCCAAGAAAGTATGACATTTCACCGACATTTTTCATCTAAAATTCTTTAGTCATAACTTTCTTGAAATTATTGAACATAGCTGGATTATTTCCCGTGAATATCATATCATCCATGTATAAGCAGACAATCATGATATCACCATCTTGATTTCTTCGTGTATAAGGCATGGTCATATGGACTTTTCACAAAGTCATTTTTCTGGAAGTACTCGTCTATTCTCGCATTCCAAGCTCTGGGAGCTTGCTTTAATCCATACAAAGCTTTCTTCAGACGGTAGATTTTGTCTTCTTGTCCCTTTTTGATATATCCAGGTGGTTGCTCGATGTAGATTTCTTCTTCTAAGTAGCCATTAAGAAATGCCAATTTCACATCCATCTGATAAATGTTCCATTTCTTTGGCGCTGTGATAGTATGAGAAGTCTAATAGTATTAGTTCTTGTAACTAGAGTAATTACTTCATCGTAGTCAATTCCTTGTTTTTGCTCATAGCCCTTAGCGACTAACCTTGCCTTATGCTTCTGCACTTTACCTTTTTTATTAGTTTTTGTCTTGTACACCCACTTGACTCTGTTTCCCTTGTGTCCTTTTGGAAGATCAGTTAGCTCTCATGTATCGTTTCTTTTTATTACAGAAATTTCTTCATTCAGGGATTTCTTCCACTTGTCATCTTCAGTAGCCTTTTCGTATGTCACTGGATGACCCTCTGCCGTTAAAGAAAATAGTGAATAATCAAATTTTGTCTGAGCGGGTTCTGTAGCATCATATATGTCATTTAGACTTTGCATTTTCATAGGTGCTCCCCCTGAATTGCTACTGCTGCCGCTACTACCAGATGATGATGGTGTCGATGCAGGAGTTATTGGAGTAGGGCTTTGTGGAGGAGTCTGATCATCACCTTGCTCATCTTGCGTGTTTAAGTCATCCTCATCGTCGCCATCGACATCATAAAAAATAGCCCTTCAACTTTCTTTTCTTCTTTGCTTCATCTCCAATAATCTGCTTCATCAAACTTAACATCTCGTGAGATAATCACTTTCTTAGTAAAAGGATTATATAGTCTATACGCCTTACTCCATTTCTCGTAGCCAATAAAGATGCACTTTTCTCCATTATCATCTAGCTTCTTTCTCTTTTGATCAGGAATATGGGCCTATGCAACACACCCAAAAATTTTGAGATGTTTAACTTTCGGCTTACTACTACTCCATGCTTCATTTGGCGTCTTGAACATTACACCCTTCGTTGGACATCGATTTAGCAAATAAACTGCACATTGAACGACTTCAGCCCAAAATGTTCTTGGTAGGTGCTTTCCCTTCGCCATGCTTCTTGCCATATTGAAAATCGTGCGATTCTTTCGATTTTTCTTTAAGAATATACACCCAACTTTTTCTACTGAAATCATCAATAAAAGTAAAGGTAGTACCTGTTTCCGCCAAGTGATGGAATATCAAATGGACCAGCTATATATGAGTGCACAATCTCTAGTGACCTTCTAGCTCTATTTGATTTTCCAACTTCAAAATTTTGTCTGTGTTGTTTCCCTTTACAACAACCTTCACACAACTGATCGGATTCATTAATTTCTAGCTGACCATTCACCATCTTTATTCTCGATAACAACTATAGACCGGTAAAACCAAGATGACCAAATCTTAGATGCCATAGCCATGAATCATCTTTTATAACAGTCTTCATGCATTTCATCATTTATGTTCAGATATCAAGTGTGAAAAGACGATTCTTTGTCCTTTCAACTTCGGCAATTAATTCTCTATCTTTATTTCTGATAACAAGAGAGCAGTGCTTCATGTGTATGTCGTACCCCTTTTCTAAAAGCTGACCCAGGCTTATAATATTGATTTTTAAGGCTGGTACATAATAAACATCTGATATATATTTTATGTCTCCATTCTTTAAAGTAATCGTAAGTTTACCTTTGCCTTTGACCGGAATCTTTGACGAGTCCCCGAAAGTAACTTCTCATTTGATTGTCTTGTCCAAATCTATGAACAACTCTTTTTCAACCGCACACGTGGTTGCTGGCACCAGTGTCGAGATACCAAACATTTTTCCTGCACTCTTCATTTCCTCTATAAGTGAGAAAAATAACATCTTCCACATTTTTCTCTTTATCAGTTGCAAAATTATTTCTTTCCTCCATCTTAGGAGTTGATTTGCACTCGTAACTAAAATGACCATATTTGTTGCAATTATAGCATTTCAACTGGGATTTATCACCTCGGTGTTGAAATCCGCCTTTATTTCTGCTTCTAAATTCTCGACCACGACTATATGCTTGATAGCCATCGTTTGTTTGGCTTTTTTCAAAAGATTGTCTACCACACGTCCTCGTCCACCGCGTCCACTACGTGCACCACGTCCACCTTTATGGTGACCTCTGTAGCCATTACGATCTTCTCTACCTTGTCTGTAGTTGTTGCTAACTTAGTTTTCACCTACATGTAATTTGCTTTGGGAAGCCTGCTCCAAATTTCCACTATTTTCATTTTGGTTTATTCTTTGCTCATGGGCTTGAAGAGAACCCACAAGCTCGCCTATAGAAATTTGAGACAAATCTTTCGATTCTTCAATGGCAGTGACAACATAATCAAATTTTCAAGTCAGAGAACGTAAGAGTTTTTCCATTACCCTCACATCATCAAGAGTTTCTCCATTTCTTTTCATCTCGTTTGCCATCGTTTTCAAACGAGTGACATAATCATTAATATTTTCTAAACTTTGCATTTTTAACGTTTCAAATCCAGCTCTTAATGATTGAAGACGTACCTTTTTAGCTTTTTCGACTCCTTGTAGAGACTTTTGCAGAATCTCCCACGCATCATTTGATGTTTTCACGTCTTATATTTTTTCAAAGGTTGATTCGTCAACTCCTTAGAAAATTAAGAACAAGGCCTTCTTATCCTTCTTGCGCGATTTTCTTAGCATCTTCTTTTGGGTGTTTGGTAAAGCTGCTTCGGCCGTCACACACTACAAGAAAAAGAGTTCTTCTCGGTGTACTTTTAGCGACGGAAGTAAGTCTGTCGCTAAAAGTCAATTTTAAGGACGGATATTTCGTCGCTAAAAGTCTGCCAGGAAAAAGCATTTACCGACAGAATAATCTGTCGGTAATGACCTTTATCGACGGACCTAACCAACAGATTTATTCCGACAACGTTTTTTAGTTGCTAAAAGTCTATTTTTCTTCAGTTTAATGGCCTTTAGCGACGGATCTTTTAGCGACGGAATTTTTCGTTGCTAAAAGTTATTCAACTGAAGAAAACCCGACCCTTCTCTTTCTTTTGTTCCCGCCGCTCACACCCTTCCCCCTTATTTCTCTATCTCTCTCTATGTCTACCCCAATTCCCCCCAACCCCCAATTCCATCCCCCCCCCTTCGCCGCACCCCCACCCCCACCCGGGCGTCTCTGCCGCTCGCCATCTCATCCTCAGTGCCCACCTCATGCGCCCCACAACCACCCCCAACCCCTCTGCTGCACCCTGCCACAACCCCTACGCACCCGCTGCCGCTGGCTACGGATTTTAGCAGGTGATTCTAGAAAATCCTTAACTTTTACATCTCTCTATCATTTCTCTAACGAAAAGTTAGATCAGGGTGTTCATATTGTTTGATGGTCTAATATATAATTTTACTCCAATGTCATTAACCTGCTTTCTTAGATGGTAAAATATGCTTTTGCATTTTGGTCACGCTTCACATGTGTATTGCAGCTAGTGTTCACATGTGTATTGCAACTAGCTCCGATCTTAAATCTGCTTACGGAATTTGTATGAGCACATAATGACTTGCTTGTGAAATTGAAATATGCTTTTGACCATACGTAATCATCTGAGCACAGAATCACAAATGATCAGGGGTAAAACTACAAACAAGTTATAATGCAGTGTAGGAACCCTAAACTTTTCTTCTTTGAGTAACTTGCCACAGTATTGCATTTTATAGAGATTCATAGAAATGTAATAAATGCATCAAGAAATAAAAAGCTGCCACTTGAATTCAAATAATGCACATCAAAATGCTCCCAAATGTCAACATTAAGTATGAATCAAAATGTAAGAACTCACAATGAATTTCACCATCAATAACTCATAAGATAGGGGTTAATTTTACGCTACACCCCATACTTAGGGGTCAGTTGCACCCAGCACCTCATGGTTCTAAAATTGGCACCCAACACCAAAAAATTTAAAATCTTGGTATCAAGCACTAATTGACGGTCAAAATGGTCTTTGACTAGACGGCTGTTAATTTTGTAAGGGCAAATTGGTCTTTCTACCCGTGAAATCCTAGTAAGCTCAACCCTTAAGCCACGTAATTTGCCTCTCTTCCCCATTCTCCCTCTCTCTCTCCTCTCTCTATGTGACTGCATCTCTCTCCTCTCTTTCATCGCCTTGTCCGTCCCACCATCTTCACTCCAACAATACACCAAAAAAACCTTTTACTTGGAGAGAGAAAGCAAGATGGAGAGCCAGCCAAACCCCATCTTCGATTTCTGCTTCTTATCCTAACTCACTAGTCCAAATTGTTTAATCTCCAAAACAAAAAGAAGTAGAAGAAGAAATGAAACACCCATTTCTGCTTCGCATTGAACTGGGTGTTTTAGTTTTCTGAGTCAGATCTCTTTCGCTCTTGATTGCTTCAGCAAAGCGGCCTTCTTGATCTAACGGTCGTCACGTGCTCTGTAATTTTTTGTTGATGATTGAGGCGATTTTGATGGCCATGGCGGATTACGGCAATGAGCTCAAGGATTGGAGGGACGGGATCGTGGAGCGGCTCAAGTATTGAGGCGATTTCGATCGCCACTGTGCCGCGATGAATAGTCGAATCAGAACCACAAACGTTAAGGCCAAAATCGAGAGGGAAGCTCCGCCGGAACCCGTTGACTTTGCTGTCGGTTCAGAGAAAGGATGAGGAGTTGGATCTGTTTGGTACGCTATTTGATGAAGAATAGACAACGATTCTTAGGATTAAAGAACAGGGGCACGTGGTGATGGGGAGAGTGGTGGTGGCGATGGTGGCATGCCGGGCAATGTCTTCGGTCGGAGGCAGTGGCCCGTCAGTCGGGGCAGGCCTTGTGTTGGGAAGACCGAAGATGATTAGTTTGGGAGAGAAAAAGGTGCGAGGAAATGACGTGGAGGGCTTGATGTTAATTATTGGTGTCATTTAGAGCTGATGTGGACGAAAGGTGGATAGAATAGGTAAAAAGACTATTTTACCCCTTAAAAAGTAACAGATGTATGGTCAAAAGCCAATTTGACCGTCATTTGGTGTTGGATACCAAGATTTTAAATATTTTGGTGTTGGGTGCCAATTTTAGAACCATGGGATGCTGGGTGCAACTGACCCCTAAGTATGGGCTGTTGCGTAAAATTAACCCCATAAGATATTGGCAGATACCATTACTCATTCCCCCAGCTTAATCCAAGTCTCAGAGTGATTCTTGCATCTTTAGTGGCAGGTAAACCTCGGACATATACTTGATCAAGATAATATTTTGATTAGTCCTTTGTGCCTTTTAACTGTATTTTTTCTATATGTAATTTTGGAATCTTGGAAAGAAAGGTGAAGTTAGTGCTAGTTGTACTTGAGCTTCTCGTGTGTTAATGTGGTTGAAGGGGCGAAATATCATTTTGGCTTTTGTAATGGATTCATAGTCTGTCTTGGTTCAGTTGGTGAAGTGTTCATAGGTTATGCATAGGTATGGACTTGTTCTTCCTGGTAGATTTGATAGTAAATAGTCATAGTATTAGGTTGTTGAGATTGTTGAGATTATACTTTCAACAATTCATTTTGTTAAGAGCTGAATTTTTCTTATAGATTTCAAGTCATCTTGCAAATGAATTTTGTTTAATATGCATTTTGCCATTGATCGCATTACCTATTAAGTATGGTTGTTTATTTGTTAATTCTTCTCAGGTTTGTTACAGGCTGGTGGTCTGGCCATAATTGTTAAGCATAGCTGTGGATGTTCTTTTGGTGTGAAACTTGACAATAATAGAAGTTCAGCTATGAAACATTGTCACTTGAGGCTTCGCTACTCTCGCTTAACATGTATAATTTGTGCCTTGTAATTCATTTTATAACCTAGGTTGTATTATATAAAAGTTGTGCGACATTTGTAGGACCATTTGGGTTAAATTATAAATGTGGATTTGTTTGATTGAATTGAAATACTTAAAATAGGTTCTTTTTAAAAAAAATAAAAATTGCTATCAGTGGCTTTTTGTGTGGATTTGAATGTTTGTCTGAGTTGAATTACAAGAAGTAGGTTTGGATATTAAAAATTTTTCAACAAAATTTTGTATTTTAACCAGTGGACTTTTAGCGACGGATATACTGTCGCTAAAAGTCTTTTTAATTAATTTTTTTAGAAAATACAAGGAAATGAAAATATTTTTAGCGACCGCTAATAATAATTTAATCCGTCGGTAAAGATACAACTTTTACCAACGGATTCGGTATTTCCGTCACTAATCTTTTAGCGACAGGGTTTTCACCAACGGACTTTTAGCGACGGAAATTTCGTCGCTAAAAGATTTTGCTACAGAAATATCACTTTTAGCAACGAAAAAATCCGTCGCTAAAAGTTGTTTTTCTTGTAGTGACATATGCAGGCTCGGTATATCCATCCTCAACAATTAATATCCCTTAATTCTTGTGACCCGAGCAGAACCTTCATTTGGATGCTCCAGTTCCCATAGTTCGTCTTTGTTAATTTTGGGATCTGCGGCTGAATTATATTGGCCATCTCTTCACCTTCTTGAAATGTAGAATCGAACTTGCAGCTCTGATGCCACTTATTGGAAGCATAACGGGATCACATAAATTATAATTCGAACAACGATATGTATATATTGACACAAAATTCTAATACCAAAAAAAAGGTACTTGAGCAAAATATATTTGACTCACAAACGTGGTGTTTCAACACCTCTCTCTAATTTTTCACAAGCTACTATCTCTCTCTCTCTCTCTCTCTCTCTCTCATGTTCGACCTCTTTCTAATACATTTCTAAACAAACTAGACTCCTATATATATAACTTAAGTCGGCAACCCCTTATCTTTCTCCAAGTCGGCAGCCGCACTTTTTTAGTTGATAGCAAAGCGTCACAATTAAGCTTTTCATTTTCTGGCTACAAGAGCAACAGCTCACCATGAAAATTCCAACAAGTCAACATTTGCAACTCAAGGAGTTTACAACTCCACTTCAATCAATCATGTTCATTCTTCATGACTAAGGGTTTGAATTTCTAATAAGACCAAGTTTGCATGCAGTTGTGTAATCGATCATTCTGCAACCATTTATCGTTGGTGCTTTGTAGTTGAATGCTGGTGTATGGAAAATTTGGCAAGCTGGGCGTATTTCTTTTTTCAAACTGCTAGATCTTCAAGCCTTTGAATTTTTTGAAGTACAGCAGTATTTTAATTTGAAAAGCCAAGCTTTCATAAGAAACAATCTTATACGAGGCATTTCGTAATCCCACAAACTGCCCATGTGAAAACGTTTTGTTACCAAAGCATTTCTGTAATTTTGCATGGGAATATCGTTTTACCTTAATAGAAAAATATCTTCTCCTAAGGTAATTTTGTCATATTGAAAGTATAATGGACCCTTTTAAAAGTTTATTAAACGTGCTCCAAAAGTTTGCATTGAAATTTGGTGTTCGAAAAAAAACTGGAAACAAGTTGAGAGTAAGCAATTTTCCTTTGCTTTCCTCAAAGCCCGTCAAAAGGTGAGGGGAAAAAGTACTAGAAATGGTTAGTCAGTATGTAAACAGCTCTTGTAACCTTCTTTGTTAAGGGGGTTATATTCATTTACTGGACCTTAGCTTTAGTTGGGGTCTCTGTGATTTTGAAGATTCCTTAATGTATCCTGCAAAAAGAAAGCACCAGTACCTTTTTTTAATGTGCAAAACCTGCAACCGTACATAGTAAAAGTTCGTGATTTAATCAAACCGAACACCTTCACTTGGGATCTCAGATGAATCTTCCATCTCTTTCCACGCCTGTCTTGCCCCAAAACTATGGCTGGAAGCTACCTTTTCTTGAGCTGCGCAAACTATGGCGTAAACTGTAACAAGAATTGACCTTCCTCTTACAGTTTGTAAGACACCGAATTCCAGTGCGAATGGAGCTGCGCAGACGTGGCTTTGGCATCATTGTGATTTGTCTCCTTTGTCAGCCGTCCTATGCATTGCAGAACCACCTGTTCCTACGTTGTGAAAGGGTGCGCCATATTTTCAAATTGAGAATCTTAAACAATTTGAAGGAGTAATTATTGCTCTCTAAAATATTTTTCTTTTACTTTTTAAGCTCAATCATATATAACGTACATCTATATCTGCCCAGAAATCCAAGCTAGTAAAACCAAGTACAGGCATGAGAATATTATATATTCTCACTTTGTGCACATGCACGAAACATGCTAAAATATACTTGAAATTAAAAATCACATTATGAATATATTTATATTCTTTATGTCGTTATTAAGGAGTGACATCAAAGAAGGGCATTGCTTTGCTTTCTAGTTTGATATATATGCTATCCTTTTCTCCTCTAAGGATTTT
Organism: Escallonia rubra; assembly: GCA_033065855.1. Taxonomy (NCBI): domain Eukaryota; kingdom Viridiplantae; phylum Streptophyta; class Magnoliopsida; order Escalloniales; family Escalloniaceae; genus Escallonia; species Escallonia rubra. The sequence goes on from JAVXUO010001539.1 coordinate 51,698, forward strand.
GTTTAAGTCTGCTTGTTCGGTTCTGAAACGAAGCAGCATTGCGCTAATTGATTCGAGTGGTATCTAATCATTTTAGGTCTAGTTTGTTTGATGTAAACTATATTTCTGAACTTTTGTTTTTTCCATTTTATCAAATATGCTTCAGGGCCTTCAACTTCCAAAATGAAATACCAGAAAATGATTAAGAGGAGTTGTTTGTGTAGAAACATGATAAGAACAGCCATATAATACAGTCATTTTCTTAAAAGATATCACACATTTTGTTCATAGGAGACGTAAGTTATGAACTAGAGCAATCAATATGTTGAGGCACAACTTATTAGATTACGCAGAATGCTTTTCCTTTCTGCTAGTCCTAAATTTCATTACATCTCTACGCCAACTCAATTATTACAACCACCACAGCCGCCTCAACAGCCGCCTCCACCACCACCACCACAACCGCCCCCGCCCCCACAACCGCCTCCACCGCTGCAACCACAACCTTCACCACCCTCACCCCCACCCCAACCAACACAACCGCCTCCACCGCCGCCACCACAACCTCCACCACCAGTGTAGTATGATGATCTTCTCTTTTTCTTTAGGCCATCAGCACACGCAAATAGGATCATCGACACGATTGACACGGACAAGATGACCATGCAGAGCAAGAAGAGGCCTCCCCAGCCAACCACGGTGACACTCATCTCATCTAGCGGAACCAAGGATCTTGCCATTTTTTTCTGAGTTGCTCCAAAACTTTGCTCTAGAATATATTCCTGTGCTTTATTTAAAGCCTACTGTAACGTCCAACAAGTGATTGGCATTATTGTTTCATTTGAATGGAATGAAAATGTGCTGAAGTTTCTAAGCTCCAGTTTATCCATGATCTTTCTTACATTATTTCTTGAATACCGCACGTTCTAGAGCTATTGGTGGGTCAGACCCGATGCTATCCTTGGACCACAGGAAATGGTACCTACTGCCCAAAAAAAAAAAAGAAATAACAAAAAAGCTTCGGTAGCCTTTGAAAATTATTTCGTTATAATTTTTTCTTCAATTTTATAAACTGGAAAAAAAAAAACAATAGTTTTCGTTTTTTTCATTCAGTTTTAAAAACTAGTTTTTAAAGTTTTCATTCAGTTTTCATTTTGAAGTTTTGAGTTTTCAGTTTTGGTTTTGTTTTGAGAAAACCACCCCCCTCCCCCGCCACAGCCACTGTCACGCCCCACCACTGCCACCACAACCACCACCAAAGAAAAAATTTAAAATAAAAATTGAGGCTCTGTTTGGTAACACTTATTTCTCTAGTTTTTTCTCCAATTTTGTAAACTGGACAAAATAAACGCGTTTGTCACACAAATTTTTTTTTTTTCTTCAGTTTTGAAAATCAGTTATTAAAACATGACTGTTTTTGAAAACTCCAAAAATGAGTTTTCGATTTTCACTTTTGAGTTTGATTTTGAAACCATCACCACCCCCACCCTCCCACCACTGACAGCCACTGCCCATCGTTGGCCACCGGCGACCGGCAGCCTCCTCCTCCAGCAGTCGGCAACCACCGCCGGCGGCCGGCCACCACCACTGCAAACCACTACCAAAGAAAAAAATCAAAATAAAAACTGGGTAATCAGAAAACCAAAACTGGAAGTGTTACCAAATGCTACCTGAGTAATAAAACACCCATTTACTTTTGTAAAAAATAAAACTAAACTGGTTTTGATTTTTATTTTTTGGAAACATAAACAAAAACTGTAAGTGATTTCAAATAGACCCGATTGTATTTTCCCCGTTTACGTTTCATGTGTGCGTAAAGGTCTTTTCAAGCTTCATATATATTGCTCCATTCGTCTATTTGCACGCTTATTTAGGATATAAATTATATTTTATGAATTTTTCATTTTATCTCAAGAGAGAAGGGGGGGGGGGGGGGGGGATGGGCTAGAAGATAGAAAAATGAGTAAATTGCACCAATGGCCACCGAACTATGACCCATTTTTCACTTAAGTCACCCAACTTTTTTTTGTGCCATTTTGGCCACTGAACTCCGAAATATGTCCAATTTGACCATTCCGTTAGCTACGGTTAAATTTTCTTCGTTAAGTGGTCACATGATGCGCACATGGGGCATCACAAGAGGGGCAAAACAGTCACTTCATTTCTCTCTCTCTCTCTCACAACAAATCTGGTCTTCCCTTTTCATTTTCATCACAACAGATCTGGTCTTCCCTCTTCCTCATTTTCTTAACAAACAGATCTGGGCGTTTTGGAGGTCGGCGTAGGCATGGTGGTAGTCGTCGTCACGGGCTTGGGGGATGGGTCGTCGTCGTGTGTTTGGCAGAGCTCCAAGATCTTGTCGTCGTCGTCGCGGGCTTGGCAGAGCTCCACGGTCGTTGTCGCGCGCTTGGAAGAGCTCCAAGGTGGTCGTTGTCGTCGCAGGCTTGGAGGATGGGTCGTCGTCCTCGTCGCGGGGTGGTGGTGTTGTACTGTGGTGGCAGATTGGATGGTGTTTGCGGCGGGGCTTGGGTGTATTTGTTGTATAACTCGCAGGAAAGTTCCTCGCCATTGTTGGAATGAGTTGGGTAATCGGGAATAGGGTTATATACTCTGGGCATTGTGTGGATCAAACCGTTTGAATTTGTCTCGTTGTATTGCGTACCAAAAGGGTTTTATTGTTCTTGATTGTATGAGAGCTAAGTAGGGATTGAGGGATACGGAGAAGAGGAGCGAGTGGCCAAGAGCAAAAGGAGCTGAATTCAGTCTAGGACAAGATGAGAGTTGCATGTTACTTCAAATTTTGCTTGCAATTCATGGTGATTTGATTTTCTTGAAATTTTGCTTCTTCCCCACTTGAGGCCAGCCACATGAAATGGTGGATCTCTGTGTGAGAAGGAAAGAGAGAAAAAAGAGAGATTTTGTGAGAATTGACGGTTTTGCCCCTGCTTTGAAGGATCACGTGAGCGGCACATGATCCTTTAACGGAGAAAACTTAACACCGGCTAACAGAGTGGTCAAATCGGACAGATTTAAGAGTCTAGTGGCCAAAATGGCACGAAATAAAGTTTGGTGACTTAAGTGAAAAAGGGGTCATAGTTCAGTGGCCATTGGTGCAATTTACTCTAGAAAAACTAGTTAGTGGAGGATTAAATATGAAGTGATAAATAGAATAAAAAAAGTGTAAGAAGGGTAAATGTTTAATTTTATGCTACACCCTATACTAAGGGGTCAGTTGCACCCAGCACCCAAGGGTTTTAAAATTGGCACCTAACACCAAATGACTGTCAAACTGCCTGTTGACTAGATGGCTGTTAGTTTTTCAGGGGCAAAATGGGATTATTGAGTGGTCAGAGCAATGGCCTCAAAGAACACCGCAATCACCACATCACTCTGCTCCAATCCGATTCGAGGCTCGGAAGCGATGCAGACAAAGAAATCCGGTCGGCCCATTTACCCAAAAGGCTCGATTACCCACCTTACCCCGAGAATCCGTTGATCAAGCAGTACAGTGCGGAGTACTGGATCATGGGCGATCTGATGACGCTTGAGAAATTTAGAACTGGATCGTTTGCGAGGTGGGTTTTCGACGCCAAGGAGGCGGATGTTGTCTTTGTGACATTTTTTGCGACACTAAGCGCCGAAATGCAGCTTGGTATGGCCAGGGGATGTTTGACCGTCAGATCAACCCTCGCCGACTCCGAACTGGGTACCCAACAGATCAACCCTCGCCGACATCTAGGTCAAATCGTCGGCGGTCTCGATACCAGTCTTCAGATTGCCACTGGGGTACCCGGCAAAAACCGTCCCATTCCCTACCAGACCCGGAACACTTGACCCGTCTGCCAGAACGACATTGGAAGCGGATACCAAGTACTCGTCGTGCTGGAACCTGACGAAAACCCGCCAGGATTTTAGCTCCTCGAGGCCGTTGTTGAGCACAATGAGGGTGGACTCGAACCGGTATGGCTGGGCCTTGGGCTCGGACCTCAGGTCCGGGGGGATCTTGGATCCGGACGTTTGGGCGTAGGAGAGGAAAATGCCGTTGCAGGCGTCAGAGGCCGGGGCCGGAGCCTGGGCCGCTGTCGCGTTCTGGGCCTTCTTGCTGGGTTATCCATCGTTCTAGCATACTTTATGCAAGAAGGTCCACAGTAGCAGCCATGGCATTTTCCCATTTCAGTCCTTGAGTTGCTTGATAAGACCTTTTTGCCCCTAAAAAACTAACAGTCGTTTGGTCAACATATATTTTGACCGTCATTTGGTGATGGAAGTCAAGATTTTTGAATTGTTTGGTGTTGGGTGCCAATTTTAAAACACTGGGGTGCTGGGTGCAACTGACCCCTAAGTACAGGGTGTAGCGTAAAATTAACCCGAAGGGTAACGTGAAAAACACATAAATATTTCTTAATTTGGAAAGTAATCAATATTTTGTTATAGTCCAAAAAAGAAATATGATCAAATATTTAAGGACGGAGGGAGTAATTTAAAGTGTGTTTGATAACTAAGCACTTAAAACTAAATATATTTAATGAATACAAAATAAAAAATAACCCACGTGCAACGCACATGATTCCTAACTAGTATCAGAAAATGATTAAGAGGAATTGTTTGTGTAGAAAAATAATAAGAGCAACCACATAGTACACTGTCAATTTCTTAAAAGATATCACACGTGTTACACAGAGGAGACGTAGATTATGAACTAGAGCAATCAATATGTGGAGGCACAACTTTAGATTGCACCATATGTTTTTCCATTAGGCTGGACCTAAACTTTATTACATCTCTACGGCCAACTCAATTATTACTACCACCACAGCCGCCTCAACAACCGCCCTCGCCATGACAACCGCCCCCACCACCACAACCTCCACCTAATCTTCTCTTTTTCTTAGGGTCATCAGCGCACGCAAATAGGATCATTGACACGATCGAGACAGACAAGACGACCATGCAGAGCAAGAAGAGGCCTCCTCAGCCACTCAAGGGCAGAACTACGTGGGAACTTAAGGGGGCTAGTGTAACTCATGAGAAAAAATCATTAAATGCATGTAGTAGATATAGAAATTACAATTTGGCGCCAAATAATAGTCATAGAAAATGTGAAAAATAATTTTAACACACCAAAACAAGGACAGGTCATCTTCATTAATTGAATTTTCTCATTACTAACATCATACAAAAATTAAGTAAAAACATATATATATATATATATATATATGGAGCCGATCCACACCCACCGGTGGAGAAATTGTTATTTCTCCACCATAAATCATGCCGTCCACGTGTACTCGTGGACGGCTCAGATGACTTTTTTTTTCTTGAAAAAGTTGCAACCGCAACACTTTTATGCGGTTGCAACTTTTGACATTTGTGCCCTCGGAAGGTAAAAAAACCCCAACCGCAGGAAAGACTAGCGGTTGGGGGCCCACAGACCACAACCAACCGCAACAAAGTGCCGCGGTTGGCCTTCTCCCCCAACCGCAACACTTTGTTGCGGTTGCTAATCATGGCCCTTTTTTTTCCCCTGCTTTGCACGAAGGTGGCCCACCACCCCCGCCCACCCTTTATTTTTTCCCTGCTTTGCACGATGGTGCCCCCCCAGCCCTCAACTAAACCGCAACACTTTGTTGCGGTTGCTAATCATCACCCTTTTTTTTTCCTGCTTTGCACGAAGGTGCCCCCCCTGCGCCAACCGCAACACTTTATTGCGGTTGCTAATCATCACCTTTTTTTTTCACCTGAGAAAGAGAGAAAGGTGCCCCCCTACTCACACACAAAAACACCTTTATTTTGGTATGGATTACACCTCATTTCTCTTTTTCCCTGCTTTGCACGAAGAGAGAAAGAGAGAAATGTGGGCCCCCCACAAAAATACAACTTTTTTTGGTACGGATTACACCCCATTTCTCTGCATTTCCATTTGAATACATTTGACTGCAATTTTGTACGGATTACACCCCAATCCACTTGCAGTCTGATCACTTCACTTCACTGAACACTGAACACTGAACACTTCACGAGCCAAATAGTCACACTTCACTTGTGAGATGTTCAAACTCACGGGTTTTCTTTCTTCTCTTTCCCTCGCTTTTCTCTCTTTATAATCCGTTCTCCCCAATTCTTTCTGGACATAACCCTCTCTTTCACTCTACATCATCTTTCCCAACTCTTTCTTCCATCTTCTTCATACTCCAAATCTTACCTGCATAATCTCCACGATAACATAAACAAAAATATTATACGGTAGAAGATCAGTGGATAACCGCTAGAAGATTAAAATATATCAAGTTTAAAGCAAGTAAGTATTTCGAATTTTCTTATAATTCAATGTTAATTTCAAATTGTTCTTACCATAATTGTTCTTACCAGTAGATTGTTTAAATTGTGTTATGCTTAAATTGTTCTTACCATAATCTCAAATTCGTGTTTTTTAGAGTTTAAAATTAGGGATTGAACTAGTTTTTAGGTTATGAAATTAGAGGTTTACTTGATATAAGAAATTAGGGTTTTTTTTTTTTCAAGATTGGGGTTTTTTAGGGCTCCAAATTATGGGTTTTTTACGGATTCAAAATTGGCGGTTTTTTAAGAAGTCAAAATTAGGGTTTTTAGGGCTTCAAAATTTGGAGTTTTTAGTTTATTCAAGATGGGCAGTTTTTTAAGGCGTCAAAATTAGAATTTCTTATGGTTCTCGAAATTAGAGTTTATTAGCGAATATTCTTTCAAAGTCCAAAAATAGTGATTGTTGTATCAAATCGAAGAGAACGAAAATACAAATTGAACGAAACAAAAATGAGATCAATCGGAGATCGGATGAGTGAGATATGAATTGGATGAAAATTTTAGATAAAATCTTAATAGCACGAAGATCGATAAAACTTTTTAAAAGAAATAGTCACCCGGAAGTGACACGTGGCGTGTCCTTTCTCTATAAATTCTGAAACAAATCCCTCGCGAAAGACAACTTATAAATTTAAGATAAAAAATGACAACTGTCCTTTTCTTTAGAGAAAAGGCAGCCACTGTTCTTAAAAAAAAATCGACAGCTCGACTCGACTGTTTGTAAGGATTTTATATATTTTTTAAAAAAAGTCAAAGATCGATTGAGGGATTGGTTGAAGGAAGAAGACAATGTGTGTTCCTAAGGTGTAACACTATGTGTGTTTAATGTGAATACGAAACGTAATTATCGCTAAAGGTGAAAACTTAATTAGACATTTTTTCATGAATTTATAAAAAATAGCTAGAGCTAGATTTTGCCAAAGTACAAAAAAGAGACCCTAGTTATTTTTAAAATATATATATCAGGGAAAAATTTAGATTTTTCCAAAGACTGGAAAGGGGTAAACTGATACGGGGAACCTTGTAACTTTGCAGTGTAATTTAAAATATCAAGCTAGCGCGATTTCGCACGAAACTTTTATGAGAATCCTAGCATGTTAGGAAGTTCCATTTCCCAGGACTTCGGGCCATTCTGAACACCGATTCGGGATTTTTGGGTGAAAATTTTGTAAAATATTTTTTAGATCAAGAATGAATTCAGGAAGCTTAAAATAGCATTTTAACTAGCGTCTTTTGAGATTTTTTTATGCCAGGTGGTATTTTGGTAATTTGCCACCCGGAGAGGGGTATTTTGGTAATTTTCCCGGTAAAGTTTTTCAAAGGACTTTTTAGTACAGAAATGATTGTAAAACACCTGAAATGTTGTTTTGAAGCTGATTTGGGGCGTTATGGTGATAATGAACCCCCGGGGGCATTTCGGTAATTTGCCGCTCAGCGGGGGTATTTTGGTAATTTTTTGTCAAAATTTTCCGAATGACTTTTAGTTCGGGAAGGGATGTAAGGCACCCCAAAAGTTATATCAAAGTTGTTCTTAGATGTTTGTTGGGGCGATGGCTGCCAGGGGGTATTTTGCATAAGTTGGGGCTGTTTTGGTAACTTTCCCCTTAAAATTTTCTGAGAAAATATTTGGTATATAATTGATGTCATACATTTAAAAAGTAGTTTTATAGCGGTTTTGAGGTGTTGGTGGTGTAGCGGCCATCGGGGGGTATATTGGTAAATTGTCACGTGGCTTTAAATTTTAGGGAACTAGCGTAATTAAGCGTTCGGAGTGGTGGGAAGTGAGGAATGGTTTTAATACATTGAAATAATGAGATAATGACTATTGCTAATGCGTTGGTAAGCTAGGTTAAAGATCCAATTATAGTTTTGGAATGTAAATATTATGGACGCGAAGTTGGTTTACGATTATATTTTGTTCTTAGAGATATGGATTTCAAGCCCGGACCTCATGATACATCAATCCTATACAATGACGATGACCACGTCGCGAGGCACGTATTTGACGGTGTCGATAGGGGTGTTTTGGAAACAATTCAAAGCACAAGTCACCTCGAAGAGTGGGTACTAAATGAGGAACAAATACAAATATTACACGGTCAAAATTTATCTATGTTCACTGATCTTCATCATTGGTCTCGGCACGACGATTGCCTTATATCCGCTCTAGTTGAACGATGGAGGAGCAAGACGAACTCATTTCACTTCCGGTTTGGTGAAATGACTATTACATTAGAAGACGTCGGATTTATACTTGGAATCTCATGTCACGGCAAACCCATTACTTCGAGCAAAAGGTCTACATCCATAGCGAAGATGGCTAGGCAGTATTTCCCGGGAATTCCGAGAGATGCTCTTACAACAAACGACATCAAACTTAAATGGTTGAGAAAGCATTATGGCGTGCTACCGGATGAATACATTCCTCACAATTTGGTGACGTATACGAAGACATTCCTTCTGTATATTATTGGTGCTATATTACTTCCGACGCATTCAAAAAACACGGTGCATCCAAAGTATATGGTGTTCTTAGAGGATCTTGAGGAGGTATACTCGTATTCGTGGGGTTCAATTGTCCTTGCGCACCTATATCGAGCACTGCACAGAGCTACGAGAAAGGGTGCCAAGTCCATTGCCGCCTACCTCACTCTATTACAGGTTTGAGCATTTATTTTCTTGGTTGACGTGTCAATATATTCGTGATTAATTACTAATTTCATATAATGTTTGCATTCACAGGTTTGGTCTTACAAGAGGATACCCACGGGTCGTCCATAGCCCGTAGATGATTCCGATGAGACGTGGCCTAGGGTGTGGGCCTGGGGGCCTACGACCAAACGGAGGAGACGGGTAGACCCTCACCACCATCTAAAGTTCTATCGGGGGGAACTAGAGATACTGGATGCATCCCAGGTGACGTGGCAGCCATATGGCAAGGTGATGCATCGGTTGGATGAGTGGTGTTGGCAACTTCCAGTGTCGTACGTGCTGGCAGGTTTGGTTCGGGTGCCACGTATTCACTTCGAAGTATGTGAGTTTCAAATGCCCGATCGAGCTATGAGGCAAGCTGGCTGTCTATAAGGGATACCAAAACCCGCGGTAGACATGTGGCCATACAGGAGTGGTCGAGGTCCGAACTTCGAGGTGCCTGATGCCTTGAATTTGCTGAGTGACGAGGTGCAACAGTGGAATACTTGGCAAGAAATGTATGATAGCCTTGTATCGCTGAAGGACGACGGCATCAATATTGAGGAGTACCTGCAATGGTTTCTCATGGTGACACCCACGTGGGTGAATCGCCCTTCCCAGGTGAGGAAGACATCGTATGCGCCACGTGAGGTCTATAACCAGTTCTGGGCATTGAACATTGTAAGTCATGCTAGTGTTGTTTCAATTTTTATTTGCGCACCTTATCGACCATGCCTTTTGTGATTAGCCATATTTTCTATGCATGTTTTTTAGGTTGACCAGGGCACTGAGGTGTTCAAGCAGCTGAAGGGGTTTGACTGGTTTGTCGCGCAGGCTCCTGACAGTCTCAAGAGGTCCATTGAGAGGTACAAGACTGAAGTTCACAACTTTAGTGTTGCGTACAGGGGTTACCAAGGGGAGCCATCTATTCGCTTGCCTCCTGACGCGTACGACTCTCAGCCCCAGAGTCAGGTGTGGGACCCGTCTAGTCTCTTGCCTCCTGACGCGTATGACTCTCAGGCCCAGAGTCAGGTGTGGGGGCCGTCTAGTCGCTTGCCTCCTGACGCGTACGACTCTTAGCCCCAGAGTCAGGTGTGGGACCCGTCTAGTCGCTTGCCTCCTGAGGAGTACGACTCTCAGCGTCAGAGTCAGGTGATCCAAGTAACTCCCTAGGGGCGCCGAAGTATACGGTCGGACAAAGGACAACCGACGAAGCCATTGAGTCCAGCCAAACGGGATTGGATCGACGAGCACTACCTTTGGCCCGAGCCAATCGCTACAACAAACTTTCCTGTTTCGAGATTCCTAGGTCACTCTGATCTAAGACTGTTGGCGCCAAACACAGATATTTCAAACTGGGTCATGGACGCTTATATAGATCTGCTCCGTGTTAGAGAGCTAAATTATAACCCCCGCCAAACTTTGAAGCTCAACATGTATGCCTCTTTTTTTATCCCCATCATGGTGAATAACATGAAAGAGTTCACAGAATGGAGGAGGATGCCATCGACAAGCAAGGGTCAATGGCGACCATATGCAAACGTGTTTTCCTACTTGAACGCGGACTATCAATGTCACGCATCTGAGGCCAACCTAATCTTGGTACCTGCTCTTCATGTAAACCACTTCTTCCTATTAGTTCTCTTTCCAGAGAATAAAGTGGTCCACATATACGATAGCCTAAGGGAAGACGGACCTGGTCGACAGCTGGCGCAGATGTACTCCACGTACATCAATGTGGTGGTTAGTTTATAATTCTTGACCTTCGATCATAGTCTATTCTTCTTGTTACATAGGCTTGATAACTTTTTTTTTTATGCAGACTATTATCCTTTCGCTAGCGTGCCGACATTTTAAGGGGGAAGCCATCACGGGCAAAACAATGATAGAGCCTTGGACGGTTGTGATGATACAAAACCGACCAAAGCAATATAACAGTCATGATTGCGGGATTTACGTCCTCAAGGACATGCACTACATAGCTCGCTTGGATGTGCTCGAATATACGCCGTGGTCTCGAATGGATGCCTTGACGTTTAGATATAGGATAGCCTAGGAGCTGAAAAAGGGTGTAGCTAGATGCCTTCCTTACCATTCCCCTGAGATGTAGTAGACGTTCGTATGGATTATTATTACTATTGTTGGATTTTGGATATTAAGGTTTGAAATTGAATTAGCCTTATTTATACTATTGTTTGATTTTCGACAATGGGCTAACTAGCGTGCATAAGGTGCAATGAGCAACAAAAAAGTGAAAAAAATAGCGTGCCTAAAGTGTGCGCGAATAGGCGTGTCGTAGGAAAACTCAAAAAACAAATTGTCTCGATTTTCGCCGAAATTCATAGAAATGGGCTAACTAGCGTGCCTAAGGTGCAATGAGCAAAAAAAAAGTAAAAAAAAAATTACAATATTTTCCGCAAGCTAAGAATTGGGCGCTAAAGTGCGCGCGAATAGGCGCGTCGTAGGAAAACCCAAAAAACAATTTGTCTCGATTTTTGCCGAAATTCATAGAAATGGCTAACTAGCATGCCTAAGGTGCAATGAGCAAAAAAAAGTGACAAAAATTACAACATGTTTCCCAAGCTAAGAATTGAGCGCTAAAGTGTGCGCGAATAGGCGTGTCGTAGAAAAACCCAAAAAATAATTTGTCTCGATTTTCGCTGAAATTCATAGAAATGGGCTAACTAGCGTGCCTAAGGTGCAATGACCAAAAAAAAAAGTGACAAAAAAATTACAACATTATTCGCAAGTTAAGAATTGGGCGCTAAAGTGTGCGCGAATAGGTGCGTCGTAGGAAAACCTAAAAAAACAATTGTCTCGATTTTTGCCGAAATTCATAGAAATGGGCTAACTTACGTGCCTAAGGTGCAATGAGCAAAAAAAGTGACAAAAAAATTACAATATTTTCGCAAGCTAAGAATTGGGCGCTAAAGTGGGCGAATAAGTGCGTCGTAGGAAAACCCAAAAAAAAAATTGTCTCGATTTTTGCCAAAATTCATAGAAATGGGCTAACTAGCGTGCCTAAAGTGCAATGAGCAAAAAAAATATTACAACATTTTTCGCAAGCTAAGAATTGGGCGCTAAAGTGTGCGCGAAAGGGCGCGTCGTAGGAAAACCCAAAAAAAAATTGTCTCGACTTTCGCCGAAATTCATAGAAATGGGCTAACTAGCGTGCCTAAGGTGCAATGGGCAAAAAAAAAGTGACAAAAAAAATTACAACATTTTTCACAAGCTAAGAATTGTGCGCTAGAGTGTACGTGAATAGGCGCGTCGTAGGAGAACCGGAAAAAAAATTGTCTCGATTTTCGCCGAAATTCATAGAATTGGGCTAACTAGCGTGTCTAAGGTGCAATGAGCGAAAAAAAAGTGCCAAATTAAAGATTTCACAAACCTAATCACAAATTAAATATTCCACAAACCTAATCACAAATTTAAATATTATAAAAGTTTAATTTAAACAACTGAAACATTAACCCTAACACTCTTCCTCATCATCATCCTCCTCGACGATACTGCCAGGTTCGATACTTAGAACTTTATAATGGTTTCTCTTGTCATGATCAATCATTTTATTACATAGCGCACACTTCCGCAATTTTTTTTGACCCGTTGATTCTTCAATCAGACTCTTCAAACGTATTGCTCGTTTTCGCCCTTTTGTTTGAGACAGAATTGGATCAAAAATATCGTCCTCCTCACCTTGCAGGCTAGTGCTGTCAATGACTGGCTGTAAAGCTCGATTGAATCTACCGGCTGGAGTTGCCCGAGTTGTCGGAGTGTCCCGTCTTTCTGGTAATGCCATCCTAAATTGTGCAAGGTTAGCCTTATCCCGTGCGGCTGCTTCAACTTGATACCTGTACCCATCAAATGTTGACGCTGCATCCAATGATAAACTGTGCATGATGTTACAACAGTGATTATATCGCAGCGTCTCAGATTGCTCGAAATCAACTGAAACATTGGGCACGTAAGGAATGTGACCGTGTACTCTATTGGCTTCCTTCGTCCACCGATCCAAGATATACTCTTGAGGGATTTCACGAGCATTCTTGGCGCTAAACTACCTCAAAGCGTGTCGACAGAGTATACCTTTATGCTCAAATAGGTGACAGTTGCAATTAACAAACCCGGTCTCCATACACACTGCTACGGTAAAATGTCTTCTGTTCTTCGGAGCCGACGAAGAGCACGGATTGGCAAAATTCGTCACATTTGCCAAAGCATAAACCTTGAGATTCTGTTGCATAGCTCGTGCAACTTTTTCATGCTATATTGATTCAACTTTAGTAGTTCCTCCTGAAACTGTTTAAACATTTCCTTGGTATAGACTTGAGCCGCATGAGCCTCCAAAGGTGAAACAACTACTATGGCTCTTTCTCTGTAAACTGTAGCCGCGTCGGCTTCTCTCTCAAGGAAAAATTGCTTGTCAAAGACTTTCTGCATCTCTAGTACGAACTCTGTTCTACTTGAAGAAGAGCGTACGTACCCATTAAAGAATGCATTCATACCTTCGCTTCTCGAGGTCGTAGTCATTCAGGCTACAAAATTTTTTTTGGTGTAGGCACCGATCCACTGTGTCCTGGTCTCATACAAGACTTGCAACCATTCATGACTGTGCAAATAGTAGTCATCCATTAACTTGGCCCACCTCTCCTCAAACACGTCTATCGTCAACGATTTCTTCACACATGTATTAAAGTCACTCTTGAATGTCGGATGGTTTGCATATACATTGTGAAGCCGTTCAGGATATTTGTTGCTAATGTGCCATGTGCACAGGCCATGGTGAGTATCTGGAAGGACCTTAGCGATTGTATTTTTCATTGCCAGATCTTGGTCGGTGATGATGATCTTTAGAGGAATATGATACATTGCTTCAAACCACGTTTCAAATAACCACGTAAATGACTCCTCCGTCTCATTCCTAAGCAGGCCAAAGCCAAACAAGATTGACTGATAGTGGTGGTTCACCCCGGTGAACGGAGCAAAAGGCATAGAGTACTTATTTGTGTGGTATGTGGTGTCAAAAGTCACAGCATCGCCAAAATTTTGGTAAGAAGCTCTAGAACGGGCATCCGTCCAAAATATAGTACTAATGCGGTTCTCGTCATCCAGTTGGAGACTATAGAAAAAGCCAGAATTCTCACTCTGAAGGTGCCTGAAGATATCAAGTGTAGCTTGAGAATCACTCTTACAGGAAGACTCTCTCCTCTGAGCACGAAGTTCATTTCGAAGGTCTACTTCGTTAAAGCTCAACTTGTCAACCACCCCCAACCTGGCTTGAGAAAACCCCCATCATTCTAGAAGGTGGAATTTTAGCCTCGGCCATTGTAAATATCAGATGTCTGTGTGCCGCGCTTATTTTTCGGTGCTGATGAATTTGACCAATCTTACTAAGGGTCATCAACTGATGATTATGGCTCAACTCCACTCCCCTCACAACCCAATGATTTTCATTTCTTCGGTGTGCTGCATACATATGGGCCTTGCAGCCGGTACCCGGAAATGTGTCCCTTTTTCTTTGTCTTGTTGGCCCTTCGTCACTGATCCGAACAACCGGGGGTACATGCGGGGCTCCTCTATGACACTCAAATAGTCGGGAACAAATTTGGTATGTATTCGCCCGTTTTCTAGTCGTCTTAATTCTAACACCGAAACATATCATTTTCGAATATGCTCTATAATATGCTTCAACTTCGTCCAGTGTTTGAAAAACTTGACCTCTGTAAGGTGGATCAGAATCTTCACAAAAATTATTTCGGCCAGTTGTATCCATATTTATATTGAAATCTAAAAAATAAAAAATAATATCATTCTCAACAAGTCATAGAATTAAATGAAATTTTTTGTAAAGAAACAGAAATAAAATGGAATGACATAAAATCGAATGAAATAAAATGAAAAAGGCAATATAGCTAACGACTTCGGGGGTTCATTATCACCCTAACGCCCCAAATCAGCTTCAAAACAACATTTTAGGTGTTTTACAATCATTTCTGGACTAAAAAGTCCTTTGAAAAACTTTACCGGTAAAATTACCAGAATACCCCTCTCCGGGTGGGAAATTACCAAAATGCCCCCTGGCATCAGAAAATCTCAAAAGACGCTAGTTAAAATGCTATTTTAAGCTTCCTGAATTCATTCTTGATCTAAAAAATATTTTACATAATTTTCGCCCAAAAATCCCGAACCAGTATCCGGATCGAGCGCTTAAAAGCCCGTTCGGCCAAAAAAATAGCTAACGACTTTGAAATGGCCCGAAGTCCTGGGAAATGAAACTTCCCAACATCCTAAGGTTCTCATAAAAGTTTCGCATGCAATCGCGCTAACTTGATATTTTAAATTACACTGCAAAGTTACAAGGTTCCCCGTATCAGTTAACCCCTTTTCCAGTCTTTGGAAAAATCTGAAATGTTTCCCTGATATATATCTTTTTATAATAACTAGGGTCTCTTTTTTATACTTTGGCAAAATCTAGATCTAGCTATTTTTTATAAATTCGTGAAAAACTGTCTAATTAAGTTTTCACTTTTAGCGACAATTACGTTTCGTATTCACATTAAACACACATAGTGTTACACCTTAGGAACACACAGTGTCTTCTTCCTTCAACCAATCCCTCAATCGATCTTTGACTTTTTAAAAATTATATATAAAATCCTTACGAACAGTCGAGTCCAGCTGTGGTTTTTTTTTTTTTTTTAAGAACAGTGGCCGCCTTTTCTCTAAAGAAAATGACAGTTGTCATTTTTTATCTTAAATTTATAAGTTGTCTTTCGTGAGGGATTTGTTTCAGAATTTATAGAGAAAGGAACACGCCACGTGTCACTTCCGGGTGACTATTTCTTTTAAAAAGTTTTATTGAGTTTCGTGCTATTAAATTTTTATCTAAAATTTTCGCCCAATTCATATCTCACTAATCCGATCTCCGATTGATCACATTTTTGTTTCGTTCAATTTGTATTTTTGTTCTCTTCGATTTGATACAACAATCACTATTTTCGGACTTTGAAAGAATATTCGCTAATAAACTCTAATTTCGAGAACCATAAAAAACTCTAATTTTGACACCCTAAAAAACCGCCAATCTTGAATAAACTAAAAACTCTCAATATTGAAGCCCTAAAAACCCTAATTTTGACGTCTTAAAAAATCGCCAATTTTGAATCCATAAAAAACCCATAATGTTGGAGCCCTAAAAAACCCCAATCTTGAAAAATAGAAAAAAAAACCCTAATTTCTTATATCAAGTAAACCTCTAATTTCATAACCTAAAAGCTAGTTCAATCCCTAATTTTAAACTCTAAAAAACATGAATTTGAGATTATGGTAAGAACAATTTAAGCATAACACAATTTAAACAATCTATTGGTAAGAACAATTATGGTAAGAACAATTTAAAATTAACATTGAATTATAAGAAAATTCGAAATACTTACTTGCTTTAAACTTGATATGTTTTTATCTTCTAGCGATTATCCACCGATCTTCTACCGTAGAATATTTTTGTTTATGTTATCGTGGAGGTTATGCAGGTAAGATTTGGAGTATGAAGAAGATGGAATAAAGAGTTGGGGAAAATGATGTAGAGTGAAAGAGACAGTTCTGTCCAGAAAGAATTGGGGAGAACGGATTATAAAGAGAGAAAAGTGAGGGAAAGAGAAGAAAGAAGACCCGTGAGTCTGAACATCTCAGAAGTGAAGTGTGACTATTTGGCTCGTGAAGTGTTCAATGTTCAGTGAAGTGAAGTGATCAGACTGCAAGTGGATTGGGGTGTAATCCGTACAAAATTGCAGTCAAATGTATTCAAATGGAAATGCAGATAAATGGGGTGTAATCCGTACCAAAAAATGTTGTATTTTTGTGTGGGGGGCCCACATTTCTCTCTTTCTCTCTTCATGCAAAGCAAGGAAAAAGAGAAATGGGGTGTAATCCGTACCAAAATAAAGGTGTTTTTGGGTGTGTGGGGGGGGGGGCACCTTTCTCTCTTTCTCAGGGAAAAAAAAGGGTGATGATTAGCAACAGCAACAAAGTGTTACGGTTGGGGGGGGGCACCTTCGTGCAAAGCAGGGAAAAAAAAGGGTGATGATTAGGAACCGCAACAAAGTGTTGCGGTTGGGTGGTGGGCCACCTTCGTGCAAAGCAGGAAAAAAAAGGGGTCATGATTAGCAACTGCAACAAAGTGTTACGGTTCGGGGTGAAGGCCAACCACGGCATTTTGTTGCGGTTAGTTGTGGTCCGTGGGCCCCCAACAGCTAGTCTTTCCTGCGGTTGGGGTTTTTTTACTTTCCGAGGGCACAAATGTCAAAAGTTGCAACCGCATAAAAGTGTTGCGGTTTGTAACTTTTTCAAGAAAAAAAAAAAGTTGAAACCAATAAAACAATCCTAGAGGGGGGTGAATAGGGTTTTGGAAAATTAATGGGGAATTTAAGCTAAGCACAATCATAAATGTCAATCAAGCCAAGTAATACTTCAATCAAGATGCTAACTACACAATCTCAAGAAATTATAGTGCAATAAGTAAAGAGATTGAGTTAGAGATACTTGACAAGGAGATTTAAATGGTTCGGCTTGAATTACCCTCAAGCCTACATCCACCTCTTCAAGGAAGTCCCTTGCAAGAGCACTAGAATCCACTTGCAACAATCTTCTTCCGGGTCAAGATCAAAACCCTTACAACACTTGGTGATATCCCCACACCAAGCACAAGCCTTGAATCCACAAAGCTCACCCAAGACTTGACAAACCCAAGCCTTGATCACAATCCTTTTACAAATATCAAATGTGTACAAAGAAACCCTCTTGAAAGGAAATGAGTACAAATGAAGCTCTAGTAAAATAGAGAGATGAGAGAATTGATGACTTGAAGTATGCTCATTCTCAATCAAAGAAATGCTCACAAAGATGCTCTCTTTAATGATGTGAAATCATGAAGATGAAGAAAGAAAAGTTTAATCTATGAGCCTTGATGTTTCTCTAATGAATGGAGGCTTAGAATGTGGTTTCCATGGTGTATAATGAAGCCCCAAATCATTTATATAGAGAGCAAATGAAATATAGCCGTTATAGGCAAAATATGGGCAAAACTGCCATTGCAGTCGACTGTATTCCCAATGCAGTCGACTGTATTCCCTCTAATCAGCCCTTGGAGTTTTGTCCTCAAAAATAGCCGTTGGAACTGAATTTTGACCAATGTAGTCGACTGCATTAGAATGCAATCGACTGCATTAGAATGCAGTCTACTTGATTCAATACAGTCGACTGTATTACCCTACTGCCAATCAGCTGCCTCACGGAACCCCATTTCATATTTTGGGCATAACTTTCTCTAAAAAAATCGGATTGAGGTGCCGTTTTTTGCGTTGGAAATCTAATGAAAATTTTTATCAAGATATGAAAATATTAGCACAAAAAAACATTTTTGAGAAAATCTGAGTAAGCTCCAAAGTTCACTCATTTTTAAGAACCACGCTTGTGTGAATGATTATGAACTCACATGCAATGCACAAGGTGTCCTAAGGTCTTTTTAGGTCATAGTCATCAATCCAAGCATCAAACCAAGGCTAGTTACATAATAATAAAGATCAATCATAATCGATAGTAACTTAGCCTTTGCAATCTTTCTTGCTCTTTGACATTGGACTTGATGAAGCTTCCATAGCATGTCCACTATAGCTTTTAATCTCCTTTGGATGTAATCCATCTATCTAACTTCTCAAATGTGTCTTCATGAGTGTGCATGTATATGCCTACTAAGAATACACTCAAAGCACACATTAAAACATAATCAATGTGCAGTTATCATCAAAACAAGATGTAAGCCTAGGTTATCCAACCGTAGGGCTAACAAAATTCATCTGAGCCGTCCACGAGTACACGTGGATCGGCTCAGATGAATTATATATGTCTGCCAATTACATATGTCTGCCACATTATGTAGCGGACGGTATATTTGACAAATATACCCCTCAATCCCAATTACATATGTCCGCTACATTATGTAGCGAACTATTTTACTTTCTCGAAAAGAGACATCCGTGTTGTCAGCTCTGGAAAAGAGACAACCAACTTTTATTTTCACTTTCCCCCTCATCTCTCATCTTCTCTCTTTTGGATGAGCTCCTTTAAGACGGTGGTTCCCTCGGGGTAGTTGGACAGCACCTCCCGTGTCCGGCGATCGAGGGCACATCCATCTTTCCCCCTCATCTCTCATCTTCTCTCTCTCCCTTGTGAGCGTGCGAGTGGCGATCGAGGCACAGCCAGACCGTGGTGGCACCGGCGTCGTCAGCGTTCTGGATGACCTCCTTTAAGACGGTGGTTCCCTCGAGGTAGTTGGGCAGCACCCCCCGTGTCCGGCGGGGATCTTCCAACATGAGGGACTCCGGCGGGGATCCCGGCGGCAGCAGCTAAGCAATGATTTTCTTGATCCAACCTTCCAAAAGGGTTCCATGTTCTTTGTCCGGTTTCGTGGCTATGGGCCTAGCAAAAGAAATTTTGGGTCACCGATCAAGCCATTATCTTCCTCCTCCGCCGCCGCTGAGCCCATCGGCTCCGCACCGGCCTAGTCGTGCCTGTCTGCGCCTCCGGTGGCTCCGGCAAAGTCCACATAGAACAGGGGACGTCCTATAAAGATCACAGCAAATCTGTGTCGAAATAGCAAACTATTGATGATTTGAAAACTCTTCCTTCTCTTTCTATCTTGTCGCTTCAAATAGTTATGGTGTGCTTTGATTTGGTTGTCATGGGTTTGAGAAATTAGGTTTTTTTTTTTATCTTTTTCGTTTTTGATATAGGGTGATAGAAATGGAGGAGGTTGAAGACCCAGAACAAAATGGCAATCTGTTGCCAGCCAATTTCATGAATGGTTCCAGCCTGTAGGTGGATGTGCTCGTTTTGGAGTCTTTTTTACCAATGGCAATCTGTTGCCAGCGAACTTCATGAAGATTTGTTCATCAGGATCAAAGTAAGAAGAGAGAGAAAAAGAAAGTCAGAATGAGAGAAGGGAGAGAAAAAGAGAAGACTAGTCCGCTACATAATGTAGCGGACACATTAATGACACAGAAAAAGTCATACCTCGTTAAGCAGCTCGAGGGTACTTTCGTCAATGGATCAGCTCCCATATATATATATATATATATATATAGGGAGCTGATCCGTTGATAGCGCTAGCAAAATAGGAGAAGTTGCTAGCGCGATCTGGTCGTCCACGCGCGATCTGTGGATGGTCCAGATCTTTTTTTTACGTTTTTTTAAGTATGTCTGCTACATAATGTAGCGGAAAATTTTTTGTCAAAAATACCCTCCTGCTTCATCTGCTACATTATGTAGCGGAGGAGTAGGCAAGCACTATTTTTTCTGTCCTTTCTCTCATTAAAATTCTGACATGTTTCTCTCTCTCTCTCTCTTTCATTTCTCTCATCAATTTCTGACACACTCTCTTTCCTATCTCTCTCTCTCTCTCTCTCTCATCAATTTATGACACTTTCTCTCTCCTTTCTCTTTCTTTCTCTCTCTTTTCTCTCACCATGATTTCTTTTATGGGTTCTGGATGTAACCAAAATTTTCATAGCATGGATCTTGTTCAGCCGCGAAGAAGAGACGTCGAAGAGCGGCGCCGGAGCAGTCAATCTTCGTCTTCTCTGACGAGGACGCCGACGGATCTGGTAGAAGGATCAAATCCAGAGGTCTTCTACGCCGACATTGGCGACTTCGCGTTCAGGCTCAAAGATCTGGTCAACGTTCTCCCGGTCGACGAGCTCTTCTCCGACGGGAAGCCCATGCCGCTGTACCTCTCCATGATCCAGCCGGCAGAGATGACGACGGCCTCGTCTCAGATCAGCTCGCCGGACACGCCGAAGTCTCGCCGGAGAACGATAATCTCCGGTTTAGATCCTTACTTATTTGCGCCCAAAGCACCACGGTGTTCTAGCAGGTGGAAGGAGCGGAGAGCGGTTTCCATGGACAATGCAGCGGTGGCCAGAGTCAGCCGGAGTCCACTGCGTCGGCAGCCGGAAAGTGCAAACGCCACCGGCCGTGGGGTCTGCATCCATAGTCCACGTATGAACTTCGAACGCCTACAGGGGCAGGGAAAATTCAACAACAAATATAGTGGAACTTCAGCTTCAAAATAACTAACAGCAAAAATCTCCTAAAGTAACAACACAAAGCCAGATATTTTGGTATATTCAACGAAAGATGGAGGTGATTAGACTTTATGGTGCATGTATTAAATATGGTCAGAGAGTGAGAGAGAGAAGTGTGACCAATTTGTTACTTTATTATGTCCGCTACATAATGTAGCGGACACATTAATGAGAAAGAGAAAAAGTTAGACCACATTAACGAGAGAAAGACTGATCGAAGGTACTAAACCATTATGTAGCGGATGGGTACTAAACCATTTTTCCAGCTTGATCTCCGGTCCACGGCCTGTTGATCTTCCCCTCCAAATAGCAGAAGGGTTAGGAACCGTTTGTAGAAGCTGAAAATCTTGACAATATCTTCCCATTGTTTCATATTTTCCTTCTTCTATATATGCATAAACCTTCCTCCTTCCACCTCTCAGTTTCCTCTTAGCCTTTGATCTCATAATCTCAGAATAGCCTGCCTTGTCACCAATAAGCCAAGAAACGTACAAGGAAGTACAAAAGGGTTTCTTCAAAATCACTTATATTCCCTTCTTGATCAAGTTTTGCCAACTGGGTTTTTGTATATCTGCTCGAACAACAGCCTCTTCTATTTGCAATCCCTTTGGAACTGTCAAGGTTTTAAACAACAAATTATGCTCGAGAGAGATAGAGAGAGAGACAGAGAGAGGAGAGACAGAGAGAAGAATTTAATTGCATTTTGTTATGCTTCCTCCATGGTCAAACCATAAATTCCAGTTCCTATGGTTATCTTTTTGTTGGCATACAGGCAGGTTGACTTTTTCCACTTCAAATGGCATCAGCCTCCCCATCCCCCCTCTTTCCACCGAGAAGGTTAGGATTCGGTGAAGTTCACTTCACTGGATTTGCTAAGAAAAACTCCACAGGGGAAGTTCACTTGACGAAGTATGAAATTGAACAAATTTGAGGTATTAAAGAACAAATCTGCCTATTTGGGAAAAAAATTGCTTTGTGGCACATGCTTACTTTGTCTCCGTATGTGCGATGGTAGCAAAGTGGCATTAACCTAGGGCAAACCATATATTTCAAATCCCCGAGTAGCCGGATTACTGCACACCATGAGCACTGAGCACTGAGTTGTGCTGATGCGATCACCACATCATTATCCGAAGTTCTCATAATTATTTCTTTTTCGAAATTGAATATGATCTCTTGTACTATCTCTTTGATTGGATCAGAGAGACAGAAGTCTGTAATTCCTGAAAGTGGTGATCCATTCAACAATACCAAGTTATTTGCTTTTGTCCTGAAATAAAGGTAACAACAAATTGAATACCTAGTACAGATTCTAGTAAGATGAGGGTAAATTCTAAGACTTCCGTGTGTAACTTACTCTTAGCAGTTCTTTCGCTAGTTGCTTACTTAACGAAAAAATTGTACGGATAAGTGCTGGATCTACCACCCACTCCTCCCAGCAATTGAGAATAACAAGCAATAGCAGCAATGTCAAGACAAATGCATATAACCTAAATATTGCATATGCATAACCAGAGAGACAGAGAGAGAGGATCTTGAATTCAAACCATTGACGATGACGATTAAGAGTCATTCCTTCTTTCTTTCAAGATCGTGATCATATGGATAGCAATAAACAGGTTCATCAGCAGGAGGCTGGTTGCAAACTACAATCCAATTCAAAGTGATCCTCCTACTGAATAGAGTTAAAAGGATGCAGATAGTAAGTATAGAGAACTAGAATAAGGCAAGTAAGAACAGATGTATTCAAAAGATACTCCACTGTGAGAAGGATTTAAGAAATCACCTTACCAAGCAAACTGAACTGCAATATACTAACTGTACATCATATGACCCACATAATTCTGCATGGTCTTTTATGCAAATCTGTTGTTGAAAAATGAAGGCATCATGGCAGTAGTCATCATATTCAGTTATTATATCTTCTTTATGGCCTGTTAATATATATAACTAATATGACGAGGAAGACGACGGCCGGAAGCTCCACTTGGTCTCTTTACATCACAATTAAATCAGCTCGCCGGACACGCCGAAGTCTCGCCGGAGAACGATAATCTCCGGTTTAGATCCTTACTTATTTGCGCCCAAAGCACCACGGTGTTCTAGCAGGTGGAAGGAGCCGAGAGCGGTTTCCATGGACAATGCAGCGGTGGCCAGAGTCAGCCGGAGTCCACTACGTCGGCAGCCGGAAAGTGCAAACGCCACCGGCCGTGGGGTCTGCATCCATAGTCCACGTATGAACTTCGAACGCCTACAGGGGCAGGGAAAATTCAACAACAAATATAGTGGAACTTCAGCTTCAAAATAACTAACAGCAAAAATCTCCTAAAGTAACAACACAAAGCCAGATATTTTGGTATATTCAACGAATGATGGAGGTGATCAGACTTTCTGGTGCATGTATTAAATATGGTCAGAGAGAGAGAGAGAGAAGTGTGACCAATTTGTTACTTTATTCTGTCCGCTACATAATGTAGCGGACACATTAATGAGAAAGAGAAAAAGTTAGACCACATTAACGAGAGAAAGACTGATCGAAGGTACTAAACCATTATGTAGCGGATGGGTACTAAACCATTTTTCCAGCTTGATCTCCGGTCCACGGCCTGTTGATCTTCCCCTCCAAATAGCAGAAGGGTTAGGAACCGTTTGTAGAAGCTGAAAATCTTGACAATATCTTCCCATTGTTTCATATTTTCCTTCTTCTATATATGCATAAACCTTCCTCCTTCCACCTCTCAGTTTCCTCTTAGCCTTTGATCTCATAATCTCAGAATAGCCTGCCTTGTCACCAATAAGCCAAGAAACGTACACGGAAGTACAAAAAGGTTTCTTCAAAATCACTTATATTCCCTTCTTGATCAAGTTTTGCCAACTGGGTTTTTGTATATCTGCTCGAACAACAGCCTCTTCTATTTGCAATCCCTTTGGAACTGTCAAGGTTTTAAACAACAAATTATGCTCGAGAGAGATAGAGAGAGAGACAGAGAGAAGAAAAAGAGTCAAGAGTCAGAAAAATAATAAGAGAAGGAGACAGAAAGAGAAAAAAATGATGAGAGAAAGGAAAGAATGTCAGAGCATTAATGAGGGAAAGGAGAGAGAAAGAGAAAAAGGCTGAAAAGGTTTGTCCGCTAGATAATGTTGCGGATGAGCCATTTTTAAACTGCAGGGTATTTTTGTCAAAAAATCGTCCGCTACATTATGTAGCGAACGGACTTAAAAAGAACGTAAAAAAAAGATCTGGACCGTCCACAGATCGCGCGTGGACGGCCAGATCGCGCTAGCAACTTTTCCTATTTTGCTAGCGCTATCAACGGATCAGCTCTCCCATTGGATATATGTATGTATAGATATATATATGTATATATACATATATATGTATATATATACATATATATGTATATATATACATATATACATATATATGTATATAAATATATGTATATAAATATAAATATATATATATATATATATATATATATATATATATATATATATATATATATATATATATATATAGGGTTGTGATCCATTACTAGCGCTGTTTTGCCGTCCGTTATATAATGTAGCGGACGATAATTCACCGTCCGCTACATTTTATAGCGGACGGTGCTAGCGCTGCTAGCGCTAGCAACGGATCAGCTCCCATATATATATGTATGTATGTATGTATGTACTATGTGGTCATTCTATTAAAATATATCTTTACAAAAAGTGATAATTTATTTGAAAGTGATAAGGTGTATACATAAGTCCTATTAAATTCGAAATGTAATTTTATTATTTTTGATTTTTTACTTAATCGTCATAATAACCGCAAGAACATATGTAACATTTTAAAATCCCTTTGAAGTTGAGGAATCAAATTCATATATATATAATATTTACAATTCAAAATAGATAAATGATAGCATCGCCATTTTTAGTTACAATCACAATCTCATTCGCTATGTAGTTATATATGGCACCGACATGACTATTCTATTACTCTGGGTGCTAAGCCATTATTCATTTGAAGTACTGCTTGACAACTTAGAACAAAAGCTTAAAAAAGATAAGTAACTAGTGGCTCCACTATGTCGCTATCTATTCTTTGTCTTGAAGCTTACAATATAATGAAATTACAAGTAAATACACATGTATATGCAAATATCTCATGATAATTGCATGCATCTTAATCAAACAAACAATGATGTTTAACAATCGAAAGAGTGATGCAGATGAATTCATTTTTTGATATTTTATTTAAGTTAGTCGTGATTAATTTAGGTACGAATGTTATTCTCTATAGTCAAATAAAATATTTCTTATACTGTTAATGCCTTTTTTATCTCACGACTATGGTACGCATTAATACATTTTTTGAAACTTTATGGTATATCGTATTTTATAAACCGACCCGAGCTTGACTCGGGTTACTGGGCTAGTTGCTTTTTAATTGGACTAGCACAAGGATGGAAAATTTTTCCTACCACTTTTAAGTCGGCTCGGGAGTAAAACACTAGCTTGAACAACCTGATGTCTACCTGACCCGACTTAGGTCGTTTACATCCGTAGTATTTGTCACAAACAAGTCAATACTAACACTAAAGTATATTTTCAGCGACAACAACAGGGGCGGAGCCTAAGCATGACCGCGCGGGGGGGTGGGGCATGACACCCCCCACAACACTTTCATCCTTCAAAGGTTTTTCACCTACAGCTGAGAGAGAGCCAATATTTCCTACTGCTGTCATGAAAGCCATGTTGGCAGAAAAGCCTGTGGGACCCCCCAAAGTTTGAGAAATTTTTTTTAGTTTTTTAAATAATAGGTAGTTATGTTTAAAATATTTACTAAAATGCCACCATTTTAATTATTCAATGTATTAGATTTCATTTTGTAATGTTTTTTACTTTTTGTGCCACCAGCCGTCGTAATCTTTTTCTTTCTCGTTCCCTTGTCTATCTTCATTCTTTCAAATTCTAAATCTTCAGATTTTAAAGTAAACACTAATATATCAAGGTTAGTTCTTTTTGTTTCCTTTTTTAATTTAAATTCTTGTAGTATATTAACTTATATGTGACTATTGTCATCATACAATTGATAATCGCACTAATAATACATATATACAATAAAAGTAAAATTTCTTTCATGTAAGATTAATAGTTTGTTGTTAACTAACTTTACAAGTTAAATAAATCACTATAAATAGTTAAATTATATGATTATTAGTCAAATTGAGCAATCTATTTTGCATTAAACGTATTCAATCGTGACTCGAATTCTTGATGTTAGCCGTTAATTTTTTTTTATGACATTTTGGTTCCCCTCCCCCCCCCCGGTTGGACTTCCTGGATCCGCCCTTGGACAACAAGGAGGTGGAAACGCATATATGGAGTGAAATAGCATTTATCTTATGCATGCATTTGCTTTCATTTGAAAATTTTAAAAAAAAAATGGGGTGGAGCGCGTCAGAATCTGTATCATAATGCCAACTTTAGAGTAGTTTTGATAATCATATCAACCTGAATTCGAGTAGTTTTGCAAAGACTAGGGCCGATTAGACCATTGCTGTTTCTAAACATAACAGTAACTTGCGAGTCTTGGTCGTGGTGGCTAACTCTTATGTCCCTAAAGATGCAAAGGATAAACATCTTGCGAAATGAGTGACCGGAATTAGGACATTAATCATGTGTGCTAAGAAACCATCAATCAAAAAACCTCTATCATTATGACTAAACAAATGAGAAAAACAAAAACAAAACGATACAAAGATGAGAATGCAAATACCATGGATGCTCAAAAAATGGCCTAAAAGGCAAGTACTTACAAGACCTCACTCGTATATGCTTAATTGGATTGACAGGGTCAGGTCCTAAGTACTCAGCCCCAAGTCGACCTTGGTTCTAGAATTTGTTCGTAAAACACAACTGCCCAGACAAATTTGGAGATAAAGAAAGAGAAAGCATAGTGTTGATATCTTTTGTGACCTGAGGACCCCCGCCCTTTTCAAAGTTGTAGCTCAAGCTTAAATGCAAACTTGGTGGGCACTCCTCTTTTACCCTCTCTTCGTTCATATGCTGAGCTTGTTTTTCTGTTAGCCCTTGATGAAGCTGCACACAAGAAGAGTAGATTTAACATATGAGATGAGCAGATGATAAATAAGACTCCATCCATTTTTAATCATCCTTGGGTCATAATTCCGCTTCCAATTTCCAATTAAAATTTCATTTTCATGTCATTTTAAACACCCTGTTTTTTCAACGTCACATCCATCTAAGAGTCATTTTGCATGTATAATCAATTCATCATCATCGCTGATATGTTTATAGTTTTTTTTTTCCATGGGTTTTAGATGATGATTAAGGCTATTCTTGGATTTTTATGCTTGGTAGGAGCCAAATTTGGATGCACATGCACAACAATCTACTTTACTGAATAATAATTTACTCAAGAATTATGTTATGAAATTTACATCTTTAGAAGTTTTGATAAGTTATCTTTCCCTAGATATATCAGAAATTAGTGATTACTGAACTTGTTCCAAATCTGACACACCTTAAGTATATCCAGAATATCCTAAGCTATTTTGAGTGACTCTAATTTCATGTTTATACTTCCATACGATTAGTGTGACCTAAATGGACTTCATTTGAGAGAGGCACAAGCTCTCAAAGTTGGCCCATATGCACAATCTTACCAGAAGCATACTACATCAAGTTTACTGACCGGTACAGGCACCCAAAAAAAAAAAAACTTCTGGCCTACTGGCAGGTACACCTTCCTTTAGGCACATCCAAAGGTCGTAGGGAAGCCTTGCTTGAAAGATTCAATGGAACAATGGATTATTTGAATCCCATGTCCTTGGGATTATTATTTTAATGGTTTCAGGTCCCTTTGCACCCACAGTCGATTTTCTTACCCTCAAAGGACGTCAAGGCTATAAACTAAGGTTTTAGGCTTCATTGTCAAAATGGGATTCATCGTAAACCACCTTGATGCTCTATCAATATTGTCTTTCACCCATAAATCCTAATTCTTTATCATACACCCTAAATATCTAAAGTACCTCCAATCAATTCCACATCCATAGGCAGCGACCAAAGTCCAAAGCAATCAACTTTTCCTGACGAATTGAAGATCAATCTTGTGAAAAATTATCTAAAGTCAAGCAATCAAGACCTCCACCCCGGGGTAACATTAACTTTTTCAATAAATGTAACATCTAGCTATGTAGATCGGAAGCAAGGTCTAAGGTTTATCTTCGCTTATCAAACATATGATAAAGGTTATTTGATTGATATATTTATCTTGTCATGATGATTGATTGATTGATTACACTTGTTTAGCCGCCACAACAGTTGGGAATGTATCCATGGAACTCTTTTTTTGTCCAAAACATTGATTTCCCCAAATTTTTCTTGATATCTTAAACACTATCCTTTTTGTTAATTTACAAATTAGGGACACAGTTTTCTCAACAAACACTCGAAGGTGTTCTTTGAGATCAAATTCAAATACAAATCCGAACTAGCACCATAATACTTAGTCGAATTACGTTGGATATAATTCTAACAGTCCGTCAGATATGCAGGCTATACGGGCCTTGTTCTCAGATTTGAATCCAAGTTTATGCATTTCCATATGTTTCCTTAGATTCGTTATAGTCATCTTAGATTGTGATATGTTGCTTGTATTTTTCTTGACTTTTTCAAAAACATGATAATAAACTAACTAGGCAATAAGAGACCGCTAAGGTGTGCTGGGATGCCAAATACCTTCTCATCATAATTCCCGAGTCCACATCTAGGTTTTTAGCATGCTAGACCAGCCAATTATGGTTATAGAGTCAACCTAGGTTTTTTCTAGTTTTTCTTTCTTACATGAAAAATAGATGGTGACTTTTGATTTGTCGGTCAAATCCCGCGGCACAGGTCGTCATAGCCATTGAAAATCAAGTATTGGAAATTATTTGTAGAACCAATTTTTGTAATTAGAAAGTCATAAAGATAAACAAATGCCTTTTCTCCTTTTAGAATAAAAGTCCTGGGGGGGAAACACTAAATGAAACTGGTAATGAAGGCAACTAACGAAAAGAAAAAACTGGCATGGAGACATCATTGATTGCAATGATTTTGTTTTTCGTGTGGACACATGGATAAGTATGTTCGCCTGCACCTGCACATGCACGTGTGTGTGTGTGTGTGTGTGTGTCACAGAGAGAGAGAGACCTTTAAGTGAAACGGGTCGAGTTCAGCTCCAAATCTACTTGAGATGAAGATAGAATTGTACGCGTTGGGTTGACATTGCTTGTATCTGGTGCAGGCCTCGCGGTTCCATATGGGAGGTAGATTGGCAAAGCTTGTGTTTGGCATTGTCTTGAGATTCGTATGGGGCTTTGCCATGAAGTCTTTTCCGCAAGTTTCATGCCTTGTATCTATCATTTCATATGGAGGCAACCTCTCTTCATCAAGAACCTGGCTAGCTCTAGTCCGTCCGTATCCTGTTATCGCATCTCTTTTGCCACATAGGCTTGAACTCATCAACTTTCCACCATTCCCTAAGACTAAAGGGTGACCAAGGCACTGGTCTGGGGTTGATTCGTTGCTCCTCCAAAACGATCTTGACTGCTGGTAGTTTCTGCACAGAGAGAGAGAGAGAGAGAGGTGAAACTAGGATTTGAGAGCAAGTTTTTTTTTTTTGCTTTCATCTTTTCATTTTCAGGGAAAAATGACGTCCATTTGTGCAATTTCAAATTCGATTTTGGAAAAGTATCAAATTATTTTTAACTAAAGCACCGGTCACCCATTCGTTACATTCCTCAATGCACCCCATGGAAGAGGGTTTTGTGAAATGGTATTCAAACGACAGACTAGCTACATTTTCATAAATTTAAAATGAATAACTTATTCTTCATTTACTAAGATTGTTATCCAATCCTTTTAGTCCTGTATTTTCATCCTTTCTACACAAAATGCAGTTTGTTCATCTTCTCGAAAACGTGAAAACAAAAATAATCAAAAGGCTATCCAACATAGACTGTTTACCTTGAAGAGCTTGCCGCGTAACCAAATGAACCTTTGGCAAGTGGAGAGAATAGAGGCCGGCTTTTGTTCTCCAGGCTAAAGTGTCCATAAGGGTTGAATCTTTGGTGCATCTCCATAATGTGATCTTTTTCATTCACTAGCCTGTTCGTGTGAGATAGAACTGCAGAAAATTAAGAGGCAACGTAGCAAGTTTAGTTCCTTAACTAAGCTGGGGCGACTTCTCTAGCTACCACCGAGTCCCGTAGTTGGGTATCTTTTGCTTATGAACTCTCTTGCGAGCACTATAACTTGATTGTTCACTGAAGTGTGCTGTGTAGACTGGACTCGTGAAATGAGAAAAAAAAAACATGACATAAAGTAAATGTTTAAAGTAAATGTTTATGCATACGAAAGTGTTTGAAAAATCAAAAGCGTACCCAGATTTTGGGACAGACAGAAAAATCAAAAAATGAGAATCTTATGCTATACTTTGATAATCACGACTTTAGGAGTCATTTCTTCTTACGAGATGCCATTCACTAATTGGAGACATTGTAATCCTTTTATATCAATCCCTTCTCGGAGACATAGGTTTCAGTTTAATCATCTAAGGTTGTGAAAAATCCCTTCCCAACAACTGAATAAGGTTTGTTACATAGGTCATGAATTCACATAATAATTCTGAAACTTCACCTTGCCCATACTTATCAAGCTTCTTGCTTCGGTACATCTGGATTAGAAGAAAGCAAGAAAACACAGAGAAGAATGGAAACATTAGCGACAAATGGAAATGAAACAACTTGACAAGAAGTTCTAAGAAGTTCACAACTCCCTTGGCATATTTATTACCTGCAAGTGACTCTTAACGTGAGCAATGCTGAGTCCTTTCACATTCATTAACTGGAGAACTAACTTTGGAGTGGCTCCTATATAAACATACCCGCATATGAACATTTTGAAAATGAACTAAGGATTAAAAAACCATGCAAAAAAAAATTTCTTCTGATAAAAATCTGTCTATCTAGGGTTTTGAACAAGTGTGTACTCGTTAATTATAGCTACACATATCACCTGCGTCATTGGATGAAACAGTGGTAGTGATAGGGCCAGTGCCATTACTGAGAGAAAGATGAACCCTCCACTACCATTTCAAAGAATGAAACTGCATGGTGATCATGTATCTGTTTCTTTTTTATCTTTTTTCTCTCTTTATTTTGGGACTGGTGGGATACAAAAGACATATCTGCAAGAGCTGTCTAGCAACAGTCGGTTGTATATAAGTAAACCCACTATAAAGGAACGATATATGAATGGAAAAAGAAATTATACTTTCTAGTCCACCAAGCCTTTCAACTGCATGCACAAAAGTCAGGTGAAGATCGGGAGTCCAACGAAGTCGCGGCATTTTCGACCGGACATACTGCCGAACTATGATTGTCGATTGTTCTTTTCCATTCGATGATGTGCTGTTGCTGCTCGATTGAGCTTCCCGCGATGTCCCTTCCTCCGCGAATTCCTCATCAGGGACAGGAGTTGCACTCTCTTCGTCC
Organism: Escallonia rubra; assembly: GCA_033065855.1. Lineage (NCBI taxonomy): Eukaryota > Viridiplantae > Streptophyta > Magnoliopsida > Escalloniales > Escalloniaceae > Escallonia > Escallonia rubra. Next base: position 83,406 of record JAVXUO010001539.1, read on the forward strand.
TCGTCAATAGCTACGACATTCAGGTCAAAGGATGAACACTTTTGAGACGATGATGGAGAACTACCATTTGCTTGAGTGTCACTTCCTTTGCTTTTGGCTTCAACGAACTTGTCTGTTCTCTCAGCCATAGATGTCATAGTTGTTTCCATAATTCCCCCACATTAGTGATGCTTCACCGTTTGACTTGGAGATTTCCCTGGTTGGAATATTCAAGTAAAGGTCAAGAGTGAATCGCGGTAAATGTAATGCAAATGCAAGAATAAGCTTTCCAGTGTCAAGTCCAAAACCATAAAATTTTACCTTTCCCTCTACTTTATCAAATGCTTAATATAGAAGAAGGAACCAATTTCATTACATAACGTACACAGCAGGAGATCATACCTTCTCTAGCTTTGTGTTAAGTAATCCATCACATAACCTTTATACAGGAGTACAGGATTGAGTATAAATAGAATTTAATTGCATTTTGTTATGCTTCCTCCATGGTCAAACCATAAATTTCAGTTCCTATGGTTATCTTTTTGTTGGCATACAGGCAGGTTGACTTTTCCCACTTCAAATGGCATCAGCCTCCCCATCCCCCCTCTTTCCACCGAAAAGGTTAGGATTCGGTGAAGTTCACTTCACTGGAATTGCTAAGAAAAACTCCACAGGGGAAGTTCACTTGACGAAGTATGAACTTGAACAAATTTGAGGTATTAAAGAACAAATCTGCCTATTTGGGAAAAAAATTGCTTTGTGGCACATGCTTACTTTGTCTCCGTATGTGCGATGGTAGCAAAGTGGCATTAACCTAGGGCAAACCATATATTTCAAATCCCCCTGAGTAGCCGGATTATTGCACACCATGAGCACTGAGTTGTGCTGATGCGATCACCACATCATTATCCAAAGTTCTCATAATTATTTCTTTTTCGAAATTGAATATGATCTCTTGTACTATCTCTTTGATTGGATCAGAGAGACAGAAGTCTGTAATTCCTGAAAGTGGTGATCCATTCTATAATACCAAGTTATTTGCTTTTGTCCTGAAATAAAGGTAACAACAAATTGAATACCTAGTACAGATTCTAGTAAGATGAGGGTAAATTCTAAGACTTCCGTGTGTAACTTAGTCTTAGCAGTTCTTTCGCTAGTTGCATACTTAATGATAAAATTGTACGGATAAGTGCTGGATCTACCACCCACTCCTCCCAGCAATTGAGAATAACAAGCAATAGCAGCAATGTCAAGACAAATGCATATAACCTAAATATTGCATATGCATAACCAGAGAGACAGAGAGAGAGGATCTTGAATTCAAACCATTGACGATGACGATTAAGAGTCATTCCTTCTTTCTTCCAAGATCGTGATCATATGGATAGCAATAAACAGGTTCATCAGCAGGAGGCTGGTTGCAAACTACAATCCAATTCAAAGTGATCCTCCTACTGAATAGAGTTAAAAGGATGCAGATAGTAAGTATAGAGAACTAGAATAAGGCAAGTAAGAACAGATGTATTCAAAAGATACTCCACTGTGAGAAGGATTTAAGAAATCACCTTACCAAGCAAACTGAACTGCAATATACTAACTGTACATCATATGACCCACATAATTCTGCATGGTCTTTTATGCAAATCTGTTGTTGAAAAATGAAGGCATCATGGCAGTAGTCATCATATTCAGTTATTATATCTTCTTTATGGCCTGTTAATATATATAACTAATATGACGAGGAAGACGACGGCCGGAAGCTCCACTTGGTCTCTTTACATCACAATTATATTAGTAATTTTCTAGTGTAATAATACAATCAAGATACGACCACTCTCTTGGACTATATAAAATCATGTCAGTACTTCTCGAGGATTTATGGTTTCTATCAATGTTCCAGTCTTTTTCTTCCTCCATGGACAATCTTAGCAGTTGACTTCTGCTGTATGCGTGAAAATATACTATCATGGTTGTTTTCCTGACACCTTTTCTTTTGGTTTTTCGCAACAAGTTTGTTATTCCCCTTGTGCTGTCTATATGACTTTCTGAAGTATATATATCTGGTTCAATTCACTGATACTGCAGACTACTCGGCTGCTGAATTCGCTTTCTGCTTTGATTCAATAGCGTTTGCGAAAGATACTAATTGTATGATCAAAGATTCTAGTATTCACTCAAGTTAGTTAAGAAACAAAGGATAAACATAGGCTAGATAATGTGTGCTCATCGACTCAATAACAGCAAAAAAGAGAAGAGGTTATTGTGATATGATACCGCATAGCGCGGCACTACCTATGTTGCGTGATATCATTTTTATAAGCTTACAAACTTAAGGCTCGGTTCGTTTATCATTTTTATATTCAGTTTTTGCAATGACGATCAAAAAGATTATTTCTATCGTCTACTTTTATCATGTTCTATTCCTGTTTGAAAAAATCTAACTCAAATAGTACAAAAATGTGAAAATACATATAAGTTGTTATCACCTTTTTTCGGCTACCTAGCTCTAACCTATTATTAGAAAAAAAAAATAGCTAAAAATATATTAAAATGAGAAAAGTACACAACTATATTACATAACTAGATACGAAAATGAAAAAATTAAAAACAGAAAATAAAAATGGTAAACAAATAGGCCTGCGCTTTCCCTGCAGAAGGAGTCGCATCCTATGTAAGTGCAAGATTCTGAATTCTCATGACTTTTCTTCATTGGCTTCTTACGATCAATCTGTAGCATTAGACGACTATGGTTGGGGCCAACTATAACATGCTAGTTCGTCAAACAAGTGACTGAAAACAATTCTGCCACACCTTAAGTCGGGCAATCACTGTGACGCAGGACCCCATCATGCACTGTGACATGTTGACAGAGAAGGTATAGGGAAACAATTATATAAGTGAGTTTTTATGTTGTATAGACGTGAAAAAAAAATATCTTACAAGAAACAGAAACAGGCGTCCTATAGGAATTAGGAGAGTTATAGAATATACAATAACTAAGAAAAATAGGAATATAATACATGTAGATTAGTATATATTGTGAAACTAAAAAATAATAGGAATTAGGAGAGTTATAGAATATACAATAACTAAGAATAATAGGAATTATGAGAGTTAAAGCATCCTGGCTCAAACTCAAAGTGATAGCGAAGAATAAGCTTGAGGTTGGAGGTTAAATCTTGGGTGCATGTCTTGTCATTTGCTGCTAAAAAATGATATCCCTGCTGAAATAGTGGCGCCTTGTAGATCTGAAGTCCGATGACACAAGGATAGCAGTCCCAAGACAAAGTCTAGACACACAAGGAAAAGAATCGGCACAAAGTCCGATGATACAAGGGAAGTATTTCCAGGCCGAAGTTGATGACCATAAAGATCTTAGGGCGAGGTCCGCTGACTAAGGGAAAGGAGGTCAAAAGGTGATCGAGGTCAAACGACCATGAAGATCTCGAGGCGAGGTCCGACCATAGAAAAAATTATACAATGAAAAGAGTCTCGAGCTGACAATCATGAAGGTCTCGCGACAAGGTTCGGCGACTAAGGAGAAAATCCCGTGTCAAAGATGCATGTTTAACACAACCTATAGCATAACATAAGAGCATTCGAGCCGCTTTTGGGCGAAGTCTGACACTTGTAAAGGTCTCGAAATGAGGTCTGAAGACTAAGAACTCCCGAGACGAAGTCCGACGACTATAGAGATCTCGGAAGGAGGCCTGGCAACGAAGGACAAGGCAAGGAGGTCCCAATATGGAGGAGATGCTAGGGGACCTGAGAACAGGAGGTCCCAGAGTGGTGAAGATGTCTGGCAACCTGAAAAGGAAGCATGAAATGCAGAACAAAGACAACGTGAATTTCTTGAATTTTTAAAATTTCTCTGATTTCTTATTAAGTGACGAAGAGAGGACAAAGTTGCGAGACAGTGATTAGGATGAAGAAAATTATGATTACGGTGGAGAAGAAGGTTGGCATGGCGCGACAAATAGAGAAATTAAGACCAACACCAAAGGGACAAGATCAAGGAAGACGAGATAGAGGAAGATGGGTGATGAGCAACAATGTGACGACTAGGGCTTTGACGATTGACGTTAAAAGAACCAAATTCTGAACTAAACCAAAAGAATAAATAAAGGTTTGACCTGAAACTCTGACACACGGTGGCCTTTGATGGCACAAAGGAAACCGTATGTGGCACTCGACTTGCCTCTTGCAAGAAGAGTCCGCCAACAAATCTCAACAATCTATAGCAATCAGTGCATCAACATTGCATAAAACAGTGCACAAAGAAGTAATTTCAACACAAGGGCAAAACGGTCCCAAATATTCTCATTACTTCAAAATCTTCGTTACAACTTCAGAAGGCTTCGTTTGCATCCACAATGTGCAATCTAGCTAAACAGGCAAGCTAAAACAAAGCAAGGGACTCTCGGGAAGCGAAGAACTCAAAAACAAGAAGAAGAAGAAGAAACCAAGAAAACACGAGTTGGCCGCGCAAACTGGCCTTTTGGCCGGAACTTGCGGACACGATTAAGAAACTCTCAAAATGGTAGTTTTTACCGCTCTAATATCATGACAGAAAAGGTAAATGGAAATATAATAACATTACTGAGTATTATAAAATAGAAAAAAATTTGACTACTACTCCGGTTGTTCTTATAAAATTGAGTACAATATAGCCTCTCTATATGCATGAAACGACTATCTTGCAAAAACTAAAAGAACAAGAGAGTCCTATAGATCGGAATTAGGAGAGCTATAGAATCTACTAAACTAAGAATAACAGGAATAGAAAACTGACATGTAAATATATTTTCTAACCATTGTTGTGGTCTTTGGTGGTTTCACAGCGGAGCTAAGAACGTTTGCCCAAAGTGGAAGACATTTTTTTTTTTTTCTTTCTTTTTTGATGAAAGCCGAAGGCCACACATCTACCTCCCAGAACAGTCACTAAGGGGTGGAATATTAATGGAACGAGAAACCACACTCATTCCTAGAGAGGATCGGACAAGCATTTCCTGCGTCATCGAATCGCTGCAACAAGGACAGTACATAAATTGGCCCCCCTGAGGCTTTTCGAGTCTGCAATGTGATTTGTGTTCGAGGAATATATAGAGTTATACTACATACTAAAATAAGAAATAGGAAGAATTCTGTTTGGAATTTTTCAAAGAGCTAATCATAGGTTCTTCTCTTCATCGGGACATAGGGCCGTTACGCTGGTTACTAAACTTGTTCAAGAGATGATTTACGCAATAAGCAAAAATTAGGTGTGCGAGTATCAATCTCTGTCTTTGGGTGATGAAAATAGCCTATTAATTACTTCTAACCTAAAAAAAGGATCTTCGTCGACGTTCCGTTACCAACAATGTCATTATGTACCTCGTTTAGGCAAAGTTTACTACCTCACCGACACTTCTCTCTTTCCTGTTAATGCATATACGTGGTCACAGATTAGGTGAACCCTAAACCCACCTTACCTTATGAACTCTCACGTGCATAACACATCACTGGAAAGATGGTCTAACAATTAAGACTGGTCACTCTTGCCCAAGAACTATGTTATTTGCCAAAGCATAGTTTTAGCATGTAACTTTCTGGTGGGGACTAAAGAGCTAGTATATAAAGACCTAAGGGCCTTACGCTGGAAGCAAACTCACAGCTGGCCTATGAAAAACGAAGCCACGCTCATTATATCAACTTCCCAAAAAGCACTAATGTAGTTATAAATTTTGGGAAGGATGGAATGCAAGTACAGATTGTTTCTGCAAGTCTCGAGTACTCGTGAGACAGTTCCCGCGCAAACTCAAAGACAAATGGAGAGAAAATTAATATTGATGCCAAAATAGGTTTTCCATTTCTTAGTCCCTCATTTTGTCTCCTCTCTCTAACCGCTTCTCTCCTATCCAAAAATTAACTTTCCAAGGCATTTTGGAGAGAATTTGAGTCTTTTGTCTCATCATGACCAGGAAACTGATCATTATTCATCGGAAAAACAAGAGGTTCCCCACATGGATAGTCTCGAGGATTAGGTTTTGGCTACAGGACACCCAAAACTGACTAAAGAAATGTGCGTGACATGTGTATCTGTGAAGGAAGTCGAGAGAGAGAGAGAGTATAGAATCCCGAGAAGCAATGAGGACAAATATTCGAAGGACTAAAGTAATGACTTTTAATTGGTGAAGAAGAAAATTGAGACTTTTGTAGTTCATGATATAGGGAATTCTTTAACCCTACGTACCAATACAACAGTTTATGTCTTGTCATCTTTGGTGCATGGGAGTTGACATTTTGGTTAGTTTATAGCCAAGCAAACAGAGCATCTTTTGAAGAATTGCGCTTATAGTATATATATTCGATGCATGCCGGATAGGAAGTTGGGTTCTTCCATCACATGATATAGGTGCCAATCCACCGTCCGTTCGAGGAATAATAATTTCCCCACTGCATCAATTGTCTGGCAGTGAAATAGATGGTTCGCTCGTGATCTTGAATTTCGCTTTCATTTTTTGATCTCTGTAATTATTAGTGAAATATCACTATCATAAAAATGGATATGTAACTAATAGTGGTGGATCAATGTAAATTCTCCACAATAAAATGCAACCGATCCTTTATACAGCGCACGAATCGCGTTCAGGTCATCGGGGTTGCAGATACATGTAAGACATGAGATCTCTCCGATGTTAGCTATATGATAATACGAGCACAATGTGAACCGATAAGGAATGATAGGTGGGGGGTGATAAGTAGGACCAACTTGTTCAAATCAGTTTGACAAATTATCCGCGACTTAGGACCACGTATGTCGGTATCACCATCGCACCTAGCTTCTTCAAAATTGCCTAGCCTACATGTATAGTATCCGAGTCCGTAATAAAAGTTGGCCTTTCAGAATAACCTAATGGCAATGATAGGTAAGAAGTTCATGTCGGTAACTGAACGTAGAGCATAGGCTAAATGGCATACAAGGATATATGGTAGCCTTAGCTTTTTGGGTCTGGTGATTTCTTATTGTTATGGAGTATCTGAGTTTGATAGAATACAAATACTGTGACATCTCTTGGTGTTGGGTGAGGAAATAAAAATAAACAACTCTTACCCAGAAGAATCTAGGTGATCATGTCTCTACAAGGTTGCCAAAAGATGCACAGTGAATAGGCACCAGACACGATGCGTGCACAAGGGAGAGGCTCCGTGCCTACCCAAAGTGAAGTATAGGTGGGCATCCCCAAGTTTGATAGAAGGCAAGGGATTCAGCTTTCTAAGAGTCAAGTGTAGCACAAATATTGGAACCCTTTTTTGTTCTTTTTCTAAGAAATGTCTTTCTTCATTCAAGTCTAGGCTCTTTCTGACGTCTATCGTTGTGGTTTTCTCTAAGTAATTGGCACCGACCCCTTCCTCGTCTCAAGAAATACTGACATGGATTGTCACTATTTAACTCGGGTTGCAGTAAGAATTTATATATGTATTTTGTTGATTATTCCAAAACTCTGTCTCTCTCTCTCTCTCTCTCCCTGTGTGTGTGTGTGTGTGTGTGTGGGGCTAGGTTATCTTCAGACACCTGCCCAAGTTTTTAGCGCAGTCTATTGAGCTCAGCAATGGCGAGTCCATCAGAACCTTGAAACTATATGGTGCATACAGGCTATATATATTTTTAGAACCATTGTGCATACCACCAGCGATTGTAAAAAGTGTTACACATTTCTTTGATCTGTTTTACTAGAAAGTAACACGTCCACCATTTGATATTAAGGCGACGATAACAACTATTCCTTTTCGTTTCTTTTTTAGTTTTTGGAAGGAACACTCCATCCATAAAATGATTTTATAAGCCATCTCGACTGGTTCATCTGTGCTACTCACATGAAAATTTACATCAAAAGGGTCACCTTGATGATTGTATTTTTTGTTTTCCTTGCTTCTGTCCAAACTATTACAACACGTAAAAATTGGGTACATTAGACCACATAAATTTATTTGCAAGATGCAACAAACAGATGTAGTCAAATATAACCTTGCAATTAAACAATAGTATTAAACATAACAAGGAAACGCTAGATCCCACGCCAAATAGGCCTCATGCGATGCGTTCTTCCACCAAGCCAAAAAGCCACGTCACACCATACCTCACCATGCTCACTCGCTTGTAGCACGTGCATCTCTGAGAGAACAAAAACTGCAAGAGATATCACCCTACCACCACAAAACAAAAAAAAAAACAGAGAATAACAAGTTGCTAGAGAGGGTCTTCAAGGGAGAAGAAAGAAAGGGAACCGGCGGAACCTAGACAAAACCAAACTAGGACTCACCACCCAAACAATACAGCCCCGATCAACTTATGCACAAACCCCGTGCCCCACTGTTACGCAACCCTAACATCATCTTACTACCATCTAACCCAAGGACAAACAACCATTAACTGGAAACAGCAATTCCTAGAAGATTCCGGCGACACCGAATGATCACGGTAACCGCAACATATCGATCTAGAAACTAAGATCTAGATCAAACAGAAAAAGTCCAGATTTGAAGACTTACATCTAGATCGAATGAGGAAGATTTAACAAACTAGAAGAAGTGTGTTTCATGTCTTATGGAAAGAAAAAGAACGGAAAGACAAGGAGAGGAAAGGGAGAGAAAGGTAGCCATGAAAACCCCCTGCAGCGCCGGCGATTAGCTATCTTTTTTAGTGAGAGAAAACCTTCTAAATGTTTTACAAGCACTACAAATCTCATATTGAACTCACTGTTATGCAGCAAAACATCAACCACGCAGGGAAGAGACAACCAACTCAAGGAACTCTTAACCGTTGAATCCGATCCATGAAGTATCTATGGTGAGAACATACGAAGGTATCCACCAAGAAAAACTTTGACCACGAACCTAGTCATAGCTGCACATTTATCTAGGTGGCGAGCTGATATTGATTGTCTCCATAGAGACCCCATACCTAAGAATTACTCCAACACTCGAGAACTTGCGGGGACGACGAATGCATCAACCGCCGAACAGAAGATTACTATGTATACTTTATATCAATATAAGGGGATTTTGATGCCATTGCGACTTGACCATTCCGAGGTGAGGATTCTCCTAAATAGGAACTGGAATGAAGCAGGGCATGTTGACCAGCATGAATAGTTTTTACTCAAATAATAATCCCCTGCTGTGCTGGTCACTGAAATGATTTTAGCAACAAAAGGCTACAAAAGTTTATTGCTGTGATTCGTCACTTCCATATTACTACATAAATAAATTCTTTGCCGCTAATAAGCTCTTTGGCAACCAACACATCCATAGCAGAGGATCATATATCGGTCCTTTTAAGGTGGTAAACCCTCTTTAAGAGAAATATTCTCTGAAGCAACCCGTTGAGTTTTTCCAAGCTCCAGTCGGTGTTCCACCGGCTGAAGTGAGGTCAGTAAATTTAAACAACTCTATGGTATAATAATATTTACAACTCAAATGCCTAGCTTATACGACCAACAAAAATAGAAATTGTCGCAGCTGTTAAGACTGCCTTACTAGATTTACCTCAATACTCCCAAAATGAAGACTTGTACAAATGCATGACACTTAAGTTTTGATAGTGCGGCCCTTGTACTGCCCTCTCCGGATCACGAAGTCATCAGGAGGTTGAAACTCTTCTAACCAAGTCACTTCAGAGACCGTGGCCCCGTCCACTACGATATCACCTTATTGAAGAAAACAAGAAAATAGTGAATTTAAGTTATCCTTCTTCAGAATAAGAATACGCTTAGGCCTCCCGACTATTAATAGTAAAATTAGTTTCTCAAACAAAAGAAGCAGATAGAACTTTTGGGCCCCAGTGGTGAGGGCCTATCCCTTCCTGCACAAGATCACGGCGGGTATTCAGAGTAAGAGAGGAAAGTGCTACCATTCTTGTGCAAGCCAGGCCAAGTGGCCACCAATAAACCACAAAAATTGTTGGGTCCCACTGTCCAAGATGCTTGGACTGAATGAGCCAGATCATATGAAGAACAACTTTGGGTTGAAGATTTTGGAATCCCTAGCACTGTTCTTCTGGAAACTGCTGCCACTACTTTTCACTGCTGGTGGTACTAATACTACTAATGCATTTGCAGAAATAAGATACACTAAGATATTTGATTACCAGGCAAATCCCCTCTTGGAGACCTCCGGAAATAGGTACAGTGCCGTCCATCCTCTGACGAGTATGGGGGAGACAAGATGTCAAAGATGGCACACGGAGTTACAGCTCTGAAACAATGAATGTTGCCTCCACTGGCTGGATAAAGAACTGTTGTCCCACATGGCGCAGTCATCACTTCATCTTTGACAAGCTTTGCAGGTCTTGGCGCTAAAACCCATGAAACTTGTTATTAGCACAAAAGTTTAAAAAAAAAAACCTAAAAAAATGGAGAAGTTACAATAATGGTCTTGTATAACAATTCAGAAAACAATATATCAGATAAGAAAAAAACCTACAGTTTCTTCATCAAGGAATTAACGTCGAAATGTTTCATAACAAGCGATTTCAATGACCACATACTAAAAGTAAGTCACCTCCTCACAGCCTTGCCAATCTTATGTACCTATCAACAATTTGCGAAAATCAAAAAGAATCTCTCCATCCAACAATCATAAACTCCGCGACGGAACTTTGCCATGTTTTGTTAGGTCAAAAACATCGCGCACCTAGTAAGAGGAAATATCATAAAATGAAATCAAAATACCAGCTTTGGCCATTGACCACAGCATGTGACATCAGTGAAGGCCTAGGTTTGCTGGCTTTGCAGATGTCCAAAATAAAGAAGTCTTGACCACGCAATCAAGTTCCATCCAACGGTGACTTTTAACACAACTTCTGGTTCAGAGCCCTTACGACCGCATTTATTCCACAGCAAGCAAAATCCATATTACCTATCACGAAAAAAGGAAAAGGAAGGTGGGGCATGGGGGCGATATTCACGCTCAGTGTCAACTGCTACCCACATTCCAACTTTTACCTTAATAAGATATTTTGCACGTTATTAACCACACAAACCTTATAACACCCTGGGGTCTTCAGAAGATAAGGAAGGGAACTCGTATAAAAAATACATCTGATTCATGGGACAACTTTCCTACTCATGATCAATTCCTAACAACCAAAATCAGCAGTGGCCCCCTTAAGTAGAAAAAGATGAACTCATAAGTAAAGTCCTCTCAAAACCTTACCTTGTCCTCAATCCCCACTTTTGTCCAGTTATGTCATCTCCAGTGGTGTTGGTATTTTCTTACTGACCTCCCACAATTCAAACATATCAAGCTTACCAAAGGTGACTTTAACGTCTTCGCATGACATTGAAGACTCTACCGAGGAAACAAACAGAGGGCCAAGGCAAAACAACATAAAGGGATGCAGCCTCCAAAGCAAACACGCATTTATGTTCTTAAACTGAAGTAGCAAAAGCAAACCACTTCTATAAGAATATAACAAAAAAATGAGTAACACATTAGTCGAATATGACAGATAAAGCATAGGTCTACGTTCATTTTCAACTAAGCCTTAATCCAAACTAAAAAGGATCAATTAAATAAACGGTATTACACCACTCTTTCGTATTTAAGGTAATGTCCTCTGTATGCTTTTAACTATCAAACCTATGTAAACTAATCTACCCAAGTTCTTATCGGTCAACCCCTACCTCTACTTGCCCAATCAATTCGCTGTAAGTCACTTCTTCTCATTAAATCATGGGAATGCCTAATTGGAGATGTCCAAACTATCTAAAGTCATTCTCCCTATATTCTCCTCCCACTTTCACATCGGCGTGTTCATTCTGCTCATTGAGAAGTCGGCAAATCTCATGCACGTCCTCTTTCTTTCTTGCCCAATATTCTGAACCATACTCGGAATCCTCAAGATCTTTCCCTTAAGCCTGGTTGGATTGTACATTTGTTCAAAATGTCTGAAGCTAGCAATTCTCCATTTCATCTCTATGAGTAACATCCATTAAACTCCTCTCTCATGGAATATGATCAAGGATAACTGAAAATTATCCTTCTTCACTTCATCATATACTTGCTAGATCCACACTCCTACTTTGCGTGAACAAAACTGATTCACACTCCTCTCTTTCTTTCCAAGGCCCAGCTTGGTAGTGCAAATTAGAGGCTCGCAAGTGCTTTTAGTTTCCAAAAGCAGGTGAGCTGGTGTCTGGCAACAATGCTTCTGCATCTTGGACTCCAAAAGCACGTTTTGGCATATGCAGCTGGTGGGTTGCTTTTTTGCACAATCCCTTATACAATAATCTACTATGCGCCCATAGTACTATATAAAACACCTAAATCCTGAAGTAATTTTTTACGACTATGGTTAACTTCGGTGCTCAGCTCGGAAACATTATGTCACGCAAGTCATCCTCTATATCCTTCATAAGCTTATCCAAAGACCAGTTGACATGATAGGAAATTATTACATATGTACAGGCAAAGAGCAAACCTTGTGATTGATTAGAAGGCCCAGGTACGTCAACCCAATCGTACGATCTTACGTGTAATGAACCGTAGAGAAGCTTGCTTAGTACAGTCATCCCAGGATGATTATGAAGAGGAATGATAGAGGAAGCTGGCATGCAAAATATACCCATCTGCAACATTTTCCAATAACCAATGGATTTCAATTACTACCCACGCTATAACTCAAATCCAAGAAACAGAATAAAACTATGTGCTACACTTACAGTGAAGCTGTCAGACTCGTGTAAATGAATATATTTGATTGGTGGCAGTGACCGAAGACTGCCATTTCTCTCATGCAAAGTACCTGTCCACCCACGTACTACTTGTGCCTCCTGCTCAAGACCTACATCAGAAGGCTTGACTTTATCTGAAACCAAATTTACCGTGTCAAAAGGTGAATTTTACAGCACTTCTTGGACATGCAACACTAAGAATGCAGCATATCTTATCATTTAAATATCATATAGGGTGAGGACCCATGCCCTAATGCACAGTACGCCATGTAATCACTTGAGCTGACCACTGCAAATATATTTAGAAGAAATAAAGCACGAAAGGAGATTTCAAGACCAGTACACCAGATTACTCAAAACATACATGTACACTGACCCATAATCCACAATCACAAGACACGCTTACAACCCGTTATGTTCAAGAGTCGACACATACATAATCAAACAATGCACCTGTCTGTCACTTTCTGGGATGAACACAAAAGAGGGAACTCATGGTCCATGTAGTTATGGGATTTAGCAGGACTAGTCCCTCAATTTTTATAGCCATTATGGTCCTATATTTTCCTTTGTTAGCCAGCTCAGTTCTTTTAACTTTTTCCGCCAAATTTTGCCCGTTAGTGGACCAAGTGACAGGGGTAAAAGAGGCATTTCCTCTAGAGGAAAATTCTTCTATGGTCCCAATAGCATTAACTCTTTGATAAATTAGTCCCTGAACTAATGTTATAACTCTGGTCCTTTAGCCAGCTTTGCCCTATTAGTAACTTTAGTTAGATTTTGGATGTTAATGAGCAAAGGCAATTTAAGCCCCAACCAGCAAATGGGAAACCAAACAACCCTAAACCCTAGTCTGTCCCGCTGTCCGCTTCCCCGGCCACCACCTACCCAACCATTTTTCCACCCTCAACGACCATTACCACCACCCCATCCCATAGTTATTGAAGGCATAGGTGCACATAAGGCACAAAAGGTCCCTCAAGCCTAGGTGCAACCTTTTCAAGTGAGGCTAAAAATATGAATAAATAGACATCAGTGCATTAAACAGATAAAATCACGTAAGAAATTCAAGAACATGGCAATTAACAAACTTCCAATAATCCTAAGTGAAAATGACAACGTCATCCTCGTTATCAGTGGGGGTCAAGGAAACAATGCTTTCTTCAAAGGGAATCATAAGCTCCAAGTCCAGTAGAGATTCCTCATCGGTTTTACCTTCTTCTTCTACAAGGTGAATGGAAGGAGTCTTCTACAAGGTGAATGGAAGGAGTAGATCTACTTGAAAGGGAACAGCAGCTGGAGCCGGGGCACTGACACAGTGAACAATAGCAAGGGAATCGATTGATTGAGGATTTGGGGTTTTAGATTTTTTCTTTATTCAGATATTGATTTATGATGTTATAAAACAAAATAATTAAAGACAATGAACGGTTTTGATGATGTCACAATGCAAAAACCAAAGACTTGATTTTTAGGCTTTTTTTTTTTGCGTCTCCACCCCCACTTTGCGCCTTGCTCCAGGGAGCCTAGGCACGCAAGACGCGCGCCTTCTTGAAGGGGCTGTGTCTAGCCCTAGGCGAAGTGCGCTCCATGCGCCTTGCGCCAAGGCATGCCTTTGATAACACTGCCCCATCCACCACTTCTTCTTCTTCTGATTCTCTTATCCAGCCACCACCACCTCTACCCTAACGACAATACCTCCGCAAATGCAGCACACACCTAAAGCAACACTTCCTATAGAGCCAACCCACCATCCACTTCTGTCACCATCTTCTTAAACCTAAACCAATTACTACAACCTAAAATCCCCCTGTTTCTCTTCAGCACTAGAACTTATCTCCTTTCATTGATGAATGAAGTTAAGATTGGATCAAAGCTTCGACGGGATAAATTGGTGAAAATCTCTGGGGCCGACAACCCATTGTCGAATACGTATGCCGCCGCAGTGTATTGTTTTGATTTTTATAATCTTGAATTGGAGGCAATAATTTAAGTAAGTGTATATGTGTAAGTATGTAGGAGCTAATCCCCACCAAACTGTGTGAAAATTTAAGTAAGTGTATATGTGTAAGTATAGATAGTCCGCGAACTGTGTGAAAATTTACTTTTGCCGTTTTGCACCAACCACCAAACTAAGAATTTATATTAATGGCAAAACAAAAAGACAGTGCGTGTCATTTTATTGTCTTTTCCATTAGATGCATCTGCCGTTACTCTTATCAAATGCATCAGAGAACCCACTTCTCTCTCTCTTTCTCTTTTTCTCTCTTTTTCTGACTTCGTTTCTATCTCCTCTCTCTTTTCCTTGTCCCAAATTCGTCCAAGATTCTCCTGAACTACTACCTTTTGCATCCGTGTTTACTTTTCTCGGTCGGTCATGAATTGGGTTGTCATTAGAATTTTGTTCAACCATTTACTTTGTTCAATCTCGAAGTTCTTGAATTGAACATAGCCTACCAGCCAGCCAGCCTTTGCTTGGATCTTCTTATTTGCTCCCTCATGACTTTGTTAAGGGTTTACTAGGGATTATGCACATTCCTGGACATTTGCTTATGGAAGTGATCTATTGTTGAATCTTGTAGGCAAGAGTAAGTGATTCATAGGATGAAATAACGGTTTCAGTAGAAGTGTGAGACAGTGAGTGGTGAAGGCGATAATGGAAACTTAGGGCGGTTGGGCTGTTGGTGGTGGATGGCGTGAGGTGCATGATGGTGACTGTTAATGGCGGTGGTGACAGCTTTAATAGAGAGGAGGTAGGGTGGGGGAAGGGGGAAATGACACACGCGAGAGAGAGAGAGAATACGGTCTGTCTTTGCTTACCAAAAGACTTAAAAGCATTAAAATAGTGTAGAGGGGTGTTTTGGTAAAAGTAAGCATTTCAAAACATGATCTGAAGCACTCCATAGTGACAAGTTAATACAAGAGAGTTGCATTGAAAGTTTTGTCTGTACGAACTTCTGGGTTTTGGTTATACACTCACTATAACCTTTTTACTGTACTGTGCATTTTAATAACAAAATGCAACAGTATATGTGAAACCTTGGGGCCAAGCGCTTAAAACAAGAGTACTAGTCCAAATTCTGTGTTCCCATCAAAACTTTAGAGTCTGCATTGCTAAAAAAACACCCCTATTGGATGCTTCTTATCATAATTACAATATTGAAGCTATATAAGATGATTATTATGACACAAACTAATAATTCTATTGACTAAACTTCTTCTTTTCTTTCTTTTTTTGCAGACATTGGAGCCGTTCACGTGGTCAAGATGGACTGCTCCAGATGGGCTGGGACAAAGACACCCATCCCAGCATTGGGTAGGGATGGGCTCCCTATATATTTATATATGTGCATGTGTTTATACACACATACACACACACACACATTGAGATATGGGCAATTGAAGTTTGAACTGGTTGTGGTGGCTGTGAGGGGAGTGTAGTATGGCAGGGATGATGGTAGCTCTGAGAGGAGCAGTGTTGGTTGGATAAGCAAGTGGAAAAATGGTTGGATAGGGAGACAGGGTAGGGATCAAGTTCTTTGGTTGCCAGGTTCAGGCATAACCTGCCTTTGTTTGTTAACATCCAAAATCTGACTACAGTGAACAAAAGGACGAAGATAGCTAAGGGTGCAATGTTAAGTACGATGACTGCTAAAAGTTAGTTCAGGGGCTAACTCAGCAAAGCGCTGATGATGCACGGACCATAGAGAAATTTCTCAAGAGAAATGGACTCTCTTACCTGGTTACACTGCCATGAGGCCCATTAACGGGCAAAACTTGAAGGAAAGAGGCAAAAGGACTGTGCTGGCTAACAGGGTAAACTACAAAAACCATGACAGCTAAAAAAATATTCATGGACTAATCCAGCTAAACCCCAAAGGTACAGGGACCATGACAGGAGTTTCCTCAAAGTAAAATGTATAGTTTATTGCTATTGTTGTGGTATAAAGATCTATAACCAAAATTGATTATGCAAAAGGAGAGGACTTGCCAGCCATTCATTTCCACACGAAAAAGGAAGATGCCTGTGCCATCTAAAAACTTCTTTTATAGATTTAGTTCTTTATTTCTGCTTCTAATATCTTTCCACACTTCTTTCCTCCTCTCTTTTCTTATCTAGTGAAAATTTATGCTGCTTAAGTTCTGTTAAGGTCAAAAGGCCAAAGTTTTTGTGTTTTACGCTACAACAAAATCCTGGTGAGTAACTAGTAATTCCATCCTTCAAGTTCACCTCTTGCCTTCAATAAAAACACTCCTAAACCCATTTCTTCTTTACATACACAAGGAGAATAACCCATTCAAATCAAATTCTCTTTTGGCTGAGAGTGCATTTATCAGCGGATCTCAATTTCTGGCCACAGCACACAGAAGGAAAAAAGGAAGAAGAAGAAGAATTCCAGCTCTCTTTTTGTCTGCTCCTATGATTGTTCTTTTATTTGTTTCTCCAGTTATACGTCAAATTGTTTCACTCTCTAGTCAAAAGCCCCTAGAGATTTCTTTGGACCTTCAATTGTTTCTCTTCAGATATAGAAAAGGAAAAGAAGAACATTAAGCTCTCTTCTGCTCTACTAGTCGACTTAAATTTCCGTTAGCTCCTTTATCTCCACTTATATACACAACCGATTTCTTTATTGTGAAAAGCCCCCAAAGAACCCATTGCCCTTCAATCGGTTTCCTGGTATGGATGCCACTTCATTCATCTTGTTGTCGTGTAGATAAAAGTCCAGAATGGTAATGGAAGAAATCATGTGGTGTTCATAATATGGTTCAGATTCCCATTAATTTGTCCTACATTAAACAAGGTGGTTATAGCACCTGATGGTTTAAAAGGCAGATAGATATCCCTTATCATATTTCGCAACTAATACTTAAAGGTTCATTAATTTGTTACACATTAAACACGATGGTTATAGCACCCGATGGTTTAAAATGCAGATAAATATCCCTTATTATATTTTGCAATTAAATCACATGGTTACGGATCCTAGAGTTGGTAGTGTGTAAGAGGAACTGATAGTTTGCTAGCTGTTAAATTTGGGAACCCTTAGAGGTTGACTGCAAGTGGTACAACTCTTAGCAAGTTATTGTGATACAGAAAAAATCCTCAAGAGAATAATTCGATTGGGGGAGGTGGAGCTCATCATACGTCTAAACGAGGATCTTATCAACTCTTCCAACTTTTAGGGGACTCGAACACTCTGAAGTGTAGTCTACAAAGTCTTTAAATCAAATATCACCGCCTTCCTAAAATATATTTCGGCCTCTTATACAGAGAAATATTGTAAACCCTAATCTAGAGTAGAAGTACAAATATACACCCAACTACTTAACCATGAAGGAACCTTGCAACTTGCAAATATATCTCCAGGAGTACTTTAGCATTAAAGAACCTCCTAATAACCAAATATCCTAGTAATACTCAGCTTAACAAAATATCCAAGCGATAATACCAGTGTTTCCCTAAAAATAAATAAACAAAAACCAAATGACAGCTTAGTCAGAATTCTTTTCTTTTCAACTTCTGCAACCGCATTAAATCTAGTATCAGAACCAGGAACAATGGAGATAGACAAGCTTTAGAAAGAGATCATTGTCTAAGTTATCAATTGGAGAAAAGACACTACTTTGGCTGTAATTTAGTAGTTAGTGGGTTCCTTAATGCTTAAGTATTTCTAGAGATATTTTGGCAAGTTGCAAGGGTCCTTCATGGTCAAGTACTCTAAAAATATTCTGGTGCTTTTGTCATAGATTAGGTTTTCTGTTGTCTCCTCATATAAAAGGGCTGGAACACTCTAAGAAGTTTATCTTTAATTTTGATTTCAGACATTATCTAAACACTTATTAGTGTTCTAGGGTGACAAGTTCCCCCTCCCTCCCCCACCCAAAATCAGGCATTAGGTTCGAACATGTTGATAGGATCCTCACTTAGAGGCATGATACGCTCCGTCTGCCCCGACTAAATGATCTCTCGAGATTTGCCTGCATCATATTGTCTTATTTAGGGAGACTTGGCACTTATATTAGGTGACTTAAGGATCAAAGCAAAATTGTGTGCAAGCTCTGCAACCACACCATCTTTACCCAGGCGCAGGAACTATAATATTTGGATTTTTAAAGTTCATCTTTTTTCCCTGAAAGAAGGCTTTTGAACTCTTGGATCGAGCTGCTACCACTACCTCTGTTATCCTAAGCCAGCACAGGTAAAATCTTACATCTAATCTACTAGAGCCACAACAAGGGCATAGAACATTGGCACGAATATTCAGAACTTTTTGACACTTCTGAAAGTAGGATATATTTGGGGCAAAAACAAATTATACTTTCTTAATTTGGGGGTTCATTCTGAAAATATTAGCGTATTTTCCTCTCTCTCTTTCTTTTTCTTTTTTTTTTCTTTTTCCCTACTTCTTTCTTTACCTGCCTCTTCTTCTTTCTTCTTTCTGTTAATTCCTTATTTCCCCGCTTCTTTTCTTTTCCTTTCTTCTTTCTTCTACTTCTTTCTATTCCTACTTCCTGTCCCTTCTTATTCCTGCTACGTGTTTCTTTCCTCTGCTACTAGCTTTTCGTGCTTCTTCAATGGGTTTTGCTGCTCTTCATGTTTCAGCAATTACAACCTGTATTTTTAATTGCTATATTGCTATACACTGAACTAATGGTGTAAATGAAGAGTTACACTGTTATAAACTGATTACATATCAAAATATTTCTGCAATTTTAGGTGTCCCCGTGGGTGTGGGTGACTTAAAGGTAGTACTCGTCCCATCTAAGCCATTACCCAAAGTGCATTGCTTCTCCCATTTATCTTGCCCTTCAAAATGCACCATCAAATGCTCCCAAGCACCAGTTTATCCTCTATACTGGCCATGCCCGTTTTCCACCTACGAATCTGTCGCAAGCTGCATCTCTTACATAACTTTTATCGGTTCAACCAACCCTTCAACATAGGAAGCACCGACACCTCTCCTAGGTGGAGGTATGGTGTCCTAAACGGATGGACACTCCAACACCCTCCCGACACCGGCCGACACGTGTCGGACACCCCTAATCGGTGTCCGATTTTTTATTTTTTAATTTCCGACACCGTGTCGGACACTTCATCGAGGAGTGTCGGAGACTGCATGGAGAAGTGTCGGACCGTTTGGGTCCAATATGAGATTTTTTGAACTAATTTCAGGGTCACTCTGTAATAAATACTATTTATGGGGCTCTTTTAGAAATAAACAATTAAATTGCCCTAATCTGTTCGAAACCATTACCGTCTGTCTCTCTCTCCTCACGGCTGCTGTCTGCCGACCACAGCGAAGCCATCAAGGTTGTCGCCACTGTTGCCGGAGCTCTCGCCGCTGTTGCCGGAAGTCTCGCCGACGTCGTCGACAGATCTCACGGCTACTGTCTCCGAAGATTAAGAAGCCAGCTGCTGCTACTGTCGCCAGAGGTCTCGCCACCATCGCCGGAGGATCTCGCCGCCGTCGCTGATCAACAGGTTCCCTTCTTCTCTCTATCGTTGTCTCCTTGTTTTTTCTTTTGTACTGAAATTTTGGTCTCTCTGTACCGTCGCCTCTCTTTTGTCTCTCGTTTCTTTCCTTTCTTTTTCCCTCTATGGTGCATATCTGTAGGACACCGATCGTCTCTCGTTTCTTTCGATTTTTTGTCGTCTCTCGTTTCTTCCATATATGTTCCAGACTTTCAGTGTTGTGGATGAATATTTGATATTTGAGTTAGCTTTTTTGTCTTGTACATTGACTAAATAAATATTGACCAAATAAATGTTGCTTGTATATTTGTTGTTACTTGTTTGCTATTTTAGATTGTGGAATGTATTTGATATTTATTTATTATATATATATATATATATAATAGCGGTGTCCACAATCTGATTTTTTTGGAAATTGCGGTGTCCGGTGTCCCCGTTGGTGTCCGACGTGCTACCTAGCCTTCAACGGTCTCCACTGTTCTATGGAACTGATACTCATATGGTAAACAGATCTGGGAGCCAATTTAGCAAGAGAATAAGAGCTTCATTCCCTTATCTTCCATGATAAACGTAACTATTTACGCTCCACCCAAACTTATCATCTCTACCATCCCACTCGTGTATAGGAAGATTAGCTACTTACATAGCACTTGTTTACCGTATGCGCAATTTTGAATATAAATTTCTTTTCCTGAACACAAAACCTCAATCCTTTTTTGGCATGTGCACAGTTCACTTGTAACTTCTTCTCCAAACGCTATACTTCTCAAATACTCCAGGAAACATGTCTAACATGTGCAACTCTTTGCAAAGTTCAATTAAGAAATATATAGCTCAGATGCTCTCCCCGCAATTTCATTTATTTTCACTTTCAGCCACATCAAGCAACAATTTCAGCTTAACAGTGTCATGAGGTGGCAATGCAGAGATCTAGCTATTATTTTTCTACTGATTCTAGTTCGCCCAATAGCATATTAAGGTTCCTAAGAATAACCTAATACTGACAGGCTCAACCTATGGCCAGCAGTCTTTGCCCTAATGATGGGTCCTGGGAAAAAGATAAGCACCACTTTGCCGATCTAGGTTTTGTGGCTTCTCTCAAGGCAGCAAATTTACTCAGGCTTATGTCCCTGTTTGTCCAACTTCTGCTATTCAAGCTGAAACTTTAGAGTATATTCACTGCCTTCGATCTCTACCTATGTTACTTTCTGAATTGACTGCCTCAATTTACATTCTACACTTTAGGTAGACCTCAAAATGTTAATCAAAGGTCATGAATTCGACAAGCTGTATGCGCTGCCTCGACCTCATAGCTTGGGTGACAGAAAAGTATAGGAAACATCTTCAGGCACAAAAGTCTACAATCAACTGAACCCTGATTAATACTATCAGAAGCTGATGTTCAAAGGGTGGGTAGTTTCGGTACTATTACCAAGGATGCTGATTGTTCAGGTTTGCTTGGATTATTCATGGTATTCTCACACAAAACCCTTTCCAATTTCTCTTGGGTTGAATCACACACAACCCAAACATGATAAATATCTGATGCAGGACTGTATCTTAAGAGGGGTATTAAAGGCTGTCCTAAAATAAGGTATTGTGGGTTAGGGCGAAAGAATTGAAGATATATTTTTGGGGGTTTGTGAACAGTACCAGTGAACAGTGACTATAATTAAACAAAATAATGAAAAAAAAAATAAGCTTGTCTTACCTATAAGAGAATCAATGGAGTCTCATCATTGAAGAGAGAAAGCAAATCTGCTTCTGAAAACTCTATTCATCAACGATGGTATTTATGTTTCAACGCTTTCTTATACACAAAAAAAGTAGAGACCTTTTCAGAAGAATAGAGAAGATTCCTAAATAACCTATCACCAAATCATCACTAGATTTTCATAACCATCTAGAACACCCTTAACTGCCAGAAATACCAAAATATCCCTGATGGTTTAAGCTTGTACTAGTCCCATGTGGATGCTTTCTCTCTCTCTCTTCCGTTCCCATTAATATGCTCTAGGCCTATGGGTATGACCCCTATGACTATCTCAATTCCATTGCCTAAGCTTCTGAAATTTATCCCTAGTCTGAACCCACGCATCTTTTCCAATGGCTAAAACAGATTGCAGTCTCTTCCCAAAAGCCCAGAAAAGAGAACTAATCTTTGCCCAATTGTAAACCTTTTTAAAAAAGGAAGAGCTACACTAAGAGCAGACCTTGTTTGCAGATTTCACAACAGAAAATATTCTAGGCAAAGTTTCTCGCAAAATGTAACCCTTCTGCTACTAGGAACTAGGCCCATGAAGGTGAATACATGCAGGCAAAGACCATACCCAGATCCTGAGCCCTGCCAACTAGTGCCTAAACGCCATCTCAAACCACCTCAGTCACCATAAGCAGATCCATAAACATCAATATGTGGAGGCAATGCCTAAAAGGTCGGGGTTGCGGATGAGAAGAGAATACCAATTGTGGCAGCCAAACAGCTGTCCCCTCAGAAGCCCAGAGAAATGTTACAAATCTGATTCTGCACGTAACCTTAAGCCGTCTGTATTGTATACGTCATCAAAAGTTCTATTTCTCGTATATGTCATCAAAAGTTCTATTTCTTTCCTCCCATATATACTTCAAAGAATATTACCGTATGACTATGAGTCGGGCGTTCTGAATCATACGCATGATTTTAGTCCTTTACAAGGAGCCTAAAAAAGCCCAAATTTAGTGCTGACATGTGAAATAGTTTGGCACATGAAGATTGTAGATTGCCCGTTAATAAGCATATTGCAAAAACTAAGTCAAGGAACATGGAGAAGATTTCATCAATCAAGAATAAAAACAATGGCTGGTCTCCATAAGTACAATTGGTCAGATGTCAAACTTAGTCAGCAAATGTCAGCATATCACAGAAATAGGGCCAGGGAAGATGCAGGCATAGCACTAAATAACTGTTCCACAAGTGAATTGAAATGTCCCCTACACATTATTTGACATGCATATGTTTCACAGAAAAACTTGCACAGTTAGGATTAATAAATGACTATCAAACTGCATTAATCAAGGATAAGGTACAATCACTATTAGTAGCGAATCTAGCTTGGCAACACAGAATAATCATGAAGTGCATAACTTCAACAGTAATCTTTCTTGGAAAGGCATACATTGAAAATTGCAAGCTAAATATAACAACTGAGAATAGGAGGCAAAGAGAGAATTATCCTTTGATACCTAATAGACCACGAACTTTTTCAACAGCATCTTCTGAAGTGGGTCCATTTGCAGAAAGAGATGCCTTACACGCATTGTAAAGCTTCTGTATAGCTGGCATGACTTGAGAAAATCAATACCAACGAACCGAACTGAACAACCCAAGGAATCAATACAAACTCCTCTGTAATAAACTTATTGAACACAAAAACTTGAAGGTCCTGCTATATTTCCAATCAGAAGGGTCCTCTAACTAACAGAAGACCCTCCAAACAAAACCCTAGACTTCGTGTAGCGAATCAAGAATTACTCCTAGCACAGACCAAAGCGAGAACACTCTGTCCACATCGCAGTTAATGGAACCCGTTCCAAGCGTTCTTTGTGCAGCCACCTACTGGATAAA
Organism: Escallonia rubra; assembly: GCA_033065855.1. Classification (NCBI taxonomy): domain Eukaryota; kingdom Viridiplantae; phylum Streptophyta; class Magnoliopsida; order Escalloniales; family Escalloniaceae; genus Escallonia; species Escallonia rubra. The sequence continues at coordinate 107,176 of JAVXUO010001539.1, forward strand.
CAAAACCAAAATGATAAGGTATCAAACTTTGCATATTAATTAAAGAAACTATATTTTTGAGCTAGTTCTAACACACTGTAAAACAAGTTCACTTGAACAAGGAACAAATTCTTTGAGACTCGTAATAACCGTCAGTAAATTACCACCAAAGGGTTTACTTTTTCCACAAACAGCAATACGTTTCCCATGAGAAGAAGAATAATTTGCAGAAACGTTAAAACAGGGACTCATGCAGCAAGAAATGCTATTCCCACCCCTTTTTTGTCGCTAAATTTTTTTTTTTTTTTTTTTGCGACAGTGGATAACCTCTTAGCGACAAGCAAGGGGGTGGACATAGCCTCTCCCTTGGACAAACATACTAGCATATTAATATGCAAGCTCGGCAAGACATCGATTACGGCCAAATCCCCATAACAAAAAATCTAGAGATGGACCAGAAATCGATCGAATCAGTGTTACAGCAGAAAACCAAAATTGGGGTGAATTGAATGATTGGAAGAATACAAGCAGCTATTTACATATTGCGTGAAACTTGCAGAGAAGGGAGGGCGGAGAGTTGTTACCTTTGGAGAGCATAATTCCACACAGGGTGCGTGGATGGGTGGGGAGCGGCGGGGTTGGTGAAACCGTGAAACGAAAGTGAAGGAAGTGGAACAGCGACGGAGAAATTAAGAAATATATGAGGAAGATCTCCCGTAGGAAAATGGATTTGTCAGGAGGCTGTTATTTAGGCTTCTGGGGCTCCGTCAGAGGTGACAACTCTGTGTGTGTTGACCACCTGAGGTGTTTGCCCCCCCGCATATACTTTTCTAATTCACCGACGTACCACTTTTCTTTGGCTTTACGCTCACACGTGACTTGTGCTATTTCCTGAAAAGATGACAAATACCATTTCCCGTTAAAAATTAAGGCTCCGTACGCTTATCATATTTGTTTTCTGTTTTCATTTTCTGTTTTCATTTTCACGATTTTCATATTCAGTTTGAAAACCTGTTCCTGTACTTTTATCATTTTCACAAAAAAAAAATTAGCTATTTTTTCTTATATTGGGTTAAGTTTGAGTGAAAAAAAGCTGAAAACACCTTTTAGGTGTTTTCAGTTTTTTGTTACTATTTGAGTAATTTTATCCAAAACGAAAACAGAAAATGGTAAAAGTACGCAAAAAAATAATCTTTTTCATCATCATTGCTAAAAACAGAAAACGAATATGATAAACGTACGGGGTAAAAGTCTCCTCTTCTGATCAAGGCTTTAACTCATTTAGGAAAAAAAAATTGATAATTAAGACGATTTTATTCTACTAATTGCAAGATACATACATCTTTTCGGATGGCAGACGTTACAAAATCTGACGCCTCTTCCGTCCATGTGAAAAAATCATCTAGGTCCCTAGCATATTGTGCTAGTCTGTGAGCTACTTTTTTTCCTCTTCGCCGTACTAAATTAAACTCACATTTTTTAAAATTCTAGCACATCTTCTTTGCTTCATCAATCAAATTGCCTATCGCTAATAAGTTCTCCCCGTCTTTTCGTAACGCTGAGATAACATTTGAGGCATCACCTTCAATTATTACATCCCAAAATCCACATTTGAAGCCAAAGAGTACAGCCTCGGACACCACCACTACTTCTGCACATTCGGGTTCAAGTATTCCAGATATCTTCTTTGACAAACCTGCATAAAAATCACATTTGTCGCCTCGAATCACTACCCCAATACAAATTGCATTCCGACTTTCAAACACCGCTGCGTCAAAGTTAATCTTGTAGCATTTCTTAGGAGAAACTTGCCAAGTCGTTGGAGCCATGGGCCTAGGATGTACAAGACGAATACAACTCTAGCGCTTCTCGCTGGGCACCTGCGAATAAAGTCTCATTCTTGTTATTCCAAAGACCTTAACAAAGTGTCACGAATACCTCAAACTCTCATGTATCCACTATTTCCATAATATGCCTCCACCACTAGTAAACATTGTCGTGACATGGAACATCTTTATACATATTATACGAACATAATGCCCACACTTGCCTAGCAAAGGTACATAGTCGAAGAACGTGATGTAGAGATTCTTCCTCTAATTCGCACACAATACACACATTATTCACTTTCATTCTTTTGCTTTCAAGTCTATTACATGTCGGAAGAATATCGGAGCATGTCCTCCAACCAAATACCTTTATTTTGCTTGGCACATTTAGAGACCAAATAAATTTCCATTTTACTGTACCATATTTGCTTGTTCCTTCACCCAACTGCTTCTCACTTTTAACTAACCCTCTTTCCATAACAAGGCAATATGCACTTTTTACCAAAAACATACCTTGTTTCGAGAAGTGTCAAACTAGTCTATCTTCCCTTAATGATCTGCCAAGTGGCATTCTCAAAATCATTTTAGCTTCATGAGGCCAAAAAATTATCGCGGATGAGACTTACTTTCCATTGCTTCCTTTCGGCATCAATGAGCTCTGAGACATAAGCCTCTGGTTGAAGGATTTTTTTCGAAGATTGAACTTTGAAGGTATTTAGCTGCGGTAACCAACTCTCTTTCCAAATTTTAATATTCTTCCCATTTCCAACTCTCCATCGCATCCCAGCTAGTATAACATTTCTTGACTCTAAGATACTCCTCCAAGTGTAAGAAGGTCGATTCCCTTAATTGTGCCTTGAATATATCACCGTCTTGAAAGTATTTAGAGCTGAGTAACTGAAAGAGAAGTGAGCTTTTGTTGGTAACAAGAGGCCATGCTTGCTTTGAAAGAAGTGCTAGATTGGAGGCTTGTAATTTTCTAAACCCCATACCACCTTGATTCTTTCTTTTACACAATCTATCCTAACTCATCCAATGTAATTTTTTCTTTCCGTTCTCAAAATCCCACCAAAAGTTTGCCATCATTGCTTCTAGTTCCTCACATAATTGCACCGGAAGTTTGAAGCACCCTATAGTGTATGTTGGTATAGCCTGAACAACAGATTTTTAACTGAACTTCTTTCCCAGCCATGGAGAGAAACTTGGATGACCAATCATGTATACGATTCCATATCTTCTCACGTAAGTTGTTAAAGATCTCTTTCTTTTATTTTCCAACAACCGAGGCCAACCCCAAATATTTGTCATGTGCGGACACAACTGAAACACACATCAAGTTACTAAGTTCAGACTTTACCATTTCTGGCATGTTCTTGCTTAAAGCCATCACTGACTTTTGAAGGTTAATTTTCTGCCCGGAAGTTGCCTCGTAGCCTCTTAGTATCTCCTGTACAGCGTACACCTCCTCATTTGTTACATTAAAGTAAAGAAGATTATCATCTTCAAAAAGGAGATGTGACACCCTTGGATTATTTCTTCCAATGGCCACCCCTTAAATTAGTCCTTTGGACTCCGCTGCTCTGATCATAGCTGTGAAACCTTCTGCACAAATTAAGAAAAGATAAGGGGATAGAGGGTCTCCTTTCCAGAGAACCCGTTGAGGATGAAAATAACCAAGTTGTTCTCTGTTAAGAATAACTGAATAAGACACAGTTGAAAGAGCTCTCATCACAATTGAAATCCACTTTGATCAAAACCCTATTTTCTCCATCATCCCTCCAATAAATAACCATTACACTCGATCATATGCTTTACTCATGTCAAGTTTTAATGCAATATGACCATGTTTACCCAAGGTTTATATTTCAGGAAATGATTTACTTCATGAGCTACTACGACATTGTCAGTAATTAGACACCCTGGGATGAATGCACTTTGTGTCTCAAAAATATATTTCGGGAGGAAATTTTAAGTCAATTTGCTAAGACTTTGAATGTTATTTTCATGATCACATTACAAAGATTAATAGGCCGGAATTGGGATATTTCTTCCAAATTATGACATTTGGGGATGAGAACAATGTGATTATAATTTAGCTTTTGAGAAAATGAACCTTCATGCAAAAAAGTGAGCACAGCTGAAATAATATATTTTCCAACAATATGCCAATATTTTTGAAAAAACATTACAAGCATATCATCTGGGCTGGGAGATTTCAGGGGGTACATTGAAATTAAAGCTGAATATACCTCTTCTGGTGAAAAAGGTTGGGTAAGAAGAACATTATTTATTTGTGTGATCGTTTTCTTCACTGTGTTCAACACTTTTTGCAATTCTTCTTCCAGTGGATCAGATGTTGAAAAAATGTTCTGAAAGTATTCAACCACAATTTTCTCCTTCTCTGCTTCATTTGCACACCAATCCCCGTTTATATTCCGTAAGTTATCCACTTTATTTTTACGTCTTCTTACTGATGCCTGCGCATGAAAGTACTTCGTATGGCGATCACCTTCTCTCATCCAATCTGAACGAGACATCTGTCTCCATAAGTCATATTCCATTTGCAATAACTCTTCAAGCTCTCTATTTATAACATCCAGTCCCACAATTGCTTTTCTGAAATGCGACCACGACGAATAGCATTAATCTTATCTTCAAGCACCTTAATCTTTTGTGGTACATTTCCAACAACCTTCTTATTCCATTTGATTAACTCGATTTGACAATCTTGTATCTTTTTAATGACAATCAGGAAAGGTTCTCCACTATATGCTTCTTCGCCCCCAAGCATCCTTTATCACCCTTTCACATTTCGACCTCCGAATCCACATAGATTCAAAATGGAAGCGTTTAATTTTTTAGTTTATCTTATCTCTTTGCTTAGCATTACTGGCAAGAAGAATTGAAGTGTGATCTGAAATACTGGACTCTATGTGTATAGCTTTGGCAGTTGGATAAAGGTTTACTCATTCAACGTTAGCACAAAATCTGTCTAACCTCACTCTAATAGTGTAAGGGAGATGCCTATTATTGCACCAAGTAAACTGGTAACCCGTAAAACCCAAGTCCATCAAGTTGCAATCGTTTAAGGTATCACGAAAATCACGTATCTGCCAATTAGCCTTTGTTAATGTACCTTCTTTTTCTTGTTTGCTCATAATCTCATTGAATTCATCCAACAAAGCCATGGTAGCAGATACTTCTGTCCTAGGGACCGTAAAAGTTTCCAAGTCTCCTTTCTTTTACTAGTCGATGGATGCCCATAGAAGCCCGTTAAGCGCCATCAGTGACCTCTAATCTCAATTTTCACTGTTGCATTGATGTGGTGCGAAGAATAACTTTGGATCAAAACTGGGATTTTCTTCCTCCATAATAGTGCTAGAACTCCGGATTTACCTTTGGAATCTACTGCCACGCCATGTATACCCCATTTGTTTTTGCATTTTTCCACTACTTTACTCCTACATTTAGTCTTTGAAAGAAAAACTAAAAGGGCAACTTCCTTATTTATTATTTTGCCTAATTCACAAATTGTCTATGGGTTCCCAAGCCCACAACAGTTTCAAGCCAGCCAAATCATGATGATTGGCGGGACTGGACTTCTCCAGTCCCGCTGTTTGGTCATTAACCTTATGTTCTACCTTCTTTCGTGGTGGGGATTCGATATCCATTGGATCTCTAACTTCCATATCTTTTTTACGCTTATAAGGGAACATTTCTGTCACCGGTCTCTTAACAATTGATTCTGTTATTCGAGCTTGCTTTTTTCACTGACCATATGTTCCTCTCTATTGCTTAGTTTCCTCCGTTGGCATCTCCAAACTACGAATTGTCGTGTCGACAGTCTTGGGTGATACATGGGACTGAAGGTGCTGATTAAAATAGTTAGGGGGTTTCACTTCAGCCACCATGTTTTGGATTACTGGACTCGGGTTTGGGAAGTTATGTAATATCCCGAACTTCAGGAGCCAGTTAAATAGCCATCTGAGCTCCAAAAAATAAACGAGCGTTAATTTTGGGCAATGCTCGAGTATTAGTAGAGTATCGATGGTTAAAATAAATTTGGGGTAAAATGTAATTTTTAAAATTTTGGGGGCATTTTCGTAATTTTGGAAAACTTTGGGGGTTAATTTGTAATTTTAGGAAAATTGGCATTAGGTGTTAAATCTTAGAAATCAGATTATGTGTAGTTGCCACCTCTCTCTTTGTTGATGACTAATCTGAATTTAATATAAAATAAGGACATGTTATAAAGGTAAATGAAAGAAACAAATGAAAAAAAAAAACAAAAGAGGAAACTTTCCCTTTCGGGAAAGAAAGAACAAAAACAGAAGAAGAAACAGGGAGCAAGGAAGCACAGAACAGAGAGAAGGATAGGGCTCGAGGAAGCCAAAATCAGAGGAAAAAGGGGAGCTTGGGTGAGTTCTTAAGCGTTTCAGGGTGGCCAGTGTGTGGTTTGTATGTTGACTGTGTGTGTTCTTGGCTGTGTGCGTGTGTGGGTGTGTGTTCTCTTTTTTTTTGGTCAAAAATTCCTTTGTATTCATATAAGCTCAACCAATTTACAAAGTACTCACTTCACTTTACATTTCATCTCTCTCTCACCTACACTGCTACACAGTTATATACAAGCATATTACTTACTCTAGTTTTCTGCTCTAAGAACATTCTGTACACTCAGTCCCCATGCTTGGCATAGGTACTTATTTCTTTCAGTGGTTTGGAACTCTGCCCAGCTATACACTCTATATTTTATCCATTTTTGGATGTCATGGAGGCAACCCTGCATACTTGAGCTTTGCTGTTCGAACACTCTGAGGTTCATTTCCTTCCATATTCCATAGGTTGTTACAGCCACCACCAGTTTATTCATCTTGGCTTGGAGACTCTTACCTCTGCATATTTTGGCTGCTTCATGGATAAACTGGTTCCATGATCCCTTGCTTATTTGAATTCGCTGCCTGCTCAACACCAGTTGCCATAGCTCTTGTGCATACTTACACTGTAAGAACAGATGATCAATAGTTTCTGGGCATTCACCACACATTACACATGTGTTATCTGGAATTATATTCCAGTCCTTCAGTTTACTCTTTGTTCTAATCCCTCATTTGCAAATTAGCCAAAGTATCATGGCACACTTGGGAATATTTCCTGGGAACCAGATAAGCTTCCACCAGTTGACTGCTGGTGCCTTTGTTCTAGTCAATTCCCATGCTGATCTTATAGTAAAGTTCCCACTAGAGTTCATCTTCCATCTTAGTTTGTCTTCCTGTCCTCTATCAGGCCTAGGCATTTTCCCCAGCATTTGAGTAAGAATTCTCAGCTCAATTGATCTGTTTGTTGGCAACTGCCATGAATCTCCTTGTATGATTGCACTAACTCTGGTATTAAGGTTCAATCCAGCATCATACACTACTTTATACCCCAATTTGCTCACAAGTGTTTCTTCATCAATCCATCTATCAAGCCAAAGCCATGTCTCTTCCTCATTCCGCACTGTGTAGGTACAAAATTTAGCCATTTGATTTCTCATTTTGACAAGTTTCCTCCAAGTCCATGATAAGTTCACTGGTGGTTTAAAAGTCCACAAGTGTTTGTGTTTTATAACATATGTGTTGCACCACTTCACCCACAGTGAATCCTTCTTATTTGCCAAATCCCATAAGTGTTTCCAAATGGCTGCCTTGTTCCATTCTGCTAATCTCTTTAAACCCAACCCTCCCTCTCTTTTTGGAAGGCATAGCTCTTTCCAAGAAACTTTAGCTCCCTTGCATTGCATATCCTTTCCATGCCAAACAAAGGCCCTGATCTTGCTTTCAATTTGGTTTATTATCTTCTTAGGCAGCACAAAAATAGTACACCAGTATACTTGCATGCTTACCAATACTGAGATAGCCAACTGAAGTCTACCAGCATATGATAAGTACTGAGTATTCCAACTTGCTATCTTCTTTGTTACCTTTTCTACCAAAACTTTGCAATCTTTAGGATGCAATTTGGTTGAGATCAAAGGAACCCCCAAGTAGGTAACTGGGAATTCACCAATAGGGATGCCAATAATGTCAACTAAATGAGTTTTAGTAGCCTCATCCACCCCTGCAATATATATAGCACTCTTAGTAAGGTTAGGTGCCAAACCAGAGAGCTGTTCAAACTCCTTGAGCACTTCTTTGAGTATCATAAGAGAGCTAGGATTTGCTTTAGCCATTAAGAATAGGTCATCAGCAAAGCTCAGATGATTGATATTCAGTTCCTTACACTTAGGATGAAAGGAGAATCCAGCATCTTGGGTATAGCTGTCCAACAGGCCTGAGAAAGGTGGGTGTGTGTTCTTATTTCGGGTGTGTGTATATTTTGATGATCCGTGGGTTGAGGGGTGTGATTATGGATTTAAATTGCGTAAGTATGTGTTATAAGTTATCCATATATGTGATTTTTAGTGATTACGGACGAATTCATGGGTGTCTAGGTGAGTTGGAACAGCCATGTCTCACGGCTGAAGGAAGAAGAAAGTGTGTGTGGAAAAGATGCACTAGTGTGTGCCTTTGATTTGAACAGTACTTGTAATCGTCGCTAAAGATAGGATTATTTTAGGCAGTTTCTTCATGAATTTTTATAAATGATTCAAGCCATAATTGGACAAAGTCCGAAACTGTAACCCCCAATATTTTTATGAGAACTACGCTCTGAAAGTTTTCGGAAATTTTCAGTGTCCGTGAAGAGCGCTAAATTAGGGTACCGATTAGGGAACTTTCCAAATTTATTTAACCTGGTAAACCAAGTTATTTTAATCTGAAATTTTTATAGAAACCATATTATACTGATCTGAATCATTATCTAAAATTTCGGGCCATTATGAGGCCGATAGGTATTTTTTTCGCGAAACTGGTTTTTAACGCTCGATCCGGACACCGGTTTGGGATTTTTGGGCGAAAATTTCCTAAAATACGTTTTAGCCTAGGAATGATTTCAGGATGTTTAAAATAGCATTTCAAATTATTTTTGGGATTTTTCCGGTGCGGGAAACCCCCAGGGGCATTTTGGTAATTTGCCACCCCGAAGGGGTATTTTGGTAATTTGACATAAGAAAGGGATTTTTGCGTAGATTGACATACAATGAGGTTATTTGGATGATTCTACTTAGGGGAATGCCGTTTGGGCAATTTAAGAGTACGATGGGTGTTTTTGGTAATTTTACACCCTAAGGGCGTTTTAGTAATTTTACATACCCAGTGAGGGAGGTTCATTTTGGGAGTTGTGTGAGTCTGTATTAAGTTTATAATATCGTAGTGTAGGCTGTATTCTGATGATTCGATAATTCTATTTAGGTTAAAGCTAAAGACTTTCCGGTTAGGATAAGCTGGCTGCGGATGCAGGTAAGGGATTCTATCTAAACCCTGGGTGAGGACTTTTGTCCGAACTCTTATTTGATTGCTCGTACTTGTAAGTACTCCTTTGATATACTTATGACTAATGTCGAATTCTGAATTATGTATTGATATCACCATGTTATTGCCCAGAAACCCCAATATTAAACCTGAATCGTTTGTTTGGAAATCTTGTGATGCTCGCATGTTATTACGTGCTGAGCAAACTTAATAATTGTTTGTATTCGTTCTTCTGAACCGTTGTGCCTGAATTCGATAACCGTTTGTAATCGTTCCGGCTGTTTATTTGTGATTTTCTTCTGAAATTCTGAGTGATGACTTATTTCAATATGTTTATTGATATTGAAATTCGAATTGATTTTGGTGATTTGAGCTTATGTAAATGCTCATTGATATTGCTAATTTTTCTGTGTTGACCTGGGAATTCTGTTCTGTGGGGAGGCGTAATAAGGCTGGTCTGAACCTGCAGAATTATGCAGGGCTAGTACCTTAGTGAGAAGGACTAATAATTATTCTGGTACATCATGCATGTGTACATCTGTGCATTACCTGAGTGACATTGCTTCTGCCCAGGGTCAACATTTCTGAATCCGTTTACATTGTATCTGACAATGTCTGTTTTGAAAATGATGTTCAAATGAAAGTCTGGATATCTGCATGAAAGGGGATTGAATTAAAACTCTTTCCCGTACTGTGATCAAACTGTTTGTGATTATCTAAGACCCTTTTTCCCTAAGGCTTTGGAAGTCTCTGCGTTTGTTTTGAAACCTTTTGCAAAACCATCAGTTATATTTTGGACTGATGGCTTTGGAAATTATCTTCTGTTGATCGTTTTGGAATCTTTGAAAAAGGTCTTTAAGTGTTTATTTTGGTATCTAGTTCTGATTGCTTTGTTGATTTTGGAAATGATTTCTGCTTGGGTTGAAATCCTTCGAGAAATCTTTGTTGTATTTTGGACTGATGGCTTTGGAAATTATCTTCTGTTGATCGTTTTGGAAATCATTGTGATTGATGTTGTTTAATCTGATATCTGTTTATGATAAATTTTGATCATTTTGGAAATCATTGAGTTCTTGACCCCATTTGAAGTATTCCGGAAATTTTTGTCGGTTAGATTCTTTGGAATCATTTTGTGATTCTTTGGTAGTCCTTGTACGACCTTACTGAGCTCTCAAAAGCTCACTCTCCGTTTGACTCCCTTCTGCAAGTGATGGTCAGCTGTAGAATGCTCGAGAATGGGGTTTAGAGTCTGTGTGAGATTTCGGTGAGCCCACCACTACTGTATGGTAAGACCCCTGTGTGGGCCGGTACTGTCACTTTGTTCTTAGGAATTTGAATTTTGAAGAACCTAAGCTGTAATAATTTAAGCTAAGTAGTTTGTGATCTAGTATTTTTGAGAAATCTGAGTTGATGTTGAATTAGATGATTTGGAATATATGTTAGTGACAGGTTTGACGTGATCCAAAAGGTTAACAACCCCAGAGTTCGGAGCGGCGGAACTCCGGATTTCTGGGGATGTTACAAGTTAAAGGGTTGGTCACTTGGTTTTGGAGTAAATTCTAAGTGAGTATAGGATTTGGCAGGTTCTTCTTTTGTAAGTTCACTTTGTAATGCAGACAAGGTTGTTTGGTGGGTTGAAATGTTTGTATGCCAGGATTTTGGTTGTCTTTGAATTTAGTGTTGTAATCTCAGCAAGGTCTACCTGAGAAAAGTTTTGGTTTGACTGGGGCTCGAGTAGTAATTTATAAGAAGAGTTAACTACGCCGTTGACCACTGTACTATTGGGCAAATTTCACTTTGGTCACTGGATTTCGATTTGTGTCAAAGTGACCACTGAATTTGTTAATTTGTTCAATCAAGTCACTTTGTTAGGCTCTATTAGCCCTAAGTCCGTTAAGTGACTTTATCCAGGGGTAAATATGTCATTTCAGATTCGTCTTCTTTACTTATCTTCTGGTTTCTCTTCAAGCCCAGTATCACCATACGACGCTGACATTTCAGGTTCACCAATGGACTGAGCAGCTACACATCCAATCATCTCTCCAAGAGCTACAAGCGACTGTAGGAAACGTGATTCTATCTCACAATAACCCAGTCAAATGCCTCACGAGTAAGCCTATACTCATTCAACACCCTCTTACTTGCAAACGTGCTGCGAAGAAGAATGTTGAAAAAAAGGGTGGCATTCTTCTAAGCTTCCATGCCCATCGCATCATCACCAGTGACACCTTCAGCCTCTCATGAAGCTTATCAGTAGCTTCCACAATCTCCATCGAATGCATATCAGAAGGTCTTCTCAAGTCAACCTTAAATGTCTTCTGTGCATTCCAGATAAGCCTCTTGAGATTCACAGGCATATGCCAAGAATTATCACTAGTGGTAGCAATCTCCGTCCCCAGCTGGAATCGATCTGCATCAAGTTTCTGGACTTCTACATCAAACACATTGCGGAACTCCCGAATTGTTTTTAGATCCTCAACATGTTCTGGCAACATGTAGTTTGGGTTCCACTTCTCATCATCAAGCTCATAGCTGAACACCTTGTTAAACTCGACCTTCTTCATTTTAAGAGCATCAAGCTTCTGTGACTCAATCCAAACAACATCCATGCCATCTTCTCCATAAAGGAATTGGATAACATCTCCCAGTGAGTTCCTGATAGTGCCATCATATTTGACCATAATATCTTCCATAGCTTTTACAAGTCACCTCTGGATATAGCCAGTCTCAGATGTTTTGACTGCTGTATCAATCAAACCTTCTTTACCACCCATAGCATGAAAAAATAACTCTTGAAGGATCAACCCTCGAAGATAAGAATTCTCCACAAAACCACGACTTTTTGGTCCATAGTCATCCTTGGTGAAATGGGAAAATTAACAAAAACCTAAAATATTTTGCAAAGACAGATTTACCCCTGATTTAATGAAATTAACGGGCCTGTGGATGTCTAAAATTAACAGAATGACCCGATTAGGCTCAATTGAAGAATTCAATGGTCACTTTGACACAAATCGAAGTCCAGTGACCAAAGTGGAATTTGTCCAATAGTACAGTGGGCAACGACGTAGTTAACTCTTATAAGATTGGCGGGCTTCAGAAATATGAGTTTTGGATGCCTGAAAGTCCTTCTGAATATAATTTTTTTTTTGCTTCTATAGACTTCTCAATCAAATCTTCAAGACTGATTACCCTCTCCTTATTCTGCGACATTTCGGAACTCATTTTTTTTGAATTTTCTAACCCACTTGTTTTGTCAAAAACTTTTAGAAAATCTCGTGATTCACTCCGTCTTATTTCAAGCGCCACTAATTTCAAAGGATTCTGATCATGCTTGTCCTTTCCTTTTCCAGTTCTGATCAGCTCCCCAGCCGGTGAATTATTTCCGACAATTTTGATCAGTTCAGGCGCATCATCATATTTTTCCACATTGTGGTTCCCTCTTCTATTGCCAACTTCTGCTTGTGCTCTCATCCAATGACCATACTCAAATATCTCTTCCCCGGTGACCTTATCAAATTTTGCAGACTCTTCACACTCACCATCGTGACGCCCCACTATTCCACACATATAGAAAAAAATTAAACAGGCGTTCATATTGAAAACGAACTCATCGTGTGGCTACTCTATTCAGTGACTTTCTGACATCCAATAACATCTTCGCCCTTAAGCATCGCCCCTACTCTATTCCATCTTTATTAACATTAACTTCCAATACCTGACCACACCTTCTCCCTATGGCTTCACCCATTCTTTTTCCCATTTGATTGAAAGGCATATTATATATGTGAATCCAAAAAGGGCTCTAATTTAGATTGATTATTGAGGGTTGGATGTTGCCATCGTATTCTTTAAGGATCAAGAGCTGCTTATCAAATGACCAAAGGCTGCCTTCGACAACTCCAGCTTCCCCTCTGTGAAGGGTTCCGAAAAAATTGCGAACTCATCTACTAACCACTTTATCTTTATTCCACTATTCTGAAACTGATCTTGGGGTATCGAACCAAATTTGTCCCTAGCAAATCTCTTATGTTGCCTATCAATCTTACCATAGCAAATTGGTCGTCCCGTCATGGGTAACCCTGAGATGTACCCTACGTCTTCTAAAGTTATTGCCATCTCTCCAAGAAGGAAGTGAAACATGTTCATTTCACTTCTCCACCGTTCAACGAGGGCACATATTAAGGTCCGATCATGTTAAGGAAAAATATCTCCATAGGTAAAAATACCAAACCCCTTCCACGCAACAAACGCTTCTATAACGGGTCTAATCTATACGGTCCAAATGAATTTTTTTACTTATAATATAGTAAGTGTATCTCTTTCCTTTGAATTAACAAAGCATATTTAAGGAAATGCATTGTTCATGATTGAAATTAAAAAAATAATCACAAAAATTAGTATCTTACTTATCCGTTCTAAATTGATGTATTAATATAGTTTGCTTGGTTATACCTGACAGAGGGATCTTTGGGTCAGGGATTAAAGGCCAATTTTTGGATTGAAATTGAGCAAATACATCAAGTTAGTAAATTGCTATCAAACGTTGCAAATCTAGCTTTGCCAATACTAATACATGCAAAGTGCATCATCTATATACACATCTATACATACATAATACGTCAAGCTTATAAATTGCTATCAAATGTTGGCAAATCTAACTTTGCCAACACTAGCACATGCATAATACATCATCTATATATTTATAATACATCATCAAAATCATGCGTAATACTCACAAACTCAAGATTATACATGAATAAATTATTGGTTTATGAACTTACATGGTTGATTATACGATTTAGGGGTTTTCTTAGAAGATTCAAGGGCTTGAGGACACAAAAATTGCAGGTCTACTTGCTAGCGCCGCTGGGAAGATCGTGAATTGAAGAAGGAAGAAGACTTGCAAAATTAGGAGTATGTTGTATTTATACCTCTCACCTGCCACATTATATGGCAGATGAGAAGAGTTTTGAAAAAGACAACTGTTCCATCGTTCGCCAGATAATCTAGCGGACGAATGAGCAGATATGATGTGTGTCAGAAAAACCGTTCTCGGTCCGCTACATTATGTGCACTTTTCCACATAAAGGACGGGCATCGAGGGGGATTTGGGACAAAATGCGACCTTTTTTTTAAGGAAAAAGGTAGAGTGTGGCGGACGATCCTTTTTACCAAAATACCCTCGCCTGTCCGTCCCTTACACAGTGTGGCAGACGACTTTTTGACCCTGACATTTATAGTCAAAAAGTCATCTGCTACACTATGTAGCGGACAGACTTTAGCTGACAACATATCACATCTTGTCCCCATCTCCGTCCACTACATAATGTGGCGGACGGTGTGGTAACTTGTCCTTATCCAATGTCTACAAGGTCCGCTACATTATATAGCGGACGGAGTATATATATACACCAAACCCCCTAATTTTGAAAGTCTACTCCCTTTTTTCTTCTTCCCTATCTTCCCAGCGGCGTTGGCAAGTAGATCTGTACAATTTCTTCTCAAGAAGTCCTTAAATCGTCTAATTAATCACGTAAGTTCACAAACCAATATTTTATTTGTGTATAATCTAGAGTTTATGAGTATTGCGCGTGATTTTGATTATGTATTATGCATGTGCTAGCGTTGGCAATTTGCCAGCGTTTGATAGAAACTTCCAAACTTGACGTTTTTTTCATAATTTTAATCACAAAAAATGGCCTTTAACCCCAGACTGGAAGATCCATCCGTATTATATGACCGAACAAACCGTATTAGTACATCCATCTGGAATTGACAAGTAAGATACTTAATTTTTGTTTATCATTTTACTCTCACGAACATTGTATACATTTTGCTTTGCTTAAATAGTCTTTGTTAATTCGTAGGAAAGAGCACCACTTATCGCATTAGAAGTAACCGAACAATTTGGAACGTGGCGATTGAATAAAACCTAGAAAAAATTACTGCGTGGAATGGGTTTTAGAATTTTTACTTATGGAAATATCTTTCATCAACCTGACCGGAACTTAATAGGTGCCCTTGTTGAATGGTGGAAAAGTGAAATGAATATGTTTCACTTCCCTCTTGAAAATGTGACAATAACCTTAGAAGATATAGGGTACATCTTAGGGTTGCCCGTGAAGGGACGGTCGGTAATTGCTTCCAGCTCTTCTGCAACAAATAAGAGAGCTGCTAGGGACTTCTTTGGTTTGATACCCAAGAATGAATTTGGCAATGGTGGGATAAAGTTGAGGTGGTTGGTAGAAAACTTCAGGGTTTTGTTGGAAAACTACACGGAGGAGATGCTTATGCTGCACACAAAGGCCTTCCTACTGTGGATGATGGGGGAAATTCTATTACCAACGATGACAAAGAACACGGTTCAATACAAATATTTAGCTTTGTTGGATAATGTGCAAGAGGTTGGGGAGTATGCTTGGGGTGCAGCAACTCTTGCATACTTGTATCGAGCATTGCACAAGGCAACGAGGCCCGACTACAAAGTTATATGTGCATGTCTCTCATTGTTGCAAGTATATCATATAACTCCTTTTAATTGCATTTTTTATTAGTCACTGCACAATAAATTTTGACGATACAACCCTAATTTGTCTTTGTTCTCAGGTGTGGTCTTATAAAAAGTTTAGAGTCGGCGCACCCAACCGTAGGGATTGTGTGGCCTCAGTTGTGCGCTTGGGAGTACAGTCGGAGGCAGAGCCACTACCCGAGGAGAAATGATCCCCATCACAACATTGTGTTCTATTGGGGGAGTTCGATTTGCTATCTCTGGGCCAAATGTGTTGAGCGTCGTACAAACATTTGAAGGGAAGGTTGGCAGAGTTGTTCGTGTTCACGCTTTCTGAGTTACAACACACTACACTGATCCACTTCGAGATCGTGGAGTGGCAACTACCGGATCGCACCATGCCCCATTTTGATTGCCTACAAGGGTTGCCAGCTGATGCCCCAGACATGAGGGTTAATAGGAACCCACCCGATGTCCAACGGTTTGGGCAGGTGAATGCGCTCAAATTGTGTGCTGCCAAAATTGAACTGTGGGATTCTTGGCAAGACACGCTGGCAGCCATTGTGTCGAAGCCCAACCCTATGGTCAGCATCGAGCAGTATCTGGGGTGGTACTACCACATCACCCAGAAGAGAATAGCCCCAATAAGATGGACAAGAGGCCAGAAGTACCACCCTAGGGGTCAGATTGATGAGCGTAGGGCATTTGAGCTCGTAAATTTCCTAATGGCTTTCAATGGAATTTGATCTCGTAAGTTTTGCATTCAATCTCGTTCGTGTTTAAAGTTACTTATCATCTAATTGGATGTAGGTTGATGCCTCGCTCGCCTTCTTCAAGAAACTGAGTGAGCGGAAGGATATGTTGAATGCCATGGGAGCGGATCTTCACTCCCATGCTGAGATATTGGCATGTGACTGCAGGAAGTTTGTGAGCCATTATATGGGACAACCTTCGAGCGTGAGCCCGGGAATGGATTATCCCGGGTGGCAGCCTCCTCATGTGAGCGAGGGATATAGTGCTCCCTTAAAGCATACTTCGGGGGTGAGCGAGGGAGTTAATGGTCTATTCTTAGCTAGGATGGGTGATGTTTGGGGGCTGCCATCGGGTATGGGAATAGCTCATTGGGACGAGTGAAGTCAGACCTCATTTGCTTTTCTTAGGGACTCGGTCGGAGGTTACGCCACTCTCTCGAAGTCAAGTCACACAAGACTTCGACTTTGCGAATTTTAATCTCTCCGAGTCACTGCCACTTGTCCTGTGGACAGGACCTTCCACTTTCGGCCTTGGGATGCCTGAAGAGCCTCAAGGAGGACAATGTCCTCGGGTCGATCCCACTGTCATTCCCTCATATCCTAAAGGGCATCCGTTGAAGCCTCTAAAGCCGGAAAAACGTGGCCTTCACCAATTATACTTTAGCGAGCCCCCTAGCTATGCTCGAAAAGTGGTGTGGACTGTCGTGCATAGATTACTATGTCTCGTGAGACGGAATGTCCACCCTCAGTCTGGGTCATTGGTTGGAAGATATGGTGATGTCTGCCTACACCAAACTTATGATGCGTCGGGAGGGGGATATGGCAAATGCGTATCACCACATTTTCATGTTGGATGCGCTATTTCATGGCACGTTCTTTGGAGAATGGCAACGGTGGAAACTGGTAAGGGGGAAGAAAATCTTGATCCATTGGCATCAGCCTAGGGAGCTCACTGCATTTTTTGCAAATACTATGAATTCGGTGAGCTTCCGTGATGATATGTCTTCCTAGTACCCTTCTTAGAGCACTCCCACTGATATTTGGTTTGCTATGAACCACGGGCTATGGTCTTATCAATCCTCGACAGTTTTCACAACGATACTACCTTGATGCGCATGAAGGACCTTTTCAAAGAACAATTGGAGGCTATGGTAATATTTCGATTATTGTTAGAGTTTTTCTATTTCTTAATTTGCTTATTGTAATTCTTATCTCGTAGCTTATGCCGTTTTTATTCTTCCACAGGATTTGTTTTATGCCATGATCCACTCTCTCAGTGGATAAAAAATATCGTCAAAGCCTAATCTTGTAGTTCGATTGAAGAAACGGAGACTTGTGTTTATGAAATTTTATTTCATGTGTTTATGAAATTTTATGTGTTTATGGTTTCGTGTTGTGGTTGAGTATTTGTTTTGAGAATTTTGTGTGTTGTGGTTTTTTAGTACTACTTGAGATAGGTTGATGGTGGGTAAGAAAATAAGGGAACAATGACTTAAATTTTTGCTTGGCTGTCCGTTACACAGTGTAGCGGACGGCCTAAACACTCTAAGTGTTAGAGGCCAATGTTTCTACTTGGCCGTCCGCCGCATAGTGTAGCGGACGGTCTAAACACCCAAAAACATTTTAAGTGTTAGAGGCCAATATTTCTGTTTGGCCGTCCGCTACATAATGTAGCGGATGTTCTAAATGCCCAAAACAATTCTAAGTGTTGGAGGCTGAAACCAATAAAATAACCCTAGAGGGGGGGGGGGGGGGGAAAAGGGTTTTAAGACTACTTTAAAAAATAACAACCAACAAACATCAATCTCAATAACTCAAATAAATAAACAACCAATCTCAACACAAATGTAAAACGATAAAGTAATGAGAGAAGAGTTTAGAGATACTTTACAAGGAGAATTAAATGGTTCGGCTTGATATACCCACAAGCCTACGTCCACCCCTTCAAGGAAGTCCCTTGAAAGGCCCTAGAATCCACTAGTATGATCTTCCTTACGGGTCAAGATCGAACCTCTTACAATCCCTTGATGCTATGCCCACATCAAGAACAAGCTTTGACAAACCCAAAGCTTGACAACCCCAAGCTTTGATACAAGAACCTTTCAATGAAGAAATGTGTACAAGATTTCACTCTTAAGAAGTAGATGAGTACAAGTTGAAGTATTAGAACAAGAGAGATGAGTATATGATGACTTATGAAAGTGTATCTCTCTCTAATGTAAGCTCACAATAAATGCTCTCTTGAAAAGGATGAGAAATCAATGAAAACAAGATAGATTTGAACAATTGCTTTGATCTTTGAGAATATGAAAGATAGGAGAGCTTTGAATGCAATTGATGAATGAAAACTATGCCCAAGATGAGTATTTATAGAGTGGGAATAAATATGACCGTTTGGAGTTAGGTAGGGCATTAAATGCGCCAAACGGTAAATGCAGTCGACTGCAATGCCCATTGCAGTCGACTGTAACCCAAAAAGTAGCCGTTAAAAATTCAAATTTCCAACTTGCAGTCGACTGTAATAGGCTACTGGAAGTATTGCAGTCGACTGTAATACCCTACTGCCCAACTTGAAGTCGACTGCATTCCAATACAGTCGACTGCATTCCTGAAAATGCAGTTTCCTTGTTTTTAAAGCATGAAAAACTTTTATGCATGCAAGGGAAGCCTATGGGAAAGTTCTAGGTATACATTCATCGTAACGATCATATCTCTATGTCTAGTTTACAAAGACAGAATTAAAAGCATGAAAACTTCAATCGACGAATTCCCTCTTTGATGCGTTCCGTTGAGAGTCTTTGACCGTGTTGCTCTTCTAATAATCTGTTTGCATGAGTATGAGATTGTTCCTATTGCTTCATCAACTCAATGCATGTTAGACAGCATAATCATCAATGTTAGTTATCATCAAAATCAATTATAATCCTAGGTTAAATAACCGTAGGGTTAACAATCTCCCCCTTTTTGATGATGGCAAACATTGATTCAAATAATATGAGATATATAAGATAATATGCGAAATGAAGCATAACAATCTCAATTTAAAAACCATAAGGGGTCATGAGAAGAAATCATGACAAAAAGCTCCCCTATCTTAAGCAATATAGGGCTCCCCCTAACTTAAGTAATATATGCTCATATCAAGTCCACACAAATATGAATCAACAATATTTTCTCCCCCTTTTGACATCATTGAAAAAGGTCAAGGGTATGTGTGAAAGTGATCAACTTATGTATCCATAATTGGATAATCAATATAGCCAACAAGGGCTTTCAAAAACAAGAAAGCATAAGTACTTGAATAACCATTGAAAGGTGTACCAAGCGCCTTTTACAAAACTAGCACAAAAAGGATTTAGAAATATGAGTGTGCAAATCAAATGAGATGAATATAAACAAAATCAATAATTTTGAAAAAGAGAAACATCAACCAAAGCATGCTATAAGCATATTAAATAATGTTCAAGCATGAGCACAAGAGATATAGCATTTAGTCACATAGGTGAAGACATGCCAAGTTCTCTTCTAAGAGCGGTAAACCTCTTCGAATCTAAATGTTTAGTGAAGATGTCCGCTAATTGGTGATTTGTGTCCACAAAATCAAGAACGATATCACATTTTTGCACATGATCACGGATAAAATGGTGTTTGATTTCTATGTGCTTTGTGCGTGAATGTTGGATGGGATTTTTGGTCAAATCAATGGCACTAGTATTATCGCATAAGATAGGTATGTGATCATACTTGAGTCCAAAATCCAAAAGGGTTTGTTTCATCCAAAGAATTTGTGCACAACAAGCACCAACCGCCATATATTCGGCTTCGGTGGTAGAGAGTGCAACCGAGTTTTGCTTTTTGGAACTCCAAGAAACAAGAGAGTGACCAAGAAATTGGCAACCTCCACTAGTACTTTTCCGCTCGGTTTTACAACCGGCATAGTCTGCGTCGGAGTAACCAATTAGGTCAAAAAATGAAGTGTTTCTAGGAAACCATAACCCTAAATCGTGAGTGCCCTTAAGATATCTAAGGATTCTCTTGACGGCAATCAAATGAGATTCCTTAGGACAAGCTTGAAATCTAGCACATAAACAAACACTAAACATTATATCGGGTCTACTTGCGGTAAGGTAAAGGAGTGATCCGATCATACCTCGATAGCGCTTAATATCAACATCCTTACCCTTTTCATCTTTATCAAGCTTTAATGAAGAGCTCATTGGAGTGTCAAAAGCATTTGATGCTTCCATGTCAAATCTCTTGAGTAGCTCTTTGGTGTATTTGGCTTGGTTGATAAAGATTCCATCCTTGCTTTGTTTGATTTGTAATCCAAGGAAGAAGGTGAGTTCTCCCATCATGCTCATTTCAAACTCCTTACTCATACAAGAAGCAAACTCTTCGCACAAGGATCCATTAGTAGCACCAAATATAATATCATCAACATAAATTTGCACCAATAATAAATCATTGCCCTTAGATTTTATAAAAAGAGTGGTGTCAAGTTTTCCTCTTGAAAAACCATTTTCTAAAAGAAAACTACTTAGCCTTTCATACCAAGCTCTAGGAGCTTGTTTTAAACCATAAAGAGCTTTGCTAAGACGGAAAACATGGTTTGAAAATTTTTCATGTTCAAAGCCGGGAGGTTGATCCACATATACCTCCTTCGAAATAAAACCATTTAGAAAGGCACTCTTGACATCCATTTGAAAGAGTTTAAAATCTCTATTGCAAGCAAAAGCTAATAGCATTCTAATAGATTCAAGTCTAGCTACCGGTGCATAAGTTTCATCAAAATCAATTCCTTCCTCTTAGTTATAACCTTGGGCCACTAATCTAGCCTTGTTTCTAACCACGATTCCGGATTCATCAAGTTTGTTTCTAAAAATCCATTTTGTGCCTATAATCCTAAAGTTTTGAGGTTTAGGCACAAGGGTCCAAACTTGATTTCTTTCAAATTAAACTAGCTCTTCTTGCATAACAAGCATCCAAGATTCATGATGTAGAGCTTCGGAGAATTTCTTCGGTTCAATTTGGGAAAGAAACGCTAAATTAACATGTTGTTAAAGAGAGCGTCGAGTTCTTACCCCACTCGAAGGATTACCTAAGATTTGATCGCTTGGATGATCTTTTTTGTAAGTCCATTATTTTGGTAATTCTAGAGAGTTGTCCAAGTTTGAAGCATCATTGATTGCTTCCTCATTTCCCCCTTGAGAACTTGGTTGTTGCTCCCCTAGATCAATTTCTTTGTGGTTGTCTTGTAGTGTTTCACTTATGTCCAAAGTTCTCAAGTCATTGTCCATGTCATCTACATTAACAATGTTAGTCCTCCGAAGAAAATGATTAGTCTCGTCAAAAGTAACATTAGTGGATTCTTCAACAACCAAAGTACTTTTATTATAAACTCTATATGACATACTATTATTAGAGTAACCAAGAAAAATACCCTCAAAGGTTTTGGAATCAAATTTGCTAAGGTGATCCTTGGTAGGGGTGAACATTTAAACCGTAAAAACCAATCCAACCGTAAAAACCAAACCAACCAATTCGACAAATTTCAAACCGATTGCAAAAACAATTGGTTTGGTTTTTTTTTTTTCACAAACTGCATGTCCGATTCGGTCGGTTCTGTTCGGTTTTTTTGAAACCGTTCTAAACCGAACCGACCGTATACAATATAATATATATATATATTTAAACTAACCCTAGTTAGTTTTAACTAAATTAGGTAGTTAAACTTAACCCTTCATATAAATATCAGTAACCCACTAAGTCACTAACCCTAAATCCTAATTCATCTTTCCTTCAATCGCCGCCCACTGCCCCATTCCCAGATCTGCTCCCCAACTCCCCAAGGACCACAACCTCACACTCCACGCCTCAGCTTAGCCCTCAACTCTCAAGGCAGCACCTCCACCAAGGCAGCGTCGTCTCTTCAGCCGCCGCCTTCTCCAATCGCCATCTCAACGGCTTAACCTGCCGTCAACTCTCAACTCTCAAGGCAGCACAGCCACCACGGCAGCTCCTCCACTAAGGCAGCGTCTCCACCACGGTAGCGCCTTCTTCAGCCTTGTCTCTTCAGTCGTCGCCTTCTCCAGTCGCCATCTCAACCTCCCATAGCTGCGCATCTGTATCTCCTCCTGCCGTTGCCTCCTGTTTCCTCTAGCCTTCAAGGTAATGTCTCCCTTTTTCTAGATTCCTCCTGTTAGCATCACATAGCTTTCCTCTAGCCTCCAACTTACCCGGCTGGAGATTAAGTTCGTTTATTGGAAGCTCATTCCATATCCTAAAGATTCCTCATTAATAGGCCATGTCTCTTCTGGTTCTGACATGTTCACTATGGATTATCGCTATCCCCTCTCCGCATTTAAGGCTTTTGCGATCTGCTTGAGCAGCTTTGACACCAAATTGGCTTGTGAATAGAAGATTAACAACAAAAACAAAATAACTTTAGGGTGGTAACAAAATGCATAAAAAGATCAACATCAATGCCTTTGCTCATCTTCATATTCTTGTTCACTTTCTTCTCCTTTCTTATCACTTTCTTCTCCTTTGGGTACATTGCTAATTAGTCCGTGTTATGCCAGTGGCAGCAGTAACATGCATTTTAGCAGTAAAGTGTGATCCTTAAAATCTACCACAGGGTGCAATATGTAAAGGGTTAAGCAAAGAATCTTTTCCTTTCTTTTTGCTGATTAGTCCGTCTTCTCTTCCTACTTCAGTTTCTTAATCCCAATCCCGCAATTCATGGCATGCTATTATCTACATGAAAACTTGCATAATGCAAGACTCCTTGTTGGTAAAACTTGATCACCTCTGCAGCATTTTCCAGTCAATGTGGGGTTGTCCAATCTCTATTAGCAGTTTATTCTTCACAGCTAGCTAGCATGCTCTATTATCTTCTCTTTTCTGAACTTCCTTTTTCAGCTCAAGGTTTCCGCTTTTGCGTGCATTATTATTTCATAAGCTTATCAAATCCTTAAATGTTTATCTACACTAGGTATCTTTCCTTTTACTTGGATTAATATTTTATGTGTATTAAAGATAGGTTCTATAATTACTGCTCTTCACATGGCTGGACTCTAGCTAGCAAATCATAACATGTTCTCTGTTCTGTCTCAATTTTGGCACTGATCACTAAAAACACACCCCACAGAAATCTGAATGTGTGAATTGCTGAGGCCATCTTTAAGCACTGAGCCATCTGTTGTGCAGTTCCAATGGATTACTAGAAAAAGTGCAGCTGAAAGCGCTAATGTGATTTAAAATTAAAACATAGAGAGAGTTATGAATTGGTTAACATTAAACGCTAGGATTCAATTGAAAATTCATGACTAATTTCTTGAATTTCCCCCTTTCTGCTCTACTCTTAGTCCCTTTATGTAATATCTTGCCTTTCATGTGGAGAACGGTTGCTACTACTGGGCCTGAAATTGGCTTAATTCGATTGTTTAGAATAAAGAATGTCAATCTATGTCTACCCTCTCCAATCCTTATAAACTAAGGAGATTTAATCTCACAAATTTTTTAGTAACCAGTATACTTGAAGTAGATTTAATGATTTCTTATCATTGTATTGTATCAGATGGTTGATGATGCGGGTGCAATAGGTGCTGATAACAGCGCCTGCCCACTTCCTCCTAGGCCTCCAAAGAGAAAGAAGGAGACAAGTGCTAGAGAGCCATCTGAAGTCTGGGATCATTTTCAAAAAATCAAAGGGAATACACCTGCCGAGCCTGATCCCGAAATTGCAATATGTAAGTATTGTTGTAAGCGCTATGGTTACACCGGGGCAAATGGTACGAGTACTTTATGGAGCCATATTAGATATAGATGTAAGAAATACAGTTATGAAAAAGCTGGGAATAGTAAAAATCAAACAAAAATCAGGTTTGAACCTAATAGACAGAAAAATGGTGGGAATGAGTTAAAGGTGGCTTCGTTTAGTATTGAGGAGTGCAGACTAGCACTTACTGAGATGATTGTTGTTGATGAATTACCTTTTAATATTGTGGAAAGGCAAGGGTTTAAAAAAATTTGTGGAGTCATGGAACCAAGATTTAATGTTCCATCTCGTTTTACAGTTGCAAGAGATATTCTTAAGTTGTTTCGTAAAGAGGGAGAGTTGTTAAAGAAGCTTTTGAAATCCGAAAGGGTTTGTCTCACTACTGACACTTGGACTTCACTACAAAATATCAATTACATGTGTCTTACAGCCCATTGGATTGATTGTGACTGGAATTTGCAAAAGAGAATTATAGCATTTTGTCAAGTTGAAAATCACAAGGGCAAAACAATTGGTAAAGTGATTGAGACTTGCTTGTTGAATTGGAAAATAGACAGTCTTCTTACCGTAACAGTTGATAATGTGAGTTCTAATGATGGTACTATTAATTATCTAAAGAGTAAAACTAATAGTTGGAAAAGTACTGTCATGAATAATGAGTTCATGCACATGAGGTGTGGCGCTCACATTACCAACCTTATAGTTACTGACGGTATGAAAGAGGTTCACGAGTCTATTGTGAAGATTCGGAATGCGGTAAGGTTTGTGAGGTCTTCTCCTTCTAGGCTTTTAAGTTTCAAAAAGTGTGTAGAGAAGGAGAAAATTGAAAGCAAGAGCCTTGTTTGCCTAGATATTCCAACTAGGTGGAATTCTACGTACTTAATGTTGGAAGCTGCCCAAAATTTTCAAAAAGCCTTTGAAAGATTAGAAGAAGATGATTCGGGCTTCCGTAAGTATTTTTCAGTGTC
The DNA here is from genome assembly GCA_033065855.1 of Escallonia rubra. Taxonomy (NCBI): domain Eukaryota; kingdom Viridiplantae; phylum Streptophyta; class Magnoliopsida; order Escalloniales; family Escalloniaceae; genus Escallonia; species Escallonia rubra. The sequence goes on from JAVXUO010001539.1 coordinate 132,383, forward strand.
TTTAAGCGAGGACGAGGACACTGGTGGGAGAGGAAGGGCAACAAATATAGGGCCTCCTTCATTAATAGATTGGGAAAATGCTAGGGTGTTTGTTCAGTTTCTAAATTTTTTCTATGAGGTTACTTTACGGTTTTCGGGTTCTTTACATGTTACATCCAATGCCTATGTTAATGAAATTATGGCTGTGCGATTGAAATTGGTGCAATTGTGTAAAAGTGCTGATCCTATGCTGTATATTATGGCTTCTAACATGCTGAAAAAGTTTGAAAAGTATTGGGGAAATGTGGATAAACTGAATAAGTTGGTGTATATTGCTGTTGTGTTGGACCCTCGTCACAAATTGAAGTATGTTAAGTTTTGCTTACGTCAAGTGAATGATTGTGGGGTGGTTAAAGATATTATTGATAAGGTGAAGGACCACTTGGTTCGCTTGTTTGAGCACTTTGAGCAGGTGGGTAGTGAAAATAGTGGAAGAAGTCAAGTGTCCAAAGATAATGAGGTTGAGGGAGAAGAATCTTTGGCGGCACAATATTAGAAGCTTTTAGAGGCAGAAGAGAGTATAGAGAGCAAATCTGAGGTAGAAAGGTATTTGGCTGAGAGTTGTGAAGACCCTAGAAAATCCCTTGATATATTAGGGTGGTGGAAGGTGAATAGCAGCAAGTATCCTGTCCTCTCTCAGGTAGCGAGGCACATTTTAGTTGTTCCAGTTTCTACAGTTGCTTCTGAATCAGCTTTTAGCACAGAAGGTCGTATACTTGATCCATTTAGGAGTTCTTTGAATCCAAGGATGGTTGAAACTCTTGTTTGTACTCAAAATTGGTTGAAATGTCCCTCATCCCCTATTGATCTTCGACAAGCTATGGACGAGGTTGAGAAGTATGAAGACATCTTTTCAGGTACTTTTTTTGTTAGTGAAATTGCTTTCAATAAATTCTTTTGCTGAATTTCATTATCTTTGCATTTCAGACAACGCAACGGGATCAAATACAAGTAGTTCGAGTGATGCATGTGCATCTATTGTTATTGAGTGAGTCACCAAAAGGTAACTAAAGTGCATAGCTTTTTCTTTTTATTTTGGGCAGATTCTATTCTTTACCTATAATGTCAGTTTGTATGTAATCCTTTGGCCGTTTGTATATAATCCTTTGGCTGTTTATATCACACTTTAGTCACCAAAAGGTCTAGATTATATGCTGGTTGAACTTCTCATTCCCTTTCACTTGCTTCCCTGCTTTGTTCTAGCTCGTAACCATGGATCAGCTAAAATAATGTATGCAGAAGTCAGAAAGATAGAAATATAATGCCTTTTAAATGTTGTTTCTAACAGCATCATCAGAAAATAATTCATTTTAGAAGGGACTGAAAATACAAGTGTAACGTTGGTTTGCAATCTTTTGGATCAAGCCATAGTTTTATACAACGGAAAGTCCTTGATAGCGCAGCAAAATGTTAAGCAAATGTTGTATGAATTGCTCATTGGATGTTGACTGCAACTGTGGCTGAGAAAATGTTAATAGCAGTAGGTATATGGACAACAGTTCCCAGGAATTTAAGAACTCGTAGCTTGGTAACATGTGGGTAGCTTGGTAGCATGTGGGTAGCTTGGTAGCAGTAGGTATAATGTTGGTTTGCAATGCTTCACTTTCTAGGAAACATAGATTTAGAAGTTCCTCCATGCTTAGCATATTTTCACTTTGACAAGGAACAGTGGAAGTGTCCACTTAATAGATTTGATAAGGTACCTAACATAACATTCTCTTGAGGACTACCAAAATGTTCCACGACCAAATCTTCTGCCATATCTTTGGCATCCTTTATCATCGCTTTGTACCTTTTCCATTGTGTTTTCGCCCTTTGCGTGACTGATTTTTCTTTCATTGCATTTTTTCAGAAATATAGATTATATGCTGGTTGAAGGTTGATGGGAATGAAGGTTTTGAAGATGCTTGTTTGGTTTGAAGACTAAAGAGGACTTCTTTCTTCTTTAAGTTAATCTGATGGATATATTTGCTGTGTGTAATTTGATTTAAAGCTTAACAGATGCTATGTAAGGAGTTATTTTCTTTTGAATGTTATGTAATTTTCATTAGAAATTTAGAATTTTAATAATTGCTATGTTGTGTGTAATGAGTTATTTTCTTTGGATGTTATGTAATCTAATTAGAATTTTAGTCTTATGAGCTAAGATCTGCTGAATTACTTGAGTTTTGTTGCAAATTTTTAGTTATTTTGGGCCTAGAATGGAATCTAGCCCAAACCGATTTAATCCGTTTAAACCGAACCGTTCGATCCAGCTAATCCGTTCAAACCGAACCGTTCAACTACGGTTCGGTTTATTTTTTCCCAAACCGATGTTGGTCGGTTCGGTTTGGTATTCAACCTCCAAACCGAACCGACCGAACCGTGCTCAGCCCTAATCCTTGGTATTTAAAACAAAGCATTTGCAACCAAAGACTCTAAAAAAGTTCACCTTAAGTTTCTTATCATTAAAAAGCTCATAAGGGGTTTTTAACAAATTTTTTCGCAACATAACTCTATTAAGAACAAAATAAGCACAATTGATCACCTCCGCTCAAAAGTATTTAGGTAAACCATATTCGTTAAGCATTGTTCTTGCCGCTTCTTGCAAAGACCTATTCTTTCTTTCGGCAACACCATTTTGTTGAGGAGTTCTAGGAGCCGAAAAATTATGTGATATCCCAAAATCATCACACAAGGCTCCTATTTTTGAATTTTCAAATTCTCTACCATGATCACTTCGAATGTTTGTAATCAAATAACCTTTTTGATTTTGAACACGTTTTGCAAATGAAGTGAACACATTTAGAGATTCATCTTTGGTAGCCAAAAAGAAAGTCCAAGTATAGCGAGAATAGTCATCAACAATAACAAAACAATATGATTTACCACCAAGACTAGTAGTAGGAATTGGTCCAAACAAATCCATATGAAATAATTGCAAGGGTCTAGAAGTAGATACCATTTTCTTCAGTTTGTGAGAGACCTTCTTTTGCTTACCCATTTGACAACCATCACATACTTTATCTTTCTCAAACTTGATCTTTGGGAGACCTCTCACAAGTTCTTTGCTTGAAATATCCTTCAAGTGCTCCATGTGCATGTGACCAAGTCTTCGATGCCAAAGCCAAGATGTTTCACTAATTGCACTTAGACACTTGACATCTTGGTTAGCTAAATCATTTAATTGAACGGAGTAAACATTATTATCTCTACTACCAACCAAAATAGTTTCATTGTTCTTCAAGGATAGTATAGTGCATTGAGAAGCCTCAAAGATAACTTTAAAACCTTTATCACTAAATTGACTAATACTTAGCAAGTTATGCTTCAATCCTTCAACATATAACACATTCTCAATAGAATGTGGTTCCTTACCAATAGTTCCTTTACCTTTGATTCTTCCTTGAGAATTGTCACCAAATGTCACATTTCCTCCTTCCTTAAGATCAATCGATGTGAAAAGAGATATGTTGCCGGTCATATGTCTTGAGCATCCACTATCAAGAATCCACTTCTTGCTACTAGATTTTCCTTTGAGACATACCTATAAACACAAATCAAGTAGTGACTTTTGGTACCCAAATTTTCTTGGGTCCTTGGATGTTAGTCTTGCATTTGTATTCTTGACCTTTCACAATCCACATTTTCTTTCTACCTCTAACAAAAATAATTCTACAAGGACAATGATTAGTTGTATGCCCTTTCTTGTTGCACCAACCACAATGTGTAAAAGGTGTGCAATAGTTCTTTGGTCGATTTGTAAGAATATTCAACCTAGCTTGTTGGTGTAAAACTTTAGGAGGCATGGCCATGGGATCTAATCCAAGACCACCTTTGTTTAGGCCAATTCTTTGGCGTCCAAGCATGACATCCAAATTGTTTTGACCATCAACAATTTTTTCAAGACATTTTCTTAAATCACAAATCTCAACTTTTAAATCTTCATTTTGTTTTTCTAAAACCAAAGTTTTGGAAGAGATTTGTTTTGAGCTAGGAGTGTTAACAAGTAATTCAACCAAATCGTTATTCACATGCTCTACATATAAATTGCTAGACATGCATTCATTCTTGGCATGCAACTTATCATTTTCCATTATTAACTTCTCAATTTGCTTATTAGCTTCAAGGAATTTCTTAGACAAAATAATATTTTTCTTGAAAATTTTCTTAGATTCCTCATATAAGCTATCATAAGCATCTTCAAAACTTTCATTATCACTATCACTACCGGAAGAAGAGCTTACCTCATCATTAGCCATGAAGCACACATTTGCTTGATCATTTTCTTCATCACTTGAATCAAAATCACTCCATGTTGAAGTATGTTCGGCATTCATTGCTCTTTCCTTTTCCTTGTTCTCTTTCTTAGAGAATTGTCTTCTTTTAGCTGTTTCCCATACATCTCTTCTTTCCTTCTTCTCCTTTTTGTAGATAGGACAATCCATCTTCATGTGTCCCGGCTTGTGGCATTTGTAGCAAAGCCTCTCTTCGTTGCTAGCATTTTGTTGCCTTCTTCCATCATTCCTTCTAAATCTTAAGAACTTCTTGAAGTTCTTTGCAACCAATGTCATATCCTCTTCATCAAATTCTTCATCATCATCACTTGACTCAAGGTTTGAAGATGAAGCTTTAAGAGCAATTGATGTAGGCTTCTTCTTGACTTCTTCTTGATCAAAGGTCTTGAGTTGCATTTCGTACGTCATGAGTGAGCACATCAATTCATCAAGAGGAAAGATGTTGAGATTCTTTGATTCTTGGATGGCGGTGATCTTTGCATCCCAAGCTCTTGGTAAGGACCTAATCACTTTTCTTACTAGATCACCATTAGTGAATTCCTTACCCAATTGCTTCAAAGGGTTCACAATGTTAGTAAAACGAGTATTCATATCCGTAATAGATTCATTTGAAAGCATATGGAATAACTCATAATCTCTAAACAATAAGTTCATCTTGGAATCTCTAAGAAGAGAAGTTCCTTCATGAGTGACTTGAAGAGTATCCCAAATTTTCTTAGCGGAATTACACATAATGACTCTATTGAGTTCATTAGTGTCTAAAGCACACACAAGACAATTTTTCGCTCTAGCATTCATACAAATCATCTTCTTGTCATGATCACTATACTCCGATTTGGATTTAGGTTCTTCAACCTTGTCAACCACTTTTATCGGAACAAATGGGCCATTCTCAACAATATCCCACATCTCATAGTCTTGAGATTCTAAGTAGATTTTCATCTTAACTTTCCACACACTATAATTGGTCCCATTAAACAATGGAGGCCTAGTGGTAGTACTACCCTCCATACCCCCAACATAAGCCATGATCGATTAACTCTCTTGGCGTTACCCAATATAACAAGAGCCGAGGCTCTGATACCACTTGAAACCAATAAAATAACCCTAGAGGGGGGGTGAATAGGGTTTTAAGACTACTTTAAAAATAACAACCAACAAACCTCAATCTCAATAACTCAAATAAATAAACAACCAATAGGTAGGGCATTAAATGCGCCAAACGGTAAATGCAGTCGACTGCAATGCCCATTGCAGTCGACTGTAACCCAAAAAGTAGCCGTTGGAAATTCAAATTTCCAACTTACAGTCGACTGTAATAGGCTACTGGAATTATTGCAGTCGACTGCATTCCAATGCGGTCGACTGTAACACCTCACTGCCCAACTTGAAGTCGACTGCATTCCTAAAAATACAGTTTCCTTGTTGTTAAAGCATGAAAAACTTTTATGCATGCAAGGGAAACCTATGGGCAAGTTCTAGGTATACAGTCATCGTAACAATCATCTCTCTATGTCTAGTTTACAAAGACGGAATTAAAAGCATGAAAACTTCAATCGACGAATTCCCTCTTTGATGCGTTCCGTTGAGAGTCTTTGACCGTGTTGCTCTTCTAATAATCCGTTTGCATGAGTATGAGATTGTTCTTATTGTTTCATCAACTCAATGCATGTTAGACAGCATAATCATCAATGTTAGTTATCATCAAAATCAAATATAATCCTAGGTTAAATAACCGTAGGGTTAACAGAGGCCAATGTTTCTGCTTGGCCGTTCGCTACATAGTGTAGCGAACAGTCTAAACGCCAAAAGATTCTCTAAGTGTTGGAGGCCAATGTTTCTGTGTTTCTGTTCGGCCATCATACGGCCAAAAACTTTTAAGTGTTGGAGGTCAATGTTTTTGCAAGAGTACATTCAAATTCAAATGGTAAAGAAACACAATTAGTGAATAACCCAATAGTACGATAAAATTTGATTATGAATGTAGCAGACGGTCTAAGCATCCAAAAAAATTCTAAGTGTTGAAGGCCAATGTTTCTGCTTGGCCGTCCGCTACATAATGTAGTGGACGGTCTAAACACCCAAAATTTTTCTAAGTGTTGGAGACCAATGTTTCCGCTTAGCCGTCCTAGGGCCAAATTTTTTTTTTAAGTGTTCGAGGTCAATGTTTCTGTAAGAGTACATTAAAATTTAGATGGTAAAGAAACATAATTCGCGAATAACCCAATGGTACAGTAAAATTTGAGTATGAATAAACATCTAGGATTATTACAAAATCTGTAATTCAAATACAACATCCACAAACTTGATGGCACATAAAAGATTATTACAAAGTCCGTAGAATAAAGGTTCACTTCATCTCCTTTGACATCATCTTCTTCCTCGTCTTGCGAACCCCCTGGACTTATCCCCAGTGCCGTGTAATGGTTCTGCTTGTCATGGTTGGTCATTTTGTTGCAAAATGCACATCATCTTAGCTTTTTAAGTTGGGTTGCTTGTTCAATAAAGCTCTTCATCCGTGTAGATCTCTTGCGGCCTTTTGTTTGCGATATAATTGGATCCAAAGGCCGGATATCATTGTCCTCTTCCTCAACTGGCTCATCATCTTCTGATCCCTACGTAGGCTCAGTGTCAATCGCATTGCTGACTGGAGCCACTTCAATTGGTCGACGATGGGTTCTTGCTACTCAGCTAGATCGCGAAGATGTTTATATCCGGCCATTAAAGCAGCACCCTTTAGGACAAACATGTAAACATTATCACCAGATGATTATACCGTAACTTCTTTGATTCATCAAAGTCAGTATACAGATGCTTCTAAAAAGTAACTATACCGTGCAACATGTTTGCAACATTAGTCCACCGCGGTAAGACGTATTTATCAGGGATTGCCTTGATATTCTTTTGAGTGAAAACCAGGAGAATGTGTCTACACAGCATGCCATGGAACCTAAATTTCTTGCAAACATATGTCACCGAATCCGTCTCTGTGTCATGGCTCACTGTATCCAGTCTACGCACCTTCTCAAGGGCGAGGTCATTCATCAACGAATAAACCTTATACTTACGTGTAGACTTTTCTACCATCTAGTTTATACTGTATCGTCCCGATTTTTGTAGCTCTACTTGGTATTGCATGAACATCTCCTTTGTATAGACTTTTACACCATCACCTCCAGCGGGGTCTCAAGCAACATTCTCCTTTGTTTGTACGTGCTTGTAAAGTCCGCAGCCCTTTCTTTCATGAATATCTGCAATCACTTTTTGGACAGATGTGACGGAACTCTTCAAATTCATAATTGTACCTACATAGCTATCAAACAAGGCATTCATAGATTTACTCTTGCCCGTCATTTTCATGCCTGTAGAAAAATACCTTATCGTGTAAATGCCAATCCACTGCTCTTTGAGCTCATACAAGTGTTGGAGCCACTCATTGATGTCATACGCGGCTCGTCTTTGGGTTCGGAACGCGTTACGAAAGTCTAGCGTGTTGAAGTTCAAATTCTGAATTATCCCATCCTGTTCAGCAAGAACATTAACAATATCGGTAGATCACATCCGCGCGTTACTCATTGTGTGAATCAGGCTCCTTGTGACATTACCCATATTCTTGTGTTGATGCATCTAACTCACCTTTGAAGGGATTACTAGCATGTGATTGTGTGTCAATTCCAAGCTAGTAATAAGCCAATGATCTTGCTTGGGTTTATGGCTTACGAACATCTTGACCTTACACTTCGTGCGCGGAAAGAAGTCATGTCTTCGCGGCGCATATCCAATTCGTCATCATTATCATTACCGATGTGTTTCTCATTTTGCAATGGGTGTATGCTTCTATAACACTCAAATAACTGAGAGCATATATATATTTTTTATTATGTTGCTTGTCCTAGTTGTCTTGATTCTAATGCCAAAACCAACCCTCAACGAATACGCTCAAAAATATTCTTTGGCTTCTTCCAATGTTTGAAATGTTTGCCCTAAATACGGGTCACTAGCATCAACTGGGATGTTCGAGCTTGACATGAAATCAGACATTGTGAAACAACACCTATGTAGGAATAAATTACGTTTAACTATCAAATTGTAACATTTTTTAGGCATGAAAATTAATTACAAAAATATAATTTCTTGAACATAACAAATTAAAATTATTTTGATGAATAGACTGATTTAGCATACCAAATACAACAAATATAATCTCAAAAAATGTATGTTTAACTATCAAATTGTAACACTTTTTAGGCATGAAAATAAATTACAAAAATATAATTTCTTGAATATAACAAATTAAATTACTTTGATGAATAGTGCTTTAGCATGCCAAATATAACAAACATAATCTCAAAAAAAAAAATTATATAAACATAAAAAAAAAACTTAACCATTCTACCCATAAGCTTTTGAGATCACAAATTTACCTAACTTGAGTGAAGCTTGAAGCTTGGTTACTTGAAGTTTGGAACTTAAATGGAGCTGAAAATGGAGGCAAGTGGAGCTCAAGAGCTGAAAATAGAAGAACATCTAAGAATTATGGCACTTTTGGGTATATCTGCAACACCGTCCGCCGCACTATGTAGCGGACAGAGATGGGGACAAGATGTGACATGTTGTCAGCCAAAGTCAGTTCGCTACACAGTGTGGCGGATGGATTTTTGACTGATAATGGTCAGGGACAAAATGTCGTCTGCCACACTGTGTGGCAGACATATATATATATATATATATATATATATATATATATATGGGGGCTGATCCATTGCTAGCGCTAGCAAGTTGCTAGCGCGATTTGGCCGTCCGCTACATTATGTAGTGAACGGTGAAAAAAATGACCGTAGTGGCGCGCGATCTGGCCGTCCATTCTCGCGCGGCTAGATCGCGCTAGCAACTTGGGTTAAGTTGCTAGCGCTAGCACTGGATCAGCCCCTATATATATATATATATATAGAGAGTCTAGCGGACGGCTTTTTGACCCTGACAAGCGTCAGTCAAAAAGTCATCCGCTACACCTTGTAACGGACGATTTTTTGCCTGATGATTGTCAGGTCAGTCCACATCCCTCCCGATAGTTGTCACATCAGTCCTGTCCCCCCACGACTGTTACTTTGTCTTTATTCCCACTATCCGCTATATTATGTAGCAGACGAGCTTTATAAATAAATATTGTCCGCTACGTAGTGTAGCGGACGGTCTTGACTGTCTCCTACACTATGTAGCGGACGGTCCATATATATACACAAAAACCTAACTTCAAAACCTTCTTTATTCTTTCTTCTCATAAATTTTTTTAGCGGCGTTGGCAAGCAGATCTGCGTAATTTCTTCCCAAGAAATCCTTTAATCGTCTCATTAATCACGTAAGTTCACAAATCAATCCTTTAATTGTTCATAATCTAGAGTTGTTATGAGTATTGTGTCTTATGCATGGTTTTGATTATGTATTGAGCATGTGCTAGCGTTGGTAAAATCCGACTCCGTGTATGTGTGTGTGTGTGTGTGTGTGTATATATATATATATGTTATGTATGTATATATATGCATTGAGCATGTGCTAGCGTTGTATATATTATGGATGTGCTAGCGTTGGTAATTTGCGAGCGATTGATAAAAGCTTCCAAACTTGATGATTTTCCATAATTTCGGTTACAAAAAAATGGACTTTAACCCTGGACCAGAAGATCCCTCTGTATTATACGACCAAACAAACCATATCAGTACGCTCATATGGGATGGCGGAGTAAGATACTTATTTTATCAACTTCTTTATTCTCACGAACATTGTAAACTGTTTGCTTTGCTTAAATTGTATTTATTAATTCGTAGGAAAGAGCACTCCTCAACAAAGTAGAAGTATTCGATAATTTCGGACTGTGAAAATTGAACAAATACCAGAAAAAATTGCTGCGTGGAACTGGGTTTGGAGTTTTCACGCACGGGCAGATCTTTCAACAACTTGACCAGAACTTAATAGGTGCCCTTGTTGAGAGGTGGAGAAGTGAAACGAATGCGTTTCATTTCCCTCTTGGGGAGATGGCAATTACCCTAGAAGATGTACGGTTCATCTTAGGGTTACCGGTGACGGGGCGGCCGGTAATTGCTCCTCCGTCGGAAACAACGAATAAGAGAGCCGCTAGGGACTTCTTTACCTCCATACCTGAAGATCAATTTAGCACTGGTGGGATAAAGTTGAAGTGGTTGCTAGATACCTACAGCGTTCTGCCGGAAAACTACACGGATGGGATGCTTGTGCTGTACACACAGGCTTTCCTCTTGTGGGTGATGGGGGCAATTCTATTCCCAACGACGTCGAAGAATACGGTCAGCGTCAAATATTTACCATTTTTGGGTAACCTGCAAGAGGTTGGGGAGTATGCCTGGGGTGCAGCAAGTCTTGCGTACCTGTACTGAGCATTGCACAAGGCAACGAGGCCCGACTCCAGAGCTATATGTGCATGTCTCTCGCTGTTGCAGGTATATCATATAAATCTTGATTACGTTATCGATATTTTTTTATGTAGTCGGAGGACAATAAATTTTGACGATACTATATATAATTTATCGTTGTTCTCAGGTGTGGTCTTATGAACACATTGCTACCGGCGCACCCCAAGTGTAGGGACGGAACCGATAATGTGTGGCCTCGATTGTACTCTTGAAAGTACAGCCGGAGGCTGAGCCACTACCCACGGAGAGATGATCCTCATCACAACATTACGCTCTATCGGGGAGAGCTCGAGTCACTATCTCTGGGCCAAATGCGTTGGGCACCATACAAACGTCTCGAGCGACGGGTGAAAGAGTCATTCGTCTTCACGCTCTTTGAGTTGCAACGCACAGCCCTGATCACTTCGAGATTGCGGAGTGGCAGCTACCAGATCGCGTATTGCGCCATTTTGACTGCCTATAGGGGTTGTCAGCAGATGCCCCAGATATGAGGGTTAACAGGTGCGCACGAGAAATTAAGGTTTGGAATTCTTGGTAGGACACGCTGGCGGCCATTGTGTCGAAGCCTGACCCCGTGATCAGCATCGAGCAGTACAACGAGTGGTACTACCGCATCACGCGGAAGAGAGTAGCCGCAATAAGGTTTGAACGAGGGCAGAGGTACCACCCTAGGGGTCAGATCGATGAGAAGTGGGAATTTGATCTCGTAATGTGCCCAACTAATGCTTTTAATTGGATTTAATGATTTTTGTTTTACATTCAATCTCATCTGTTTTGTGGTTATACTTATTATCTCTTTGGATGTAGGTTAATGCCTCGCTCGCCTTCTTCTAGAAGCTGAGTGAGCGGAAGGATCTGGTGAATGCCATGGGATTGGAACTTCGCCAACGGGCTGATGCATTGGCCCAAGGCTGCGGGGAGTTTATGCGCCATTATATGGGACCCGCTCCGGGCATCCCCTCGAGAATAGAATATCTGGGGTGGCAGCCTCCCCATGTGAGTGAGGGATACGGTGATCCCTCAGGGCAGACATCAGAGGTGAGCTTGGGAGTTGGTGGTCCTTCCGCAGCGGGATAGGCTCAAGCGCCATGGGACGATTACAGTGTCCCTTCGTTTTCTTTGCTTTCGGACTCGGAACCAATACCCCTTTCTCAGAGTCAGGTCACACAAGATTAGGAATACGCAAACATTAATCTCTCCGATTCAATGCCCATCGTCCCGTGGGCGGGACATTCTGGCCCCCCCGAAGGGCAATATCAGCCGGCCGAACCCCCGGGAGGGCAATATGAGCCAGTCGACCCCCTCGGCGGGCAAAATCCCCATGTCGACCCCTCCCTCCCCCCTCCCGCGCTTATCGCAAAGGGCATCCGTTGAAGCCTCTAGGGCCTGCAAAAGCCCAGCTAATCCACCAGCGTTACTTTATCGGGGCCCCTCGGAACAAAGCGTCATATAGTGTGGATTGCCCGAATGGCGTGGATTACAGTTGCTCGTGGGGGGAAATGTCCACCCTAGATCCAGGGGATTGGTTGAGCGACAGTGTGATCTCTGCCTATGTTGAGATTCTGAGGCTTAGTGTTGAACTCTAATGTTAGGTGCCCAAAAAAAATTATGTGTTGAAGTCTAATGTTTCTGCTGTGCTATCCGCTGTTAGGTTGTCCGTTAGACAGTATAGCGGACAGTCTAAACAACCAAAAAAAATCTTAAGTGTTGAAGTCTAATGTTTCTGTTGCACCATCTGCTATAATATGTAGTGGACGACCAAATTCTGGTGCTGACCGATGATTCTGTTAGTCTGTCTGTTGTATAGTATAGCGGACAACCTAAACAGCCAAAGAAACAATGTTGAGATTATTTTGTCCGCTAGACAGTATAGCGGACAGTCTAAACAGCCAAAAAAGCTAAGTGTTGAGGTGTGATGTTTCTGTTAGGCCATCCGCTTGATAGTATAGCGGACAGTCTAAACAACCAAAAAAATTCTAAGTGTTGAATTCTAATGTTTCTGCTGCACCGTCCGCTATACTATGTAGCGGACGACCTAAAAGTTAGAAATTCTAAGTGTTGAACTCTAATGTTAGGTGCCCGAAAAAAAATCTAAGTGTTGAAGTCTAATGTTTCTGCTGCGCCGTTCACTGTATAGTGTTGCGGATGGAAGAAAAAAATCACAAAAAAGAGAGACTTGATGGCTCACAAAAGATTATTACAACAAAATTATTACAAAAAGTCCAACTAAAGGTCCACTGCATCTTCTTCTTCCTCATCTTCGGCATCATCTTCTTCCTCGTCTTGCAAACCCCCTGGACTTATCCCCAGTGCCTTGTAATGGTTTCGCTTGTCATGGTTGGTCATTTTGTTGCACAGTGCACACATTCTCAGCTTTTTAGGTTGAGTTGCTTGTTCAATAGTGCTCTTCATCTAGGTAGATCTCTTGCGGCCTTTCGTTTGCGATATAATTGGATCCAAAGGCCGGATATCATTGTCCTCTTCCTTAACCGGGTCATCATCTTCTGATCCCTGTGTAGGCTCATTGTCAACCCCATTGCTGACTGAAGCTACTTCAAATCGGTCGACGATGGGCTCTTGTTGTTGCGCTATCTCGATGAGATGTTTATACCCGGTCATTGTAGCAGCAACCTTTATGGATAAACGGGTAAACATTGTCACCAGATGATTATACCACAACGTCTCTGATTCTTCAAAGTCAGTATACGGATGCTCCGGAAAGGCAATGGTACCGTGCAACCTGTTTGCAACCTTCGTCCACCGCGGCATGACGTATTTATTGGGGATTGCCTTGATATTCTTCTGGGTGAAAAAGCGTAGAATGTGTCTACACAGGATGCCATGGAACTCAAATTTCTTGCAAACACATGTCACCGAATCCGTCAATGTGTCATGGCTCACCATATACATTCTACGCAGCTTCTCAGGGACGAGGTCATTCATTAACGAATAAACCTTGAAATCACGTGTAAACTTTTCTGCCACCTTGTTTATATTATATCGTCCCAATTTTTGCATCTTCACTTGGTATTGCATGAATATCTTCTTCGTATAGACTTTTGCACCGTTCAGCTCCAACGGGGTCTCAAGCAACCTTCTCCTTTGTTTGTACGTGCTTGCAAAGTCCGCAGTCCTTTCTTTCACGAATAACGAGGCAACCGCTTTTTGGGCGGACATGATGAAACTCCTCAAATTGGTAGTTGTACCCACATAACTATCGAACCAGGCATTCATAGATTCACTTCTGCCCGTCGTTTTCATGCCCGCAGAAAAATATCTTTTCGTGTAAACGTCAATCCATTGCTCTTTGAGCTCATACAAGTGTTGGAGCCACTCGTGGTCTTGCAATGAGTAATCCTCAACAAGCTTTTTCCACCTCTCCTCAAAATCGTCAATCGTTAACGACTTGTTAACGCACTTGTCAAAATTATATTTAAAGTCTGGATACTTTGCATACACGTGATGCAGACGTTCAGGATATTTGTTGCTTATGTGCCAAGTGCACAAGTTGTGTCGAGTATCTGGGAAGACGGTAGCAATAGCCTTCTTCATTGCCAAATCTTGATCGGTGATGATAACTTTGGGTGCTTTGAAGTTCATTGCTTCCAGCCACGCCCTAAACAACCATACAAAAGAACTCTCACTCTCGTCCCTTAACAAAGCGAACCCGAATAGGATGGAGTGGTAATGATGATTGACGCCTGTGAAAGGAGCGAACGACATCGAGTACTTGTTGGTACAGTATGTGGTGTCGAAAGTCACGACATCCCCAAAATGCTTATAAGCAAGTCTCAAACGACCGTCGACCCAAAAAATTATGAAAACTCGATGCTCGTCGTTAAGTTTATAATCGAAGATAAACTGTGGGTCCTCCGTCTGCATCCGCTTCAATAGGCTCATTGTGGATTGAGCATCATTGAGGTCATGCGCAGCTCGTCTTTTGGGTTCAGACCGTGTTACAAACGTCTGTCGTGTTAAAGTTTAGATTCTGAATTCCCCCAGCCTGTTCAGCAAGAACATTAACAATGTCGGTAGGTCCTAGCCACACATTGCTCATTGTGTGAATCAAGCTCCTTGTGACCTTACCCATCTTATTGTGTTGATGCATCTGAGTCACCTTATAAGGGGTTACTAACGAGTGATTGTGTGCCGGTTCCAAGCTAGTAATAAGCTAATGATCTTTTTTGGGTTTATGGCTTACGAACATCTTGACCTGACAATTCGTGCATGCAAAGTAGTCCCGTCTTCTCCGCGTATATTCTATTTTGTCATCACTGTCATCATTACCGACGTGTGTCTCATTTTGCAGTGGATGTCTGCTCCTGTGACACTCGTATAAGCGAGAGCATATTTTTTTTGTTATGTTGCTTGTTCTTGTAGTCTTTATTCTAATGCCAAATTCAACTCTCAACAAATACGCTCGAAAACATTCTTCGACTTCCTCCAATATTTGAAACGTTCGTCCTAGATATGGATCACTAGCATCTACTGGGGTGTAGGAGCTTGAAACGAAATCGGACGACATTGTGAAACACCTATGTAGAAATAGACCATGCTTAACTATCAAATGACATTTCTTGAACATATCAAATCAAAATTACCTTGATGAATAGACCAATTTAGCATGACAAATATACTAAACATAATCTCAAAAGTATCTCCAATTTAACAATTATTAATATCTTGCACATAACAAATTAAAATTACTAGGTTGAATAGACAAATTTAGCATGTCAAAATACAACAAACATAATCTCAAAAAATTTGAATTTAACTATAATAAATTTTTTGAAGTTAACAAATTAATTTCTTGAACATCACAAATTAAAATTACTTTGATGAATAAATAGACTGATAAATACTACAAACATAAACCCAAAAAAATCTATATATCCATCCAAAAGAAAGAAACTTTATCATTCAACTCATAAAGAAAACTTCACCATTCACAAACTTACCTTACTTGAGTGAAGCTTGAAGCAAGTATTACTTGAAGCTTGAAGGGAGCTGAAAATGGAAGCAAGTTGATCTCAAGTAGATGAGAATGGAAAAAGAAATGGGAATTAGGGCACTTTAGGGGTATATCTGCCAGGTAATCCATCACATTGTCTAGCGGACGATTAACGTGGGGACAAGATGTGACAACTGTCAGACAAGATGTGGACTGACGTGACGACCGTCAGGCAAAAGTCGTGCGCTACACAGTGTAGCGGACTACTTTTTGCCTGACAGTTGTCAGGGTCAAAAAGTCGTCCGCTAAACTGTCTAGCGGACGAGATGGGAAGGGCAATTTGGTAAAAAAATCCCATCCGCTACACAGTGTCGCGGACGGCTGACAAACTTAAAAAAAAAAGATATGGGTTGTCCATCCTTTCGGGATGGACAGCCAGATCGCTTTGACAACTTCTCCTATTTTGCTTCCGCTATTAACGGATCAGTTCCCTATATATATATATATATGTGTGTGTGTGTGTGTGTGTGTGAACCGATCCATGTCTACCGGTGGAGAAATAACAATATCTGCACCACATATATGGCCGTCCACGTGTACTCGTGGATGGCCCAGATTTTCCTTTTTTTAGGCTAATAGCCACAAAGAGTGGATGTTAACAAACTGGCCCAAAATGCCCCTCGCGAGTCTGGAGATAGTGTAAAACTTCTTAATAGCCACAAAGAGTGGCTATTAACCGCCACAAAGAGTAGCAGTCAGGTGGGCCCTAATCGCTACTCTTTGTACCGGTTAGACGGGGACCATATATTTTGCTCTCTCTCTCTCTCTCTCATTTTCCTTCCCCACTTTCCTATCTCCTTTTCACTCGCAATCTCTCTCTCTTTTCCTTCCCCACTTTCTACATCATCTTCTTCCTCCATAAACCCAATTGAAATCTTCACCACTACAATCTTCCATCAACCCTAAACAAAAACTCAATTAAATGGAAAATATTTGGCTCCTGACTTGGTAGCAGGAGAAACCTGCTACCCCCATACGTGGCAGCGCCTCGTTGCTCCATCTGTCTCGCAGCATGCTTCTTGCACGTGCCCATCAGCCTGCACTTAACGGCCTTCTGCCGTCATATTCCGTCCAAGAATTTTGGCTGATTAGAGCTAATTTCTTGGAGAGACTTCTCTCTCTCTCTTTCCCACCGCTTTTCCCATCTTCTTCCTCCCCAAACCCTCCCAAATCTGCAGGTGTTGGTGGCTGTTACACAGGCAGTAGAGCTAGCAAGGTTGCACTGAGCGGAGCGGCAACGGGCAGGGCGGAAGAACTTTCAAAGGTCGCCGTATATGAAGGTGCGAGTGACAGTGTTTTCGGGGAAGAGGCCGCAGGTGTTGGTGGCTGTTACACAGACAGTGGAGCCAGCAAGGTTGCACTGAGCGGAGCGGCAACGGGCAGGGCATAAGGACTCGCCGCCAAGATCATGGGTTAAGTTTACGGAGACAAGGGGAGTCCTCTGGTTGAGATGGGTGATGTACTGCAAGGTTGATGCATCTTTCGACACTGGTAAACCAAGCACTTTGGGTCGGAATGAGGTTTGGGCTAAAGAAGAAGATATGCAAAGAAGGGAGAAGAAGAGAATGAAATGCAATCTGCCCCAGTAGCAAATCACGCCCCAGTAGCCAGGATCTGCTATTCCTTATTTTCAATCAACTACCTCTCTCTCAAGCATTATGGGACAAATGCTTTTTGGGTGATGACAATCTGCCTAGCCAGGAAGAAAGGACACTTTGCCATTGCTCCTAACTTGGTAGCAACAGAAACTGCTGGTGTGCAATAGTTGGTGTGGAAAAGAACAAAATCGTGAGATCTTACAATTTTAGAATCCTGGCAAGAATTTTAGTTCCTCCAATAGTTTCACATGTTGTGCTGAACCGAATCGTGAGATCTCGTTGACATCATTGTTATTTCAGCAATAAGAAAAGAACAAAAGCAGAAAAGAGAACAACCATTTCAATCAATTAAAGTCCAAATTTTAGCCCTCAAAACTGTTCTAGAGGGTGCAACAGCCACCGTTGACAGCTTTGGCAGCTCCGTGTTTAGCCACCACATATTGACCCACCAACATAACTGCGAACTCAACCTGCTATAAATATGGACATACATGTTCTTCCATCAGTGCAACCTTGCTGGCTCCACTGCCTGTGTAACAACCACTAACACCTGCGGCCTCTTCCCCGAAAACACCGTCACTCGCACCTCCACATATGGCGACCTTGGTTCCGATGTCGTCTCCATCCAATCCACCAACGGGAAGACCCCGGACGAGTTGTTTTCGAACGTGACTTTCTACTTGTTTGTACCTCACCATTCCTCTTAGAAGGCCTTGCCAATGGTATTCAAGGCATGGCTGGCCTTGGAAGAAGTCGTATCTCGCTTCCTTCTCAGTTCTCTGCCTCCTTTATCTTTCCGAGAAAATTCGCAGTTTGCTTAACTTCCGGAAGTAATGCATCCGGCGCTGTGTTCTTTGGGGATGGACCGTACGCGCTCTTACCTGATGTCGATGCATCGAGTCTTCTTACTTACACTCCACTTTTTATCAACCCCGAAGTTGGTGGCGTTGCTTCATCTTATTACAATACCCACGGCTATGGTGGAACTAAGATCAGCACTGTGAATCCCTACACCGTTTTGGAAAATGAGGCATTTATTAACAAGCTTAAAATCGTTCCACACCTGCAGATTTGGGAGGGTTTGGGGAGGAAGAAGATGGGAAAAGCGGTGGGAGAGAGAGAGAGAGAGAGAAGTCTCTCCAAGAAATTAGCTCTAATCAGCCGAAATTCTTGGACGAAATATGACTGCAGAAGGCCGTTAGGTGCAGGTTGATGGGCACGTGCAAGAAGCATGATGCAAGACAGATGGAACAATGAGGCGCTGCCACGTATGGGGGTAGTAGGTTTCTCCTGCTACCAAGTCAGGAGCCAAAAAATTTCCCAATTAAATTCTTCCAAAATCCAATACAAATCTCAACATAATACATCTCACAATTATAACAACAATTGTCAAACTAGAAGTGAATTCTAACAAGCGTCAATTACATCAATAATAATAAGGCAACAAACAAACGATAAAGGTACGACAACATCCCATTCTTTCCATTACATTACATTAAACACTCTAACATTCATTACATGTTAACCAAATCACAAGTCCCCAACCTCTAAACGCAAACTGCTGCTTTCTGTTCTTTTTGAGTTGAAGCTCATTACAAAGAATACCCATGAGCACAACAAGGTAAACCACAATATATTTTCCATATTTTGATAGCTTCTCAATTTCTTCTCGTATGTCACCAATTGTTCATGTGTTCCCTTCAATTTGCACCATAAGACTTCGGACCTCCTCAGTATTTCCATTGATTTTGCGTAGCAGTCCAGGTATCACTTGCACAGCCCATTCACACATGGTTGGATCAATCCAAAAGAAATACTCACATGGATCTTCATTTTCAGCTCCGTAAACCATGAATCTTCTTCTTGGATTTTTTGGTGTCCATGATGTCTTAATTATTGGGCTCTTTCGATAATAGCAACCCATGGAATTTAGGGTAGAACTTGAGGCAGTTTTTGCTGAGGAAGAAGGATGAGGGAAATGAGATAGGAAAGTGGGGAAGGAAAAAATAAGGGAGGGAGAGAGAGAGAGAGATTGAGCAAAATATATGGTACCCGTCTAACCGGTACAAAGAGTAGCGATTAGGGACCACCTGACTGCTACTCTTTGTGGCGGTTAATAGCCATTCATTGTGGCTATTAGGGAGTTTACACTATCTCAAGGCTCGTGAGGGGATTTTGGGCTAGTTTTCTAACAACCACTCTTTGTGGCTATTAGCAAAAAAAAAAGGGAAATTTGGGCCATCCACGAGTACATGTGGACGGCCAGATATGTGGTGGAGAAATTGTTATTTCTCCACCGCTAAATAATGATTGAATCCCATATATATATATAGACACACACACACACACACAAGCTTGCATGTTACTGCTTGTGTATTCTGCATGATACCCAACTCATCACCTAAGGCATTTTTACCTAGTATTTGTGTGCTTGCAGATTTGCTTGTGCATGTTTCTTATTCTATCTTTAGATTAGATCACTCAGATTTATTGCTTAGTCCAACGATTTTGTATGGTGTAAGGCCAGTGCAAGATCCCTAATTTTGTTGCCAAAAGCAACATTTTCTTTATATCAAGTGAATTTATATATTTAGCACTCAACGACCAGCTATCTTTGTGATATTGTTAGCTTCAGCTCTAAGATATATTCCAGTGTTCCTATGCAACCAGCCACTTGACGCAGTGCTGGTTCCGATTCTTAGGTTTTCCCTTGCCTTACATCTAAGCGACAAGCAACTTGAGGGCATCATTGGCTTCGATTTTTTGGATATATCCCAGTGTTCCTAAGCGACCAACCGCTTTGACACATTGTTGGCTCCCGCTCTTAGGTTCACCCTTGCCTTATATTTAAGCAACCAGCCGCTTGAGGGCGTGGTTGGTTATGACTCTTAGATATAAGTCCATATGTCCAAGTGACCTACCGCTTGAGGGTGTTGTTGCCTCTGACTATTGTATATATCCCAATGTTCCTAAGCGGCCATCCGCTTGAGGGCATTGTTGGCTCTGGCTCTTAGGTTCACCCTTTCCTTGTATTTAAGCAGTCAGCTGCTTGAGGGCGTTGTTGGCTCTGGCTCTTAGATATAAGTTTGATTTAGACTAAGTAGCCAAACACTTCAACGCGTTGTTGGCTCCGGCTCTTAGTCACAAGCTTCCGTGCATCTAGACGACCAAATGTTGTTATTATTGGCTCCAGGTTCTGGATGTACACTCATATTTAAGCGACCAATTGTTGGTACTATTGGCTCCAGCTCTTAAACATGATTTCCCAGTATCCCCTTGTCTGGTGACCAATTGTTGTTACTGTTGGCTTTGACTCCCGACAAGGTTCAACTTCACTTTCCCCCGTAACATTGTTCGACAACCAATCGTTGTTACTGTTGGCACCGGCTTAAAACAATATCATTGTCCTTTTATGAACTATGTTGGTCTGATTCCTCACCAGAGGATACATAGGAAGCCTTATAAAGGTCCGACTTCATATCTGTGTCATGGTCTGTGAGTTTGCTCAGAGTCTTCTGGTCTTCTCCGTATTTTACAACAAAATTATATTATTTTCGGTGATGTTCGCTCGCACACGAGCTCCCTTATCGAGAGGCTCTATAGACACCCCATTTTTTGTAGTCTTTATTAATTAAATAAATGTTGGCTTTATTATTAATTAGAGTTTATTATTAAAGATTAGGCCTAGTAATATAACCTAATTAATTTAATTTAGTCAAGTCCAGTCCAGTTGTCCAGTCGGGTGGTCCAGTCCAGTTGTCTGGTCAGTAATTGGGCTCAGTCCAGTCCAAATATGTCAGTCAAGTCCATGTGTCTAGACTGTGATTTGTCTAGATGATTTAAGGAATATTTGTGATTTATCTTTGATGCAAGTGATTAAATCAATATCTATATGATTTATAAAGATAATTGCCGAATTCGTTACATCCCATCTGCAAAATCAGAGATAACTACCGAATGAGGGTTAGAAAATACCTCAAAATACGAAATAGTATTATATGGGATGAACCATTTTTGACCAATTGGCCAATTAGTTGACTTTTGTCAATCTGTGATTTTTTTCTAAATATTATGTCTTATCATCAAATCACACATTGATATAGTTACTTTTATTATTTTCGGCGTCCTAGACCACTACAAACAGGGCCCTTGACCTACATTCTCAAGGATATGATATGAGCTTCTTCTCCCTAGAGCTTTTATACCATTCTCTTGAAAGTAATATATCATCTCTTAAGAGAACTTAATGTTTCATATTTTGCTAAAAAAGAATTCTTATTCTCTTGCATTGTGGATCCATCGCAAAATATCCCCGAGTCGTCTAGACCAGCAAATTCGTGAGGTATATTTTATAGCTTTCTAGTCTAGTTTAGTAGTCTAGAATTAGTTCGCCTCCCAACAATCACATTTCATTTTTGGCATAAAAATCATAAAAATAGTCATTTTCATTTCTCAGTAAAAGTTTAGACCGAAGTGCATGTCACCTCCCATAGAACAAGACTCAAACTACAATGGTTTTTATTCAGGTTAGTCTGACCGGATACGTCAACTATTCAACCCCTAATGTTGAGTTTAAGCTAATAATCTGGAAATAAGTGCAGGTTCATCGTATTGCATGCTTATGAGTTGTGTTAAAAAGGTCAAAAAGTCAATAAAAATGAAGTAGAGACCGAAAGGGTGTGGTGAGTGCCTAACACCTTTCCGCCATATAACTTAGGTAGCGTTTGAAATCACTTCCAGTTTTGATTTTCTGTTTCCAAAAGAACAAAAACCAGTTTAGTTTTTATTTCTTACAAAAACAAATGAGTCTTTGATTCCCCAGTTTTTATTTTGAGTTTTTTCTTTTGGGTGTTTGATTACCCAGTTTTTATTTTGAGTTTTTTCTTTGGCAGTGGTGGGGTGTGGCGGTGGCCGGTCGGCGATAGTGGCTGCCGGTGACTGGCGGCGGTCGTTGGCGGTGGCTGCCGGTGACCGGCGGTGGTCGCGGGCGGTGGCCGACGGCAGGCAATGGCCGGCCGGTGGGGCTGCGGTGGCCGGCTGCAAGCGGTGGGTAGTGGTTATGGCCGTACCCTACCCTTGGGGGGGGGGTGGTCACAAAATAAAAACATAAAACTGAAAATCTAAAACTCCTAAATGAGAATTTTCAAAAACAACCTTGTTTTAAAGACTGGTTTTCAAAATTGAAGGAAAAAAAAACGAAAACTGTGTGTCAAACGCGTTTTTATTCTCCACTTTACAAAACTGGAAAAAAAAACTGAAAACGAAGACCCAATCAAACAGAGCCTTATAGTCCGCAAACCAATTTCTCGGTTTTTAATATACTACTCGTTGCCATTTGGGCATTTTAAATTCATTTTCGAGATTTTCTTGTTTTTCATTG
Source organism: Escallonia rubra (assembly GCA_033065855.1). Taxonomy (NCBI): domain Eukaryota; kingdom Viridiplantae; phylum Streptophyta; class Magnoliopsida; order Escalloniales; family Escalloniaceae; genus Escallonia; species Escallonia rubra. The sequence goes on from JAVXUO010001539.1 coordinate 155,134, forward strand.
TTTAAATTAAATAAGATGGTGACTCCCTAAAATCTTTCATATTCGGAAGAATTTGAGGCGGTTTGTTACACAAAACTTTTACACAACTGCACGTCAATGTAAGGTAAGAAGCTTTCGGATGATATATGAAGAATGTAGTTAAAAGGAACTTTAGTGACCTATCGTCTTATCGTCGCAGTAAGGATTCATTGTCATATACTAAGTCATTTTCATTCATGTTTAGTTTTCTAATTTCAGTGGCATATGAGGTGACACATGATTACGTTTTTTTAATTTTTTGTCACATCAAATAAATGAAAATATTTCACAATATGGTCCTAATAAACCGATAATCTAAAAGCATTAAACATGTTATGAAATAGTTTTATGTCTGTAGCATCTTCGCAGCATTCTTACAATGTAGATATTATTATTATTATTACTTTTTTGGAATGGTAAAACTTGTAATTTATATGTCTAGTAATTCGAACTGCAATTGTATATATTAGACCTGGCAAAAAAAGACCCGGACCCTCGGGTTGATCCGTACCCGGCAAAAAAACCCGGGTACGGGTAGGTGTTTTGAAGACCCGCTGAAAACAGACCCGTACCTGAACCAACCCGTATTTTTTGGGTAAGTCCGGGTCGGATACGGGTTACCCGGGCTGACCGTTTTTTCCCCCTATAAAAGTGCTAGGGTTTTCTATTTTAATCACCAAGTCATTCTTCTCTCATCCTTTCCATCAGCCGCCGCTCCTCCCTCTCCGTCTCCATCTCTCTCTCTCTCTCTCCCGATCTGGATCTCGAATCGCTCTACCGCACGACGCCGCCCTCTCGCCCACCTGTCAGATCCATTGACGACAGCTATCCACATCAACTCGACGGCCAACATCGCCTCTCTCACGCTCCGCCACTAGATCCACCACAGCTCTGCCTGTCTTCGATTAGATCCACATCGGCTCCGTCGCCTCGCCACGGCCAGATCTGTTTGTATTATTTGTATTAAATCTTTTGTATGTACCACCGCCTCCGTCGCCTCGCCACGGCCAGATCTACTTGTATTCTTTGTATTTAATCTTTTGTATGTATTTAAGTATTGTAGGTGATTTTTTTTCCACATCAACTTGACGGTTACGAGCCACTAGATCCACCACAGATCTGTAGGTGATTTTCGGGTATTTGTGTTAAGTTAGTTGGCCTATATGTATATTTGTGGTTGGAGACTTGGAGGTGAGATGATGGGTTTGGATTTGAGAATTGAATTTGAGATGATTAGATAATTGTAGAAATTAATCCAGTGAATATTTTTTCATTTAATAAAAAATTCAAAAAATTAATAATTTACCCGCGTTCAGTGTTATTAAAAGCGCACCTAGGCGTGCGCCTAGGCGCAAGGCGCGCTAAGGCTCACTATGTGCGCCTCGCCTAGGCCTAGGCTCAACGCGTTCAAGAAGGCGCACACCTGGTGCGCCCAGACGCAAAGGCGCAAGGCGCATAGCGGGGCGGGAGGCGCAAAACTAGGCGCATAGTTCTGGCCGTTGGATTTTTTATCATCTTGTTAAATGGGCCGTTGGATCTTGTTTTATTTTTTAGCTTTCTAATTATTAACCAAAAGTTCCAAACTCCAAAATCCCCAAAATCCCAATTCCCAAATCAATTTCACAGACTCACTCCATAGTTCACAGACTCACTCATTGTCAGTCGTCACTGCGTGCGATTGTTCCGTGCCGTGACTGCCGTCCATTCCATGCTCTGGTGACCGGTCGCCGTCGTCCCTGCCATCGCGTGTTCCCTCGTCACTGGCCGCTAGCTGCTCCACTGCCTCTGCCTCCGCCGCGGCTGCTCCTGCCACTGCTACTCCGCTGTTCCACGGCTCCACCCCGTTGGTTTCTCTCTCTCTCTCTCTCTCCCCCTCCCTCATTCATCCGCCAGAGTTGTCACTCATTCCATCACTCTGTATAGTTTACAAAGGACTTAAGGACCTGTACGAATCTAACTCATGACTTAGAAAGGGACATAAATGTAAGTGAACTGGGGATGCCCATGTAGTTTTAAATTTCTGTATAGTTTACAAAGGACCTGTACGAATCTATGAATGTAATGAACAACATAATTTGAAATCTGAGTAGTGATAAGCAACTGCATGTTCGATTTGTTGGAGAAGCATTGTCAATAAAACAGAATATGTCCAATTGAATTTTCAGCATACATATTCAAGTTTTACGAAAAATTCCTAGTCAAGTTAGCTTTCCATCTGATTAACACGAGAGGGAGCCAGTCTGATACACAGAAGTCATTGCAGCATTGGACCTTATTTTTGCTTGAGAGATGAGCTTCTTGGAAGCTAAAGTATACTTGGGTGTTGCCATGGCTTTGTAATGGATTCATATGCCTTAAACTATTAGCACATTGATTTCTAACTTGTAATTTGGGAAACACGTCTTTGGTCTTTGTTAAGAACTTTCAAAAGTAAGGACGTTTCAATGTTGGTAATTGTCAAAAGTAAGGAAGATAACACTGTACATAATTGGACAAAGAACATTGATTTCTAACTTGTTAATTGTTATGTTCTTAATTTTTTTTAAAACGTAATTTTATTGTTTTAATGCACTATTATTTATTTATTTTAATTTCGCGCCTAGCTTCAAAAATTCAGGGACCTTTTGCGCCTTAGGTGCGCCTGCGCCTTTAATAATACTGCCCGCGTTTAATACTCGCCCTGCCAAGGTAGGGTACGGGCTTTAAAAAACTCTACCCGAAAAAAATCGGGTAATTTTTACTCGAACCGATTTTATCCATACCTGGTCAAATTTTATCCGTACCCGACGGGTTTACCCGCTTGTTGGTGGTATATATGATGATTAAATGGTTAAGATTATCCTATATTTATTCCATAAAATGATAAAATTTTCCCCATCAAGGACAGGATAATCCATAAGATATTATTACGTATTCTCTGCAAGATTCTTTAAATGTGACGGCTGTTGCTCCAAACATCAATAGCAGCCCTAGACCTCACTAACTTTCAGACAGCAAACAACGAGGAACAAAGAAGGAAAGCCGAGAGATAGGAGGATGGCCGGATTCGGACCGATGTCGCAGGACTGGGAGCCGGTGGTGATGCGCAAGAAGGCCCCCACCGCCGCTGCCCGCAAGGACGAGAAGGCCGTCAACGCCGCCCGTCGCAGCGGCGCCGCTATCGAGACCGTCAAAAAATGTTATCTCTCTCTTTTCCTTTTGTACTTGTTTCCTTCCATTGGATATTCCATCACACGAGACTTTTCGCGAAGTCTAGGATAGAAATAGTACGCATAAATACTTGAGCGTGCTATTTGTTTTTGCCAACGATACTCACTTAATTTTTGTCAAATGCTACTTATTTAATCTATGATTCTTATTTGACTTCATTTCGATGTTTACATGGTACTAGCTGTATCCTAGTACTTCGTAGAAAGTTAGTGAGAAAAATCCAATTGAACGGAGGTAGCATCTTGGAAAAGTGTCTTGTTTGAAACCTTGTCTTCTTCTTGCCAACAATTGTTGAATTGCGAGAATAACCTAATAAAAGTCATTATTCTCCAACACACGCACAGAGACACGCACTCACCTGGATATTTGTTCTTACTCTGAAAGATGGTTCAGCATTAAGTTACGAACACCTTGGCTATGTGTCACAAATTACTTATTTGCAGTTTGTTGCATAAATGATCTACCTAACACATGTCTTAGATGGGTGGTTTTGCATCTTGAGATACCGTGTAGACTGTAGAGTATGGACTATCGCCTCATTGCTAAGTGCTATTTATTGGTGGTTATTTTAATTATGTACTTTATACTGCAGCAAATGCGGGGGTAAACAAAGCTGCCTCTAGTGGCACTTCACTGAACACTAGGAAGCTTGATGATGAAAATGAGAACCTTTCACGTGAGTATTGTATATGATTATCTTGTTTCCTGTCATCTTGTGGTGATTAAAATTTTGCATTTGCACCATTTTGCGTGAGCTGCACTATGCAGCCTGTGAATTACTTCTACATTATCGCTCCACGTCTATTATATGGCCCAATCTGGTCAAAATGCATTAAATTTGTGTGTCGGACACGTTAGATGTCAAATCTATAAACGTTTCTTCTCTCTCTTTTTCACCTGTTGTGTAGTGTACTAAGATAAGGTTAGATCCTTTTAAGGGAGTAGAGGGCGATATCTAAACACGTTAAGACTTTTTGAAAAAAAAATTGGAATTAATTTAAACATGTGAAGCACTGGAGTACTTCTGCCTGCAACTATTGTTGAATCACCCTGAAGTATCTATTGGGATGTAGAAAATTCTGTCCATATTGGTACAAACATACAATTCATGGGTTAGCAAATCCTCGTTTGACATAAAAAGTAATTTAGTGACAGTTACATATCTAATCAGGAAAACCATAGACTTTTAGTTGTTATTACCAAGAAGCGACATTTAGAATGACATCATGTCACATGTATTGACAATTGGGTATTGATGGTTGATTGGCCGTTTAGTTGTTCGCCTAGGCGGTGGCCTGTTTGCAGAAATCTTTGCTGCCTCAAACCACCACCTGCACCCATCACCGTCAGCGCCTAATCAACCAACAATATCCAAGCATTACCGCCTCTGCTTTGATACTACACATTTCATCTTGAATCAAGTTCAGTTTCTGATGGAATCAACTCCGAAATTGAATAAAGTTTTTAGTGGAATCAAATCTCAAAACCAAATTAACCCTTGTTCTTGCAGCTAGAGGTGGTGGTGGTGGTTGTGGTTGATAGGAGATGGTGATGTTGGTGGTTGATGGGAGGCCGTGGTGGAGGTAGATTGAAGATGGTGGTGGTCGAAGGAAGGTGGTGGTGGAGGTCGAAGGAAGGCGGCTATGGCGGTGGTTGAAGGGAGACAATAGCAGTGTTGGTCGGTGGTGAAATGAAACCTGAAAATCAAAAAAGATAAAAAGTAAAAGAGAGACAATGGGGAAGGAGATGATGATACTTTCCTGGTAGACTTGACAGGTTATTGTTCCATCTATGTTGGGCTTAAACAAAAATGGTTGGTTGATTAAGTGTGTGGAGGTGATGATATAATAGTGGTGGACTGGTGGTTGTTCTATCTATGGACCGATACATTGTGCACGGATCCTGGATGGTGTTGCTAACTGTGGGTGGTGCAAACTGTGTGTTGGGTGGGGGTGGGGGGGGGGGGGGGAGACCGAGTATTTTGACACATCCCATAATGGAAAGATTAGCGCTTATTGTGGGATAGAGGGAGTAATTTCCATGAATATGCCACGTCTCACTGTAAGGAGGGAGGGAGGGCATTAGTGGAAATGCAACATAAATTAGTTCTTCAATTAGAAAGTTGGTGAGTACTTTGAGACGTCTCATGATGGAAAGATTAGCTCTTATTTTGTGACAAAGGGAGTAATGTGTATGAATATGCCATGTCCCACTGTCATTGGAGTTGGAAACTATAAGAAGTTGACGTATTGAAATGTATCTGATTGTGACATCTGTACCGAGTCCATGTAGCAGAATCCCAAGGTAGTTCCTCCACCATTTCTCTATGAAGCACGGGTGCTTCAAAAGAGGGGAAGTACCAGGGTCGGGTGCGGGGTGGGTACATGTCGGGTGCGGATCCATCTTTTGCCTTTTATTTTCTTTATTTCCTGAATTTTGAGTGCGAATCTGGTGTGGATTGGATACGGTTCGGGTGCGGATCCGGTACTTATGCGTGAAAAACATAATTTCCAAAAGATTTTTTGGGGGTTGAAACATAGAACCTTACTTTTGTGTGTTGGGGGGGGGGGATTCGAAAACATAAACAAAATAGTTGTAAATAACCTTAGTTACGACAGATCGTGTCTTGGGGAGAGTCTGAGAGAGCGAGCAGCGGTGGCGGTAGCCTCTTCGCAACCACCCGTGACCACCGGCGACCACCAGTGACAGTGGCCACCCGCGACTTCGACGACGACCCCCCACGACGACAATCCAAGAGAGATTGCGTATTTGGGTTTTTCGATAGAGAGGAGACTGGTGAGAAAGAAGAAGGGGGAAGAAAAAGAAGTCACCGGCGACAACCCGCGACTCTGATGACGACCCTAGAGAGATCGCGTATTAGGGTTTTGTCAATAGGGAGGAGACTGGTGAGAAGGAGAAGAGAAAGAAGAGGAAGGGGGAAAAAGAAGTCACCGGTGACTCACTTGGGCTGTGATTCTAGCAGCGGTTTCTCCTGTTGTGCTTGGATTTGTTTGTTCTTGAGTTGTTCTCTCTGAGCAGATTCATCCGTAACTTTTGATAGCTGGATTCAATCTCACTTGTTAACTTATTATAATTAAAATTAGCCTCAATACTTTTAAAAAAATACAGTAATACACATACACACTTTTATATTCAGCTATGCAATTTCAAAATTTATGAAACAACCCATTAAACTTAACAAACTCTCACTACTTCGTAATTTTTTTTATTTTCACACATATATATGTGTATATATTATAAATATATATTATATTATTTGCCGTATCCCCGCCGCACCCGTATCCTATTATTTTTAAAAATGATGTATCCGCATATCCACACCCGTATCGTATCCGCACCCGCACCCGTGTCCGTGCCCCCTAGCCATTTCCTCACCATATTAAAGAAGCCCGCTTCTTTGAGTTGGGTGTCAATGGCGTCGGCCCTCCACCGTTTACAAAGAAACATGGTCAGATGTATCTCTTTGAAAGCAACATTGCCCAGGATAGCTCTGTAGTTAGAGCAAGAATATGTCAAGTCAAATGTTGTTTGACAGGCTTTCCATACTCTATCACCAGTTTTTCACGATCTACTTGCATTATAGGGTGTAATTGTGCAGGGGTAGGGGTACTTTTTAAACTGGGGATTGTATTAAAGGTATTCTTAAGGTTGTTAGTTGTTGAGGATAAAGAGGCCTGCCTAACTCCAACTTTCTTAGTTGTGGTATTCTGATTCTACAACATTCTGGGCCATCACTGTGCTAATGAACATAACTGTTTGTTTTAAGAGCAGGTTGATCCGTAGTTGGAGGAATCCCTTTCTAGGAAGTTTAACATCCCCACCTTAGGAGCTTCAGTGGGGTGCGTTGGGGACGTGATTAGAAGATTTGGACTAAGCAGTGAAGGATATGCCCTGCCACCAACATCGCCGATGAACTATGAGATGGCGACGATGATGTAGAGGAAGAGGCATGCCAGAGATTTTACTTCATAACGATGATGGTATATTGGCATGCCAATGCATATTGGTATATTGGCATGAAGTAAAATATCTGTTTGTTGCACTTGAACACGAGATGGCATATTGGTATACCGAATTTCCAGTGTCCAGTGATATTAGCATATCACTTGATTGCATCACATATCTTTATCCAATAGGCGCCTACCTACTGCAACTTAGCACCTTTTTTGGACAGCTAAGAGCTGATGGGTTGGAATTCGCTTAAGCAATGCATTCTTGGCGGTTTCCGAGTGGCACTATAGTCGAATCATAATCGAGCTATACGTTTTGTTTTTTTGTACTTAATGGTCCTTTTTATTTACATTTGCCCTTTACCTTTGAAGGTCACTTCAGTGAACAATGTGGTCCCTCCATCATGAATGCCATCAATATCCTGTTGAAAGGTCATGTGCAACCCATGTCACAATCTTTAAGCGCGGGTGGTGGTTTTTTTTTTTTCCTTTACTTTTTGTGGGGTTGGGGGGGTTGTGGTGTGGGGGGGGGGGGGGTGTTTAATAGATAATGCACATTCTCGTTATGTAGTTGCTGGTAAAGGAGGAGGAGGGGGAAAGTTATCTTAAAACCTTTCAATCATTAGTTTGTGATATCAATGTGTTTCTATTTCTCTTAAAAGATTGTGCATTGTCATAAACATATGAAGAGCAACGTCACTGTACTCTTTGATTTGCCCAATTGTAGCTACTGTTAAGAAGATGAGTGTTAAGTGCTCGTGTGCCTCCCACGCGAGACTTGATTTGGGGGAAAAATTGTCAATCAAAGCCAAAGAAGGAACAACTGTGCCCCAGAAATCTATTTGCGTTGCGTCGCCGTCTTGCCGTAAGCTAAAATTAGCGAAACCCAGGTTGTTAGCACAGAGATCATGCACGATGCAACCCCTTTTTGCTACAAGAATAAAGTAGCTTTTCATCGCCGCTGAGGGGTTGTAGACCGGCCATTCTCATGGTATTTTCATTCCTGGTAAAGTATGGTGGGTAATGTGCTTCCTCAGATCTACACCTGAACATGCTGTTTGTCCGTAAAGTCAACCACTATGTCCATGATCGTGGTGTATTGGTCTTTAATTATCAGAACCGAATCGTATTCTTCGGATCCTGGCTGGTGGTGTGATGATGATGTGGGGGAGTGGTTGCGTGGTGCGAGATAGGCGGACAACGGTCGTGATGGTGGATTAGGATGGTCTTGAGTGCGGTATGGGGTTGTGACAAGAGATCGGGGAAGGAGGTTGTGATGATGGTGCTGAGTGGTACTAGCGGTATTGGGTGATTGTGACAGCATTAGGTTTGGGCGATGTTGGATTTTGAGTACAGTTTTGGTGGTTTTGGTGCATATGTTGAAGGTGAGGTTCAAGGTTGTGGCAGCTGAGGGCATGGTGGTTTTGGTTGGTGGTCGATGGTGTTGGCTGCCTTAATTCCATGTGTAGGGCACATGGGCACTTAACGGGCCACTCCTTGACAAAAACTAACAGAAGTATTGGATTGGGTCAATTAAAGAGTCCATTGTCCAGTAGACACAAGTGAGAGTTCAGAAATTAAATTGACATTTTGGGTAAAGTACAATGGTCAAGGGTGTATTTCACTCTTGTTAATATAACAAAGGAAAATGTATCCAAATTGCCTTCTGTTTTCTTTTATTTCATTTACCTAAAGTTTCTTAATTTCTTTTGCTGTACTGAGAATCATTTTGAAGTATCTTCCCCATGTTATTAGTTTCTTTTTGAGTGTCTTATTAAAGATGCTTGCCAAGGCTTGTACGTTTTGAATTTGATGAATTTTGTATATTGCTTACATGTTGTACTCGATAGACGATCGTGTCCCTACCGAGTTGAAGAAATGTATCATGCAAGCTCGAATGGATAAAAAGCTTACGCAAGCGCAACTTGCTCAAGTAATTCTCTCTCTCTCTCTCTCCCTCTATATATATATATATGTGTGTGTGTGTGTGTGTGTGGGCGTGTATCTGTGTGTCCCTCCCCCTTTGTCGCATCTTTGCCTCAGCAAAGCTACAACTGGACTTGATGATTTTGGCGTTCTTGTCTGTAGATTATTAATGAGAAGCCTCAGATAATCCAAGAGTATGAATCTGGGAAAGCTATTCCTAACCAGCAGATTATCTCCAAGCTGGAGAGAGCACTTGGAGCAAAACTGCGCGGAAAGAAATGAAGCCTTTAAAACGAAGTTTGGTGCAAAACTACGAAGTATGTGTCAGAATGTATTTGTATTCAATAATTATCGTGTTTAACAGAAACTGCCTAAGCATACTAGCTGTTTAGTGAGTTGGCATTTCTGTGTGTGGATGAGGAAAAATTAGTCTACCCTTGATCTTTTTCGCTGCTTTGCCTTAAAAAGGTCGAGCACAATTGGGAATCACTTACATCAGGACTAACTGAGCAAGTCTGCGGTATGATCCAGGAGAGGGGGTTGTAAGCTATCATTAAGAAGCAGGATTATTTGAGGTAGTTGTAAAATGAATTCTTACATATCTCTCTCTCCCTCTCTCCTCTCTTGATGTCTTGTAATGTGTCTATATACACATAAACAACTGTTTATTTGATCAAAACCATGCACAAGCACACATGTAGCATAGACGAATAGGTTTTTCAGATATACGATCTGATGAGCGGCTGTGCCAGCATATCCGTCGAAGTGAAGCTGTTAGTTTCAAAGCTTTAAGGATATGAAATAGTGTTGCTATTTGTTATAAAAAAAAAAAAAAAATCTATATTTTTACATGGTATGTAATTTGATGCTTGGGATTCTGTATTCTTATGGCATTTTGATGTTCTTCCTTTTTGACTTCTTAAATCATGAGGTATATTTACGTTACATGCCTTTCAACCCACCCCTCGCCTCTATTTGGACCTCTTTGGTGGTAAAAGCCAAAGCTTTGTTAATATAGGCCTTCAGCATAAAAAGTAATACGAATAACCAAAAAGGGTGCAGAAGTAGCCCTACCCTCTACTTAGTCTATTGCCCACAATGGTGTTTACTCAGTACTGATCTGTCGTCAGTCTGTTGAAGTGCTAGCTAGCGATTCTGGAAGATGCAAGTGCCTTGACGCTTAATGTAACACAATTCAGAATTATCCTCGGTAAATTATCACATTGCGATCGATAAAGTGTGGCATGCAGTGAGCTTATTTACACCTCTTTCTTTCCTCGTTTCAATGATAAAGCTCCATCAAACCAGAACTGCCCTTTGTCAAAAGATCTCGAAATGTGATATCTAACTTAGTAGAAAGAAACTCTTCATTCTCTCTTGAAAACTCGCTTTTACAATTTTAAGTTAGGAGCTCCACATGATTGCGTCTAAGTTCACATGGGAACTTGATTTTGTCAGTTAGATAGAGATGTATGGAACAAGTGAGATCACACTTGAAAATCAAGTCGTTTTCAACTAATTCCTTATTTCCCTTTTTCTTCAAGTCCTTAAAGTTTCCTTGCCAATTGCTGACTATTCTCATCGAAAGAACATAGTTTGTCAACCGGTGCGCTCTCTCTCTCTTCAATTCATTTTTGGCCTCATATCTAACCTTACTAGATGGGAGATCTCGAGAAGTCATCAGCAGCATAATTATTTTTACGTTTGTTGTTTTCAAAAATAGTACGATAGCCATTTAATTTGAATTGTCGCTTATAGTATTTTTTTTAAAAAAAATATGTTTGGACATCATAATTACGTATAACATTTATGAAACAAATAGTAACACTCTTCATGCATTTATATATTCAAAGTGTTCCCAACCTTAGATTCTTCAATGTACTTACGCTCCCCCGCCCCGCCCCCGCTTCTTGCGACTAACTCTAACTACACGTTCACTTCATGTTCAATAGAGTTATATAATTCCACGACGACTTTTGTTGAAAGAATCTTACTGCATAGAATCGGAAAAGTCTATAATCAAAGCCTATCATACTCTCTCACAACTCCTTTTGTCGTGAAAATAGACATTTCCTGTTACGTTCATATAAGTGAACCGAATTTGCAGTTGCCTCACCACAGCCAGTAGAATATACTTTTCGTTTCCTTTGTTAAGGTCAAAGAGAAGTATGTAGTCAAAGAGGGTATTGCAGGTATCACAGTTTTTTTGGTTCCGGTAATTCGTATCACAATTTGTACTAGTGTATTCATAGTTTTTCTTACTTTGTCCTTTTATTAAGGTTGTGCTTGATGATTCAATTAAGCCCTTTAACACTAAAATCTTCAATGATTTAATTTCAATTAAATAATTTTGATAACCTTTAACCTTGTAGCACTTGAAAATTTAATTTCGCCTAAATTAGACCAAAATTTTAAGTTTTAAGGTGGACTTACTAAATACTTATCACTTAATTTTAAGCGAGACAGACAATGAAATGTTATTACCCAAAATTTTATTTAAAAGAACAATTACCACCATGCGCCGCCACAATTAAACATCAACATTACATGCACTACACTAGACTCACCACCACAACCACCATGTTTCTTTTGCCACCACCACCACAATTACAACCGCCTAGCTGACACCACTACCACCACGATGGCCACCACCAACACCATCATGACCACGCAGACGTTGCCATCTCCACCATGCCATTGCCGCCACCACAACCACCTCTTGTACGTCTGCCAAAACTATCATCATATCCACCATATTACAACCGCTACATGATCATCATGCCTGTGGCATAGCTACCACCATAATTTTCAACAATGCATCTTCACGCACCACCATCATAATTACCTTTTCACCCCCACCACCACCACAACAAATACAACCAACACGATTTTGTCAATAAGAAAGTATATATTACATACATAAATATTTAACTTTGCTCAGATGGATAAATTTATAAAATGGAAAAAAAATTCAAATACATGTTTTGATTTACCAAAGAGGATAATTATTTTTCAGTGATGAAAATCTAGTTGCTTAAATTTTTCAGCTTTACAAATTCAGCGCTTAATTTAATCACTTAAAATTTCATCCTTATCAAAAAAATGTGATCAACAAACATCAGCAAGGGGACTTTTGGTCTTTACGAGCAGATAAAGGTATTTCAAAATTTGGCTATGGAGTAGGACATAAGCTGGAAGGGCAAATAAAGTGAAAAGAGAGATTGGAATCTATCTATACTATATATATTTGGATTTGATTGATAGCCTATTAGCCTTCCAAATCCTCAACCTAATTTTTTGAAATTCTTGAATTTTTGTCAAAATACAATATTAGTTATCACAAAATAATTGGCTAAAATTTTAACTAATCCCCTGTCATGTCCTAAATATTAGCCACGAACCCAGGTTTAGCCCCAACTCCTCCAGTTTTATCTGTCAAGGAAAACCAACTCCTCCATTTTTTTTTGTCTCAAATGAAAACATGCCTCCTTTTTTTCTTCTTCGTCCTTTCTTCTTTTTCCTTGCAGTCAATGTTATCCCATCTTCCCACACAATGTCAATGTTGCAGTCATCCACACTTGTAACGTATGCAAGCGGCACGATGGTCATCTCTGTAATCCAAGTTCGTGCTTCATGTGGGAAGAAGCTACTGCGACACTATTCATGATTACTCTGTTATTAACTTACATGTCATGGAAGATATCTCTGTCAATTTTGCTAATCGATCCTATTGTTATATGCTTTTAGAACTTGATCATGATTCTTATAACAATTGATTTTAGCCCTACCATTCTTAAATTTCATTTCTAGTGGTACATGATGGCCTGTGTCTGTGCATGCGGGGGTATTGTTGGGGGGAGGCAGACAACGTATTTGTGAGTGTGTGTGTGTGTGTGGGGGGGGGGGGGGTGGCATGTGTTTGTGTCTATTTCTGTAGGTGGATGCTAAGCAGGGGGTGAGGGGTTATGTGGTGGTGGAAGGGTGGGAAGACGTGGGCTGGGTGGGTTGGGGGTGGCGACCATGGGTGTCTGACGACTGTATGTCACGTTTGTAGGTGTGAGTGTCTATCCATTGGTGTGGTGTGGGTGGATGTCAGGGGGTTGCGTGGTGGTGGAAGGGTTGGTGACTAGGTGGTTGGGGGGTTGGCAATAAAAATGGTGTGTGCTTGTGTGAGTTCGTGGGTTAGTGGGTAGATGGGTATGGGGTTGGGGTTGTGGTGGTGAAAGGGTGGTAAAAGACTTTGGTGGGGTGGAGGGGCTTCGGCTTCTTCGACATTGGAATCGACAGCGCAGTTCGAATCACCTTTTTCTTAATATTAGCGGCTAGTTTCTTGGTGTAGTTTCAATTAGCATTATAGCATTGCAACACGAAAGACTAGAATGTTGGAATGGAATGTTATGCATGATGGATGCTCTGTGAAGTGTCAGAAGAGCAAGTTGACGTTATGTTGGAATGCTTTGAACAAAAGGTGAGTATTGAGAAAGACGTCTCTCTCTTTTGCACGCGCGCGTGCGTGTGTGTTTGGCGTTTGTGGGTGCATGGTGTCTGTTGTCTGTGTGGGGGTTGGGGATGACGATGTGTGTGGCTATTAGTCGTCATGGTGGGTGAGATGTGTGTGTGTCGCATGTGTGTGTGCCTGAGTGCTTGGCATTTTGGCTTAGAAAAAAAATTGACTATTACCTAGGTCGAAGGAATCTTCCTTCCACCCCTCGTATAACGAAATTAATGGTCGTTATATATTAGTACGGACTTTTATTTAGTAACGTCAAAATAAATGCTGTTAAGAATTGTCGTTGAAAGCGTTAGCAAAAAAGCTACTAGGAACATTTAGCGACTATTAATTATTACTATATACGAGGTTGGAGGAAGATTTCTACAACCCGGGTAGCAGCCAAAGTTTGTTCTTTTGCATATACCTGCAACATTCTTAGGCTTACTAGACATTAGTTATGGACAAATGACCAAATTACAAATCAAATTACAAATTAACTATTGGAAGTTAGGTGTAATTTGTACTTTTCGACGCTAACATTTGTGCTAAATAGCTTTTTTGCTTGAGGGTGTCGAAATCGTAGCTTGCTACAATGATGCTAGCAGCATATGGTTCTTGCCAATTTTCCTTTCCTTTTTCACTAATCGTATTTTTATTAGCAAACTGGGATGCTCAAACTTTTGTTACCAAAATTTGATTGTTCTTGCAGTAGTAGTACTTTCTTTATGCAAATTTCATCGGCAATGTGACAGTTGGTTAGAGCTCGATTGGTTATTGCATAATGACCATTTAATATTTGGCTCGGCTTGCAATGGAACTCTTGGCAATTAAGTTGTAATGTATTTGCGTAAATGACTTCAATTAACTTATGACGTGCTCACAAATTGATCCTCCCGTCATTTCCTTGAGTCGGGATGTTGTCGTGAAATTTTAGTACACGTTCGAGTTCAATAGGATCAAAGAGGCAAGTAGAGTTTTTGTTTACTTGAATTTATACTTTTTAGTCCCGAGACGACAAGTTTGCTGATGAAAAAATCAATTAAACAATAATATATGTCAGAATCTACTCTCTTTATTTTGCAGAGGTGGTGGTTCTAGCAGCTTCTTTGAAACAAGGGTTTGCCTTCGTTGTTTAGACCCTTTTCTTTTTGCAACAACTGATCCAATGAACACATTATAATAGGTTCGAATTCATACTTATATTAGGAGGCCATTTCTTTTGTCTGAAATTTATGTAACCTTAAAAGTAGCAAATAAAATTTTATCAAAATAGTTTATTTCTTTATCTTCTTATTTAGTATCATGTCAATTTTTACTTTTTTTTTTATGCTTTTACATTTGAGCTTCGAGGAATGCAAGGAACACTTATTGTTTGCTTGACACTATTGTTTACTTGACATGATCTTAATGTATACTTTAGGGTATAGCTCTGAAATTAGTCCTAAACAGCAAGAATTGTTTGCCTGACATGATCTTAAAGTATACTTTAGTGTCTAGTTTTGAAATTAGCCCTAAACAATTAGAACAAACATGAACAGTCTTTGATATAAAATTGTACATCCTAATAGCTTTTTGTAGGATACTATAAGCAAAAAGAAAATTGATATTTGCACTTTATTTTTACCGTTAGACTATGCTTTCTTCACAAAAAATTACAAAAGTGCCACTATAGAAATTTTAAAAGTGACACTAAAGTATTCTACTGAGGAAGTTGAGTGTAATTAGTGAAAAAAGGAGTACAAGTTTACTTCTATATATATATATATATATATATAATTACAAAGGACCTGTGCACAATCTTTACATTAATTTTTGGGAGTTCACATGTCATTTTGAGTAATTAACACTGTGTCTAAAATATACGGAGTAGCAGAAAAGTTGAGATGGCAGAGTTGGTTAAAAATTCTGACACATGTAGATCGCTAAAATATTAGATTGAGCATTTTTTTTTTCTTTTTGCATTTTATATTCTTTTTGCAGTTTTGGGATTACTTTCTACTATACATTCTACTCTCTTTTTAGATTATTTGATTTTCTACTGTAAATTCATGATTGATTTTTTGAAAGTAATTTCTTGCAACATGATTAAGTTCAAATGCAATCAAAGAGACCGCCGTGGATATATTTATGTGACATTTCGATCCCTTTTATACTTTGCGAATATTAACCACGTCTAGTTTTGTATACTTTGACTACTTTTCTCTATAGATTTTTATACTTTGACTACTTTGGCTTATAATTGCTTGCAAAATGGTTAGGGCGAGTATATAAAACAATATGTCCGTGCATAGCACGAGATTTTAGCTAGTTAATTACAGTAATAGCAAATAAGGTTTGTGCAAGGTATTTGGCTGGTTTTATTTCTTGAGGGCATCCTAATCAATCATTAGTCCCGGCCCAGGAGTCATTGCAAGAGAAATCCATTCCAGATTAGAACATGCAGGCAGGCATTAATAGCACTTATTAAGGCATATTTTGCGAGACAATGGATCGTAGACTGTTGGAAAGAAGGGATATCTTGGATATAATACTATACAGTATCTCCTAGTTGTGATATTTCCAGGAAGATGTGTTATCTTATTATTATTATTGTACATCGTGACTATCGTGAACGTTCACGAAGGCCCGAATAAAAAGGATGGAACAAGATATTTCAGGATCCGTGTGAAACATATATGTGATCGGTAAGAGCTTCTATCGCTAATAAGTAATAATTGGAAACACGTTTATTGAATCTTTTACGAGCTGTGTCACAACCTAAGACACTTTCTAGTAACTTTGGCCAACTTCGTGTACTTAATTTTATACTCTTAATCGTCGGATTGACAGTAACACTTATTATCTTATACGAGTAGCTTTCTTGTATATATCAAGAGAGTTTATATTGTCTTTTCTGCTTTACTTATTATAGTGTCGCAGTAAGCTATTCGAATATTCTGTTTTAATTCTATAAAGCAATCAAGTTTAGCCTTATAACAAGGTTAGAAAGCCAAAATTTGGATACATGATGTAATTCAAGCAGGACATTGAAAGATTCGAAAACCATGAAAAAGGAGTCACAACCAACCACTTAAAAAACACAAGTCTAAAAGGTCAATATCGGCACTATCTACTTTGAGTGAAATTACTATCTCTCTCTAATTAAACTATCTGCCTTCTCTCTAAAACCCACCTCCATAGAATCTCACCATGGCCGCCCCACCGTGCTTCCACGCGCGTAGGGTGACAGCCACTCCGGCAATTAGGTTGTAGGTTCATTTTTACCGTCTTGTGTGGTGGTATACTTTACGGTGTGTTCAGTTGGTGGCTGGCAGCACAAGCGGCGGGAGAACGGTTGCAAGGCGCGTCTTACCAGATTTGATCGGAGACGGCGACGTCAAGGTAAGTCTCCGATCTTGGTAGATCTGAGTAGATCTGCTCGATCATATGATTTTCCACCGTTCACCGGACGTGACTGGAATATCACCGGCAGTGACCAGAATCTCACCGGCGACCACCGGATTTTCACTGGCGGCAACCGGATTTTCACCGGCGTTTTGACCGCTTTTTATAAATATTCCTTCGCTGTTTAAATTCCTTTCTTATTGTTTCCAAATTTTCAGTGGTGGAGGTATGGGTTAGTGGTTGGTTGTGCTGTCAATACTAGTAACATGAGGGCTTGGGGGATAGTTTGCTTATGGGGTTGTTCTTGGGACTCTATGGGGTCTTGGGAGGGGGGTGGGGTAGGGGGGATAGGGTCTCAAGGGGGGTTGGGTTGGGGTGCGTTCTGTTGGGAAGAAGTGGGGGGGATTCGGGACTCGGGGAAGGAATGGGTGGGGAGAGAGAGACTTGTTTTATGGGGTTTCCTAGGCATTCTGTTCAGGGCAATTGGGGGGGGGGGGGGATGGGTGTTAAGGTTTTCTGTTTTTGAGCATCCTGTGGGTCTGGTCTGGTCTGGTTTGTTGTGGGTGTAGTGGTTCCTCCGGCCTGTATTGCGACAATTTGATTCGGATTTGATACGCATTAGTTGAAGGATGAACGTTGCGATGGTGAAAATCCTGGAAATGAAATGCGTCTTCAAACGGTGTACTTGCCTTTGGGTCGTGTGGTCCTGATAGTCTGCTCTATTGTTACCATCTTGTGCTTTATAGTTGCTATTATTTATGTTCTGGTTTTTTAGGATACCTCAACTTGTAAACTTTGCATGTTACTTTAAGTTGAGTTAAAGTGTATGATATGCTTTGCTCTAATTCAATTGTAATGTATATTAGTTTATTAGGTTTTTGATACTTTCGACCTTTGTGGTCATGTATACAGAGTCATGGGAATGTCGTGACATATTATATCTGTAAGCTCTACAATAAAGCGATTGTGTAACTTTTTAAAATTATCAATGCAATTCTCATATTCTACCAAAAAAAAAAAATGTCAATATTCAGGGACGGGCAAGTCCTCATTAGCTGTTGGTGCCAAAGCCCACTCCCCATCTTCATCAATCATCATCCATTTGTTCTTCTTAAACCATCATGACCTTGGAATCAAGCAGTCTAAAACAAATCTCAAAAGATTATGGTACAAAATCTGACACAACCAAATAAGAAAACGAATTCTGAAAATAGTATTTTTGAAAACAATATTTCAACACATGTAACACAAAGTGCAAAATAAAGTCTTAAGTTTGTTGGAAAAATCTGTGTACTTGTGCAGAAAATCAACTACAAAAAATACTGAACATGCAAACAGAATCTGAAAACACTGAACTATATCTAATAACTCACAACTGAATGTAGAACATCAAATAAGAGAACTCACGCTGTCCTTAAGACTTTATTCATCCCGCAATGGTGCTAATGATCTCTTGACGAAATTCTCACAGGATACAACGACGGTAACGTCTGAAAATATGAGTATTCCAAATTTACAGACCTGGCGAACTAAAACAATATAGAACTCTTTCTTTCGGACACATAGGAAACGCATAGCATAATTTCGAGAAGGATAAAATTTTCTATACGTTTTTAATTATGCAAATGTTGGCTGAAAGGTTGTAACTTTTTGGAAAAAATATTTAAACCAATAAAAAATATTTATTTAAAAAGTTTTTGCCCAAAAAAGAGTAAAACCTGATGGGCCCAAGCCCAAGCCACGGATCAGGACAGGTAGGCGGCGGTGCGCGTGGACCTTGGGTCAACCTAGGTCCTCCCTCCTTATAAAACTTGGGTACCTCCAAGAGGCCAACCCTTAGCCCAATGCTAGATCTTATAAAGAGACAACATTGCTTTATCTCTTCTATATGGGATTCTTCTTTTCTCTTCAAGTTGAATTTAAGTTGAACCACTAACTTCAACTTCAATTTTATCATTCACTTCTCATTTGTTTTAAACTTGTGAATATGCTACGGTCATCTACTTCGATAGGTGAACATGATTTAACTTGTTCCTAACTAAATAATGGTGTGGAACCTATTTAAAAATTGAGTTAAAGATGGCATCTCAAAATGAATCATACATTTTCAACATTACACTCGTGTTTTTCCACTACCACCACAATGGCCACCACCAACACCATCATTACCACGAGGATGTCGCCATCTCCATCACACCACCTCCTGCATGTCTGCCAAAACCATCTCCATATCCACCACTCTACAGCCACCACATGATCGTCATGCCTTTGCCAATAGCCACCACCAAAATTTTCAACATTCCATCTTCATGCACCGTTACCACCACATCATCATCACTTTTCTGCCACTACCACAACGACAACCAATACAACCACGCTTTTTTAATAAGGAATTATAAAATACATACATAAATGTTTAACTTTAGTCATATAAATAAAATTGTAAAATGAAACAATTTTCAAATATAAACTTTAGTTTACTAAACATGTTAACTTATTTCTAAGTGGTAAAAATTCAGTCGCTTAAATTTTTTAACTTTACAAATTCAGTGTTTAACTTTCAAAATTTATCGAACATGTGTGGTCGACAAACATCAGCAAGGGAACCTTTTGGTCTTTACAAGCAAATAAAGGTATTTCAGAATATGGCTATGGAGTATTATTAGATAAGCTATAAGGGCAAATAAAGTGTAACGAAGTGAATAAAACTGAAATTTAAGTGTTGAAACAGTTAAACGCTGTGTCGTGAAATTGAAAACTTTAAACGACTAAACTTTACTGAAAAATAAGTTTAACATATTTGTTAAACAAAAAGCAAATGTCTGAAAATTGTTCTATTTACAAATTTATCCATTTTATCAAGATTATGTATTTATTTATGTACTTTATGACTTATTTTTTGTTTGGCCAAAATCGTGTTAGTGGTGGTGGTGGCGGCAATGTCGATGAAGTAATAATGGTGGTGATGGTGTGGTGGAGGTGACGATGTACTTTTGGTGGTCGTGGCAGTGGCTAGGTCGTGATAATTGTAGCGGTGGTAGCAAAAAGGAATAATGATCGTGGTGGTAATTGTAGTGTGGTGGAGGCGATGTTGCCAACAATTAATTGATGCGGCATCATGGTAGTAATTATTCTTTTTATATAAAGTTATGTTAAATAACTTCTAATCATCTCACTTAGAATTAAGTGATAAGTATTAATTAAGTCCACCCTGACTTAAAATATTAGTCTATTTTTTGTAAAAAATAATCTTTATCAAACGCACGTAATTGTAAATCATTAAAAAATTTAAATTTTAAGTGTTTAATTGCGTTATCAAACGCAACATAAGAGTTGTGCAAGGTCTTGGCTGGTTTTATTTCTTGAGGGCAACCTGATCCACCATAAGTCCCAGCCCCGGAGTCATCGCAAGAGAAACCATTTCCAGATTAGAATATGCAGGCAGGCATTAAGAGCACATGTTAAGGCATAATTTGCGAGACAATCGATTGCAGATCGGTGGAAAGAAGGTACATTTTGGATAGACTAATATCTCTTAGTTGTTATATTTCCACGAAGATGCATTATCTTATTATTGGACATCGCCAATATCGTGACCGTTCAGCAGGGCCAGAATAAAAAGGCTGGAGCAAGAAATTTCAGGATCCATATCCATATGAAAACATAAACGAATAATTGGAAACGCGTTTAATGAATCTTCTAGGAATTGTCTCACGGTCTCAAGAATGATAAGAAACTTCCTAATAACTTTGGTCAACTTTGTGTATTTCGTTTTATAATCATTGGATTGGATTGGATTCCCAAAAATACTTATTATCGTATAGCTTTGCTGTATGTCTCAAGAGTTTATATTGCCTATTACTCATCATAGTGTCGAAGTAAGCTATTTGAATATTCTGTTTTAATTCTATGAAGCAATCAAGCCTTGTAACAAAGGTTAGAAAGCCAAACTTTAGATACATGATGTAATTCAAGCAGGACATTGAAAGATTCAGACAGCATAGGAAGGAATCACAACCAACCACTCAAAGAGACCGTGGATATATTTATGCGACATTTCTATCCCTTGGTATACTTTGCGAATATTAACCACTTCTAGGGTTGTATACTTTAGATTCTTATACTTTGACTACTTTGGCTTATAATTGCTTTGCATTGCAAAATGGTTATAGGGTGAGTATATAAAACAATATGCCCGTGCATAGCGCGAGATTTAAGCTAGTTAATTACGGGAATAGCGAATAATGTTTGTGCAAGGTATTTGGCTGGTTTTATTTCTTGACGGCATCCTAATCCATCATAAGTCCCAGCCCAGGAGTCAATGTGAGAGAAATCCATTCCAGATTAGAACATGCAGGCAGGCATTAATAGCACATATTAAGGCATATTTTGCGAGAAATGGATAGTAGATTGGTGGAAAGAAGGGATATCTTGGATATAATATATCTCCTAGTTGTGGTATTTTCAGGAAGACGTGTTATCTTATTATTATTGTACCTCGCGGCCATCGTGAACGTTCACAAGGGCCCGAATAAAAAGGATGGAACAAAATATTTCAAGATCCATGTGAAACATATATGTACAATAACCAATTATTGAAAACACGTTTATTGAATCTTTTACAAGCTGTGTTACACCCTCAAGAATGATAAGATACTTTCTAGTAACTTTGGTCAACTTTGTGTACTTAATTTTACACTCCTAGTCGTTGGATTGCCAGAAACACTTGTTACCTTATACGAGTAGCTTTCTTGTATATCTCAAGAGAGTTTATATTGCCATTTCTGCTTTACTTATTATAGTGTCGCAGTAAGTTATTTGAATAATTCTGTAAAGCAATCAAGCTTAGCCTTGTAACAAGGTTAGAAAGCCAAACTTTGGATACATGATGTAATTCAAGCAGGACATTGAAAGATTCGAAAACCAACCACTTAAAAAACACAAGTCTAAAGGGTCAATATTCAGGGACGGGCAAGTCCTCATCAGCTGGTGGTGCCAGAGCCCACTCCCCATCTTCATCAATCACCATCCCTTTGTTCTTCTCAACCCACCATGACCCCGGAATCAAGCACTCCTCCTTCAAAAAGTCACTGGACTTGTTAACCAGAGCCAAGCTCCTCTTCACCTTCAACTCAAACTTCCCATCCTCCCCATTCCAACCGGCCACGGTATGCAGAATCCCTTGCAAATTATGCCAATCACTAGGATTCCTGGAATCCTTCAAACTTGGGGATTTCCGAGTGTCTACCTGAAACTCAATCCCCGAATTTACGTATCCGAGCAACCGGCTCGGATACAGCGGTATGAGATCAATCTTGTTTCTTATATGCAAGACTTTAAGGTTGGCAAACTGCTTTAGCTTTTCATTAAAAGCTTTGTTCCCCACCTGTGGGGAGCCAAACACGAATGCCGAAACGGGAATATCAGTAATCCCGTTTTCGACCAGATCGAAAGCGGCTAATATCGATAAACTCGCTCCCAAACTATGCCCCGTGAAAGTAATGCTCAGCTTCTCCCCTTCGTATTGCTTTATCAGCTCTTTGATCTTGGTCAAAATCTGCACCCTCGCGCTGAGTTTCGTGAAAGCCGAATTCGGGTCATTCGAGTTGTAAACCGTGAGCCAACCCGTCATGACTTTCGGCGACTTCTCGTCCTCGTCGTCGCTGTCGCTGTCACTGCTGCTGCTGCTTCTTCCTAGCTCCATTCTCTTTATGCTTTTCGGGTTCAACAAAGGCGTCGCGGATTCGGGTTTCGCGCCTAGTACGTCGATCCACTCGTAGTTCCGCGTGGTCCCGCGCCACGCGACGTAGATTTCGCGGCGGCCGAGGGACCTGCTGGCCTCGTCCGTGGTGGTGGCGATGTACCCAATCCAGTTGGTCTCGCGGTCCCAGGCTTCTCGAGAGAGGGAGTGGAGGAGGAAGGCCTCGTTGACGCCGACGCGGGCGGTGGCGTAGAGGAAGCCAGCCACCTGATAATCGGAGGCCGACTCCAGCATTACTTTGTCGAAGAAGGTGGTCTTGCCGTAACGGCTGCTTCCGCAGTACTTGGAGTGCTGGTCGTTGTTGAAAGCATCGTAGGTGGCCTGGCAGAAGTCGCCGCAGCGGAGGATGAGTCGGCGGAGGGTGGCGTCGAGGGGTTCTAGCAGGCCTTGCCAGTCTTGGCTGCCGAGGAGTTGGGGCCATGTTGGTTCTGGTTTGGTCGTGGACATTTTTGTGGAATATTTGCGAGGAAGGAGGTGGGAAAAATGGGAAACTAAGGAGAGGATAATGAGATGTGAGGCTGGGCTGGCAGCTGGCTAATAAATGGTTGGATTTGGGTTGAGGTTAGGACTTAGGAGGGGAGCAGCCACGATCAGAGGAACTGTAGTTGGGGGTGACGGCTAGTTAAAATATACTCCATTTATACATGCAAGTGTTCGATCAACTTGGGGTCAAGTCAAATCAAACTAATCAAGACAGCTCGTATGAAAACTGAGGGTGATGCTACGAGATTAGATTAAACTTAAAGCGAGTGTGGTAACATGGGATTCATTCATATGTAAGTGATGACGGTAGATCCTGAGACGACGTTATCGTTTGGCTTGGGTCAGCCAGAATGGGTGGGTGATCACTTTCTTGGAACGCGCACTCTTAACCCCTTCTCTTTCTTTCTCTTTGTTAATAAGAGAATGATTTTTAAAGTAAAGAGTCCGATACATTGGCGTATATTACAGTACAATCTCATCACAATAGGTCATGGCATATCCATGATTCATTACCTACTTACATACGTAGAAAACATGATTATACGTCGGTACATCATGTATTTATATTTTTACCAGAATACCTTAATATATTTCGATCTTAAAAAATCTTTTGTCCCTGCTTTCGAAAGAAGCGTCCGTCCTTCGTATGGTTAGGGATTGCTTTATATCTACACAAAAGCAAAAGTCAAACATGATTGTTGCCACGGTATTCTGTAGTAGTCTTTCGTCCATTTTTCAGTCTTGACATTGGAGGTGATAATAGGCATGGTTTTAGCTTCACCAAATTCATTTTGTGCCAACAAAAAGATAGATGCCGAGGATCACGATCCCATGCCGAACTATAAAAATATTGTAAATTGAAGTGACACGAATAATTTTTAACAACAAATGAAATTTAACAAGGGGACGTGATGACATGTTCAACGACGAAAAGCATCACAAAAATTGTTAAAACGCAATTGTATTATAGCCCAGATTAAGACTGCATTTATTTTCGACGTAAATAAATCTTTTTCTTGTTGATTTTATTGACGTAAGTAAAGCTTCTTACATGAAATGACGACAATATGATGTTTGAGAAACAAGAAGATATGATTAACCTTGTTCATATATAATTTCCAAAATGTGGAAATTAAGAATTTCAGTCGGATGTCAATTCATTTATATTGAATTTTATAGGCTATATTGTTGTTTGATGCTTCCGATACCTTTGTCGAACGCATTTTATATAGCAAAATGAGGTGGTAAATACCAAGAATGGTTGATATCAATGTATACGACACATCGATGAATAATGTTGGGTTTGCTGTTTTTAAAAACAAATTAAAAAACAGTTGACAAGTAGTATTTTCTCTTAAACATAAAAATGATGTCAACGGAAAGGGTATCTTAAAGAGGCTAAATAATATTCCCTGGTTCATTCATTCCTTGCTTTTTATGTTGTAGCATTCCTATTTGCTTATGAGGGAATAAAAATTAACGTATGGAAGGGGTATTTCAACTGAAATTTTTGCAAACTACCTTGAATGTATTACGTTGTTTGGTAAGTGAAAAGGAGAATTCCTGAAATTCTAGAAAGAATCTGTGAGAGAGATTGGGGGGCCAAAATCTTCGGTTGAAATAAGCAGTCAAAACTAGTTTCTTATATTGTCAAATCAGAATTTTGCACCCATTTGTTTCTCCTTTTCTGTATGTTCCTCTCTCGTCTCTTTTTCTTTAATCTCAACCTTCAACCTTTTGTCTTTTGATCTAACAATATAGTAATGATTTATTCAACTCATTACCAGGTATTATTACGGTATGCTCATCCGTAAAATCGTCAAACATTAAACTTTATAAATTTTGAAATACATTTTTTTAAAGAAGGGTGATGTTTGTAATTATAAACATCTAAAATTCTTCGACAATATGACTTTAGTCCCTTAAACTATTAGCGCGTTTCCAAATGGTCTGAGCTACAATTTTGTCACATTAGTCCTCATATTTTGCTCCATCTTCAATTAGTCCCTCCGTCCACATTTCCGGTCCAAGAAGGCCATGCGCTTGTCATGTTGGCACATTTGAAGGACATTTATGTCTAACCACCGCTGTTACCCTCCAACGCTAACACCAACACTGACCAAACTACCACCTCAAAGCCCTCGATTGCTCCACCCTCCACCCGTTGTCTAGCCATCACCATACCCCTCAGCTACTTCCAACCTCATCTGCCTCCTTTAGCAACTTCACGAAAGCAGGTGGTTGATGGGCCCCTGAGGGGGTTAGGGTTTCGATCGGTGGGAAGGGGATGAGGGAGAGGCCGGATAAGAAATTTTATGAGAAGCAGGGAGGGGGATTGACGAAAGGGGAGGGTGAGCGAGGTGATGCTGGTCGAAGAAAGATCGAGAAAGGGTGGTAATGACAGTGGGGTGGGGGCAGGGCGTCGATAATGGGTTTTGGTATGGTGGCGGCAGATGCGTCGAGGATGGCAGCAACGATAATGAGATTTAGAGAGATCGAGAGAAACGGAATTATGGTTTCAAACCCTAATTTCCAAAATCGTATTGTAGTTGGTCCTTTTTTTTTTGTTTTTGATTGGACATAAATACCATTTCAAATGTGTCCACATAACAGGCACATGGTCTTTTCGGACGGAAAAATGTGGACGGAGAGACTAAAGTTGTAGACCGGGTAAAGTACGAGGACTATTGTAATGAAGTTTATAGTTCAGGGACCATTTTAGAACGCGACCGGAGTTCAAAAGACTAGAGTCATCCAAAAATAAATTCTACATCCATACAGAGTAAGCAATCGATACAATACTCCCAAAATGTCTACTTGAGCTCCATCCTGATTCTTGAATTTTTAACTATAGCATAATCTGCTCATATATCTTGAAATTTCACGGTACCCTTCTCAGCTTGGCAGTTAGCTATGCATAGCTGGTGAAGTCCCTGGCCAGTAGCGATTCCATACTAATTACCCTCTTCCTCTGATGTACCTTTTCTAAGAGTTGGCTTGTAGGTCTTAACCCGTGTAGTTAGCCGTGTAGTTAGCGATTTGATGCCGTGTCACGTGTGGTGTTGGTCAATGGGAAAGTTCCCCCATCGTTTCGTTGAATGAAGGGTCCCTGTTTAATCTCTTGCTACGAACACAGGCTTTATACAACCACTTCTTAGAGGCAAATTTTTTAAGACATTTCTTCGATCTCTGTGTATGCTTGAATAGTCCTATTTGTCTCACTTTGCAGTTTCATCTTATACCGAGTTGCTTTGAATCCTGAAATAAGCGAAATAGTATGTAGTGATGCGTGCAAGGTACGTGAAAGATGCGAGTTCATTTCATATCCCCAAAAGGCGACTCTATTTTTCTTTTCGATGACATGATACACGACGAGATGTTATCTTTCAGCAAACAAATTTGTTGGAGATGCAGTGCGTTTAAGATCCCATCAGCAGTTGGTAACGACTTCGTAATGTTAGGTCTAGCTTTGGTGGGATTTAGTTTGTGTTTAGACCTCTAATTTGGCTGATTGTATGCAAGGTCAAATGGTGCAGAGTTAGTTTTACATCTTCCTTTAGGCGGCTATCTTTCAAACGAGCTACGTACTCGAGGCCTCTACTAGGATGTAGTTGGTAAAAACTGATGTAATTTGTTATCTAGGCTTTGGTGCCTTTTTCCTTCCTGGTGTCTAGAACTCTCGGTTCGCTACTTTTGAGTTTGAGTGGGCTAAGTGCTTGTTCATGGGATTCTTCGCGCTCATAATACGTACTCTTCTTACTAATAGGGGTAGATTGAGATCAAATTGTAGTCGCAGTCGCCTCTCTTCTATCAACTTTTGATTACAACAAAACTTTTATCAAAATCCTAAAAAAAATTAAAGTTGTGACTGGCTTTGGTTGCCATGAAACTTGATACCATCGTTTTTCCTTGGTTTGTTTTGGCATTACATATAGCATAAATCCTGCTATCTTGAATGAAGTCACTGAGAGTAAAGTGGAGATGTCCAGGTTGTGTATTGCATGTGGTCATTTGGTCTTTAATGAGAACTGCGAAATGTTCACTCAAACTTTTGGAGACACAAAAAATTGTTTTCACCCTTACTGTACTTTGCAAATAAACGGCAGGAGTGGGGATAAGATGAAGTCATACAGCAAGTTTTGATCATCTCCCTCTAACATCATCGCTTTGGAATTTTAACATTTGGAGGGATGAGCGTTTTTCTTTAACGAACATCAACTTCTTCTCAAGTATACATGCGCTAGACCTGTGCTGTTTGCCCTTCTCCTGGACTTCAATTCTCTGCCTGCTGTAACCCCTTTTTGTGAATGGTTTATTGCTTAGCTTCGACAAGAAAATAGGTTAATAATTACGTTATATGTTATCACAATAAAATACAAAGTTGTCACTATTGACCTATTTTCTTGTGGTGTCGCTCCTCCAAATTTCACTAGAACGAAGTTATATTCTGGATGCAACATTTGATCCCCACCATATTATTTGGCCAACCACAATCTTAGCCATTTAACTAAAAAATTTAACTACAAAAACTGCTCATAGTGGTAGCATTTTGTGAGGCCATCCCATGCGTCAATCACGACCCCATTTTTCCTACCTAGACCAGGAGGCTTGCGTACACTCACCCTTGCAAAAGAGTTCCTCAAACGCGTAGGATGTGAGCGCATGCAAGAATTCCTCAAACACATACCACGGGTGAGCTTATGCAGACCATGAGGACTGCGTACGCTCACCCCTGCAAAATCAAACTGAATGGTCATGGTATCATTGCACACACTTTCAAATACGTGATACACAATACAACAAAGGCTTAGATAGCTCTTGTAGCTTGCCTCTAGCCCAAAATAGACTCATTAAGCAAATTAATTACTCTTCATACTAAAAGTGAGTTTTTTTTATTTTTTATAATAAGGAGAATTGCATTGATAAAGAAAGGTTACAAAAGATGTGGCGCATTTAGCTTTTTCAGCTAGGAATGTCGCCCATGTTAAAAGAAACAAGTAGACAGGAAGCAGAAATATATACAAAGTGGCACCAAGGTATAGAAGCGTTCTTGTACTACAAAAGCAAAAGATAAAGAGCGAGAGATCTCAGTGCAGCAAAATCCAGTTCATCCAGTCTTGATAGACATCAATACGTGCATTACATGCAAAAGCTTCTAGTGATCTGGCCTCTTTGAGCTGCAAGACGGCTGCTCTGTCAATACTGCAGTAATAGAGATCAGTAGCTAGATAACAGGCATCATATAAAATTGGTGCCACCTGGTCTGGAATATCATCATTGTTCGTCATCTGTGAGAGAAGAGAGTTATAATTTGTAAATAGAGAAATATGTAGCAAATTCTGTTTTTGTACCCATTGGATTAAAGTTAACACCCCTTTTGCCTTTGCTGTCATGAGATCTGAAGCATAAATGGTAATAGCAGCAGATCCACAGCGTTGCGGTCGGTGATTGAGACAAGAAAGCCCAATTCCTGCTTTTAGGTGCTTGGTCTTGAAACATACGACAAGAAAGATTTTAACAGGTTTTTGACATGTGCAAGGTAGGCTAGTTTTATGAATATGGAAAGGTAGGTGTTGTAGAGAGAGAGTTGGAGTCAGGGCTGGTTTATTGTTATTTTGGGTAAAGGCCAGATTTATATTGCGGTTGAGAACATAAATGCAACTAGTTACTATCACAGGATTGAAAACAGTTTGACGAAAGATGAGGTGGTTTCGATTAGTCTAGATACACCAAAGGGTTGATAGGATGTAAAAAGTTTGGTTTCTATATGAGCTTTTATGTTTTGGTGATTTTAACCAGGCGATAAGCCATTCCCTAAAAGGACAAGATATGGTATCCACCCTGAGACCAGCTGGTCCACCAAACCAGATCGGTCACACTTTTGGACAGGTCAGGAATATATGGTCTAAGGTTTCTGGCGTGTTGAGGCATAAAGGACAAGAGTCTGTCAAAATAATATTTAAGCATCGTAACTTGGTGTGAAGAGGAAGACGGTCCCATATAATTTGCCAGATGAGAAATCTTATTTTCTGGGGTGCAGGCAAAGTCCACAAAGCCCGCCATACATTCTCGCCTTGGGAAGGTAGAGATGTGAGATGTCCCATGCTATAAAGCTCTTTTGATTTATGTTGGTAGATGTGTAGATAGGCTGTGCGAACAGAGAAGATACCCGAAGTTGTGAACTTCCAAATCTGTTAATCCTCAATTCTATGCGGTG
Source organism: Escallonia rubra (assembly GCA_033065855.1). Taxonomy (NCBI): domain Eukaryota; kingdom Viridiplantae; phylum Streptophyta; class Magnoliopsida; order Escalloniales; family Escalloniaceae; genus Escallonia; species Escallonia rubra. Next base: position 184,596 of record JAVXUO010001539.1, read on the forward strand.
AGATATGAATTGCGTTTATGTGGGGAAGGAGAGGAGGGTGGAGGAGCTTATGGGGGATAGGGAAGTCCCAGCTGTCATTTTTTATGAAGCTGTTGACATTTGTGGATGAGAGCATAGAGATAGGCCCAAGCAGTTGGAGTTGGGAGTCAAAATTAGGAATCCATTGATCGTTCAAGATTGAGATTTGTGAGCCCGTACCCACTTGCCATCTGAGGCCATTTTTTAATATACTTCGTCCCGCTACAATGCTTCGCCATCCCTACGAAAAAGGCCCTTGTCAGGGCTAGTCAAAAAGCTGGATTTTGTACAATATTTGCCTTCCAAGATTCTGGCTACCAGACAGTCCGGTTCCGACCAAATTCTCCAGCATGTTTTTGCCAAGAGGGCAAGATTAAAAGATCCTGTATCTTTAAAACCGAGACCTCCTTGAATTCTTGAGGCACAGACGGTATGCCAAATTATCCAGTGAATGCCTTTCTTATTTTCGTCACCGGACCACCAAAATCTTCATAGAATTCTGTTGATAGCTTTGGTAACGTATTTAGGGAAAAGGAAAATTTGCATGTGGTATGTCAGAAGCGATGTGAGTACTGAGTTAATAAGGGTTGCACGACCAGCTTTATTTAGAAGGCAACCTTTCCAGCTAGCACATCTTTGTTGAATTTTTTCAATGAGGCCTTGAAAAAACTACTTCTTGCTACTGATAATATCAATAGTACTACCAAGATAAGTTCCAAAATTTCTTGATGATCCAATGCCCAACCAAAGTGCAATTTGATTTGCATCCTCTTCCGTTACATTAAGGCTTAGAGTACGTTTGATTTAGCATGATTGATCTGTTGCCCAGATTCAGCGCAATAGCGGTGAAGGATGAAATGAAGACGGTGACATGTAGATTGGTTGAGTTTCGTGAAGAGCAAAGCGTCATCTACAAAGAAGAGATGATTTATTGGTGGACTCCGGATGCCTGCTTTTATTCTAGGAATGAGGCCATTCCTTTGAGCCTTAAAATAAAGACGCAGATAAAGTTTCTACGCAAAGGATAAATAAATAAGGTGATAGGGGGTCTCCCTGACGGAGGCCACATAAGGGTTGAAAATGTTTAGTCGGTGAGCCATTGACTAAGATCTCAAAGGATACGCTGGTGACACATTACATGATTAAGTGGATGAAGTGAACCGGGAATTTAGCTGCCTGTAAAACTTCTTTCAGATACTGCTAGTTGACCCGATCAAAAGTTTTGCTCATGTCCATCTTGATGGCACCTGTGATCTGTTTGCGGTTCTTTGCTGTCCAAAACTGTCACGGATTTCTTGAGCAATGATAATACTGTCACTGATCTATCGACCACTGACTAAGCACTTAAAACTCAATATTCTCAACAATTTTCAATTTAGTGTATTTGATAATGCGTGGCCATGTATCACTTAAAGAATCAATAACTACCCACAAGAAAATAAAGTTTTTAGCCAGAATGGACTTAATTATTAGTTAATTTTAAGTAGGAAGACCTAAAGTGATTTCCAGAGAATATTAAGTATCATGAATATTTACTACCATGCCGTAGCACAATCACTAACACCATCTCCGCCACACAGCCACCGTTATACCTCTATGGCCACCATGCCACTACCACCTCAAACATCACCTCCGCCCCACTACTGCCACCATTATTTGGCTAACACCACTCCCATCACAGTAGAGCCGCCACCGCAACCACCATGCTCCTGTTGCTATCACCACTACAATCCCCACATAGTCGCTACCACCACGCCACCATCACACTACACCACAAATACCATGTTGTTGCTTGCCGCCACCACCACGTACACCGCCACCACCTCTCCAACCACCACTGCTACTGCCATTACAATCACCTTTCAGCTACTGCCACCACTATTGCTCCATCACCACCATCATCACCGTTACCCAAACAACCACCAAGGTTTTGACTACAAAAAGAAAACTATAAAGTCATAAATAAATATAAGATTTGTTACCCATAATTTTATATGTAAAATGGTCCAATTTTTAGAAATTTGATTTTGGTTTACGAAACAGTTCGGCTTAATTTTCAGCGCTACAGATTTAGTCACATAACTTTTTCAATTTCATAAATTTTCAGCACTTAAATTCAGCTCTATCAAACAGTCTTTAGCTCCAACTTTATTTGTAACCTCATTAAATGTTTGAATTGTTAAATTGGTAAAGATTTCCATAATTATACAATATCAGTTCCAGTATAGGAAGCTCAATGCATTGCCTTAGCTGCCTATCCAGATGAGACTGCCGCTATAGAAGAATAGTTGCATTTGGTACCGATGTCAATTATTTACTTGTAATACGCTCTGGCACATTCCCTTGAGCCCTGGGGCCGGTTTGTAAATGGTTCTTATTGCGTGGGCTTTCGAGGTCATAACAGAACCACGTGTAAGCACAATTCTCAAATAAGTTAAAGGGTCTGGCGTTTGGGGGAGCGTGTCTCTCTCACTCTTTTTAAAAATGATCTATGAGGAGTTAGAAATATTTTCAAAGTTCTTTTGGCCTAATGCTTTAGAATATTTTTAGTGTTATTTAAGTTATTACTAATATACTCGTACTCTTAATCAAACTAAGTATATAAATACTTTGAACATAAGCATTTTACCTCCATTGTCTTTGCTATGTCAAGTTTTATAATCTGATAACAATTTCAGACTGAAAAAGATTGATTCAAAGATCGGATATGCTTTAATGACAGTTTAAATGAGGTAGATGATGGCTTGATGCATCTAAGATAATATGTTCACTTAGGGCAAATAGAGGCGTGATAAGTAAAGTAGGAATTAGTTTGTGTGTGGTGCTGAAGATGATTAATTGATACAACATTCAGTACTGTTATAAATGGGCTTTCAGTCATAAGCCCCATATCGATCAAATTTGGAGCTGCCACGTGCCTTAGTGTGCCTATGTTGCCATTCAGTTCATGCTAAGCTTCATTGATTTGACATGATCTTGTCACGTGTTAAGACTGGATAGGGCTTCGTTTTACCTTCTTACTTAAGTTTAATTTCCATCTAGCCTTTGCTATGTTTTTTACATCTCTTTTCCATCATGATGTTGCACAGTTAAAACTTCATGCCTTCTATGAGTGAGCCATGTCTTATACTTTAGTCCAGAACTGGTCACATATCGATTAGCCACTGTTGTCATTGATTTGACAGTTTGATAATCACAAACCTACTTCAGGTTGAACCACCTTGAAATGCGGATTTGTCTTATAGGCCGATCCATAACTCTTTGGCGATGTAGCATGTAAATGCCTTAGGCGAATCAGCCTTACTATGCCGAGTCATTTGTATCTTTACTTAGTGCAAACATACAATGGCTCTTTTTCCTGGCACTAGGACACTTTTTTAATAATGTTTAATGCATGCATCCATTACTTTTGTGAAAAAATGATCTTTGAATACCTTGTACTTTTACTATTACTAGTAGTTGTGCATGTGCATTGCACGTTAGTATTTTCTAAATTATTTGTGAGCAATTGTCGTCTATAAACTTAAAGCAACAAATTTTCTTTATTCAACAATAAGTATCCAACCTACTCTAAACTTATTACCACATACACCACCAGTTTTCAACTTCTCAAATTATGCTAGCACCTCCCTACTGCAATCAACAAGTAACACGAGCTTAATCAAGTCTTGAACACAACTTCTCCTTCATTTCTTGATTTGCCTGATGATCTAGAAGTGAGTTCCACTTCCACAATGAGGCTACAGAGAGGGTGGATAGTAGTAGTCTCATTAACAGTGCATTACAATGTCTATTACATGTGAACACTTGAAAATGCAAAAAGTCTCGGCTTCCAAATAGCTACTCTTATTTTGCGACAAAAGAATGCTATGCAAGTTGTTTGACCATGGCCAAAGGGTACAGATAATGCAGACCTAATAGCACTAGGTTTGCAAGTTGGGTTTAACCACCCCAAACCCAAGAAAGTGTGGGCTACTACCCGGAATCAACACACTTAGTTATAAAATTGATTAAAATGGGTGGGTTCATCAATTCTAGTAAGTTATGTTGGATTGGACTTTTAAAACCCATTTATGCAAAAAAAAAATCATATATTGTTGGTATACAAATAAAGAACCACCAACATCTATCGTCATACCGCCAACTGCCACCCTTCACCATCGACAACCACCGGCAACAACTGCCAATGGTTGCTGCCTTCTCATATGCCGAACGTTGCCTACATTGCTAGTGACCGTCGAACCCACCGATGACAGCCTCCATCACGGCCACCACCGCCGGTCGCTGCCACAACCGCCGAAGCTGCCTCAACTACCGGTAACCACCACCTTTACCACACGGTAGCTAACGCCGATAGCTGTCACCTCCTGCCACCGATAGCCACCTCATGCTACGTGCAGCCTTAACCATTGTCAACCATGCATCACCTCTTTACTTTTTGTGCAAAATAAAAGCAAAACCATTACTTCTTTTGATCAACTTATTCAGACCCAATGATACCAACCAACCCATTGGGTCAAAGCTTGTTAGGTTTAAAAGCATGTGGGCTTTATTAGGTTGGGTACAAACTCAAACCCAACCCAACTCACCTAAGTTGTGCCCCTATATAGTACAAATAAATTATTGGTTACAGTGACTAAAAATATATAGTTGTAATATGGCTAACTTCAAAACTACACAATACAGTATACACGAAATCCGGCTTAAGTACTTAATTGCTTAAATGTATAAAATCAGTAACTTAAAGTACTTTTCGGCCCAAACAAGTTCAACAACGAAAGGAGCTAATCAAAGATTAGTTTTCTTAGGGTCTATACGGTCGCTGCTTAAAAATACATGTCATAGACACGTGACACCGTTGTCACCTTATTAACTACTTACATTTGATGTTAGTCACATGTGTTCAGAGCCATTAACACAGTCTTTCTTTTTTCTTCTTCCTTTCGTTCCCCCTATCTCTGGCATAGTATCTGTCTTTCACCTTTATAAGCACCACTAACAATATGCCTCCACCACCCCTCAAGTGACACACATTCATTACCATCCAATCATCACAATGCAACACTTGTATCACCACAGCCCGTTAACCACATAAGTTGCTATAAGATGCTCGTTTCCACTATCGCGCACGAGTCCAATACCACCATATTTTTCTACCTTGCCTAGACCTAAACTGCCAACACCTCTACGCCCCCCCTCCCCCCTATTCTCACATACTAATTGCTTCTCCTCTATTATCTCTCTTCGAATCCATTATTTAAAGATATAGCTTATACCAGTTTCAATCACTACTCTGCAAATTCAGTTACTCATCAATGTCGTCATCAATATGCAATTACATAATCAACAACAACAATAGATGAAAAATAATTACAACCACATTAATGATAAAGCACTGGCCATGGTGATTGTGGTAGAGGGTGACTTAGACAAATCCACGCCGCTTAATCTAGAAAGAGATTAAGTATTAGAGAATAGTAAATGGAACCAACAGATCCAACGGATGCTTATAGGACTGTTCTTCCAAGATTATATGTCAACAACAAGATAAGTCTTTGTCGTGTATATTATGATTAGTTAGGTTGTATAGTAAAGTAGCATTCTAAGTGAATGTACAAAAAACAAAGGCAGCAACTACCTGGTCAAATATTTTTCTTGGCTTTACAACTTAAAGTCTTTCATATGATAATCTGCTACTGGTTTGGCAACATGAGAAAAACCCTATTATCCATTCAGAAACCTGCAAAAAAAGGTTTATGCATTAGATGTTTCACTTTAACACTTCTAGAGAACTGAAGTTCGTCAAGATAGCATGACATAAGGAAAATATTTCCTCATTCATGCTATAGGAGTCACGTGTTTCATGCCTTACATTGTTCTCCTACGCATTCTCCTTCCAAAGGGACCCTTTATATGGACCACAATGAAGTTATAGACATTAGCCAGCTTGTATCAAGAGCAAGTTTATAAAATATCAAACAGTATGTACAACAATCCTTGCCCATAAACAATCATGTAAAAAAACAAAAAGAAAAGGGAAATAAAAACAACACAGTTATCTTCTTTTTGACCACCCAAGCCAACCCATTCACAAGAGTGTAGTGTATGCAATTTATCCATATAATTAAAGGAAGTGGAAGATGATACTGGACATAGCACCAACCTTTTAGTAGAAATCTTAAATCAATTTCTCAAGGATAAAAATTTGAGACACATATCTGCAATCAATCATGAAAAAAGAAGTGGAAGAGCTCATCAAATGTTCACCAACATAGCAATGAACCAAGGAAAGAGGGTTTTCGGGATTAATTTAAGCAGCTCTTTAGAAACAAACAATCAAGATTTGGAGAAAACATAAAAAAAATGTGAAAGAAAATTGTGAAAGGAATTGAAATGTGTGTCAAGCTTTAACTTCAAGAATAAGTTGAATGAGATTTCAACCAAAAGCATAACGAAGCTAATACGCCAAAAGCCTTGGAAAACAACCATGGCAATAATTGATCCCTAATGAACTACTATAATTCAACCATATCACTACTCGTCTTTAAATCCCTCATTCAAACTCTGAAGGGCTTTTTAGCGTTGGAAGGAAGGAAAGCAACCTTGATCCTATTAAGGGCTCAAATCCATGGCATCAACATGCCCATCACACTCAACAAGAGTATGAAGTGACTAAAGTACCATAGTAGTAGTTTGGAAACTTAATGAAATAAACATATTCTATTTGGATACAATTCATTAACTAAGCTAAACAGGAGGAACATCAAGGGACAACAACAAGCAAGAGAAATAAGTTAAAGGGCATCCATCAATAAAACAGAAAAATGGCTTCTTCTATTCACTTTTGCTCTAAACTTTCTATTTATTTCCCATAGCACCTTGGACTACCAACAAAGATCCATCCATCTCTTTACTAATCAATTTCAAGGCCTCAACTCAAGCTATGAATTTCATCCTTCTTACTTGCACTTATTCTACCAGGATTATATCTTACAATCCACCTCCAAACCTCTTGGCCTTTACTCCCCTTGTTGATCCCTCTCTCATTCACAGTAATCCTACAAGATCTCTTTTCGCCAAAATTCCCATCTCCTTTCAGCCTCCCAAAAGAACCTCCACATTGATGATCTCCACCCCTTAGGCTCCTAAATTCTGAAACTGACACCGGGAAAGGAAACTCACTCATCTTCGAAATAGAGTACTTTGTTTTTTATTCTGATGACAAATCAAGCCTCAAATTGATGAACCTTGACTCATCCATGCCCCTGAAGTCACTTTCTTTGATTGGCAAAAAAATCCTTGTAGAACACTTGAAGAACCATCCATGAATGCATCTTTCAATCCACTTCTTCTTGGTTCTGCCCTCTCTTATCACACATGTAGTAGATGAGTAATGGAATTATGTTAAACCAGACTAATTATTCTTGTTGTCTTTAATCCGAAATGTGATTGTCCCTTATCCCAATGGAATCCTCCCATTGTCAGTTGCCTTGTTCAATTTTAGCAAGATCCGACACCCCATAATTACTACGCTATGTAAATGTAACTCCCAAAAATCTGATTTTCATTTTACTTTTCCAAACGCAAACCATAGCACCGATTCGAAGTACCCAAAAGGGGACGATATAGTTATTGTCATGATCATCTTAGTAATGATTAGTGCTCTAGATCTACTGAGCTTAAAAAGCTTTATTCCAGCACTCCAACCTGAAGAATCAGCAGATAGGTTTTTTAATTAGAAAAGCGCAAGTATATCTATAGATTTTTTTTTGTATTGATACCCTAATAGTAATCGTGCTACAGAAAAATACAGACTTTCGAGTTTGCTAGCTGCCTCCTCTCTCTCTCTCTCTCTCTCTCTCTCTTTCTCTCTCTCTCACACACACACACACACTAATTTTTCTAATTTCTTCAATACCTTCAGACTAATCAACCCGAATTTATGGGACACTCTAATTAGAAGGCTCTCCTTATGCAATCATCGATCTGAACAGTTTCTTGTTTCTACTGCTTAAGACAATGTTCTTTTGTGGTCATTAAGTTAGCCTTTGCATCACCTAAATATATTCAGAGTTACATGCTTGAGCATAATGAGAAAAGAACACTTGAAGTGTTATAATTGGAATCAAAGCAAGATACTCACGCAATGAATTCTTGATTTTTATAGAATTGTACTCAACAAAACAGTCAATTATGGCTTCAATTATTTTGTTAAATAAGACATCCAACATTTTTCCACAAGTATACAAATATGGAGGAAGAATGGATCTGAAACTAAAGAAGTAAAAACAATAAGACATAGCCCAAATGTAAACATATAACTTATTCAAATATAGCCATAGCAAAAGGGTCAATCTACAACAAACATACAAATGGCAAGGAGATTTATACTCCAATACTAATTAATTATCCATATAGAAATGATCCTCGTATAACTAAAAACAATGCAACCCAAAATGGTTACTAAGGGATTAAGTTAGTACTCCCAACACGTGGCTTGTTAGCAAATGTGGTTCGGCAATTAGTATTCTCTTTTAATTCGAAACATTAATAAGAGCTTGACACAACAATTGCTCCTTGAAGGCACTTAAATCTTCAAAGGGAGTGCTTCAAATCATTTTCCTTTCTGACTCCTTGAAGGCACTTAAATCTTCAAAGGGAGTGCTTCAAATCATTTTCCCTTTCGTCCCTGTCAGCTCCTTTAACAAAGGAATCTAGCATCGTCTAATACACCTTAACTTAAAAAAGTTACCAAATTTGTTTTCCTTGTTTCTTTTTTTGGCCTTTATTAGGCTGTGGAGTCACTGAAATACGGCTCACTCACAAGTGGACAAGGTTCTCGCAAATACAAAACCATGAGACAATATGTTTCAATACATTTTCATTCAATACAATACATTTCCCTACTGAACCATTAAAAGATAGGTTCTTGCAATAACAGAGAAATATGTTGATTGGCTGAAGCATGTCATATAACCATCCAAAGCAGAAAAATGCCTTTGACAAGTGACCACTATATGTCACGCGCCACACCAAATCAGAGGCTGTTAAAAAAGGGCCTAACTGGGAGTAGCATAATAAATTGCTTATCAGGAATCTTTACCCCATATTACTATGGCTTCAAAAACTTCTACTTCTCTCTCACAAGTATCTAACCATGGTGCCAGAATTCAGCCTCACTTACCATTGGCAAATAAGAGCTTTTACAAAACTTTACTATTTCCAACCACTCAAAGAAAAGAAAAGTCTAAACTTGATATGTTCAAGAGTTTTGTTGGCAACCGAACACCAAAAAAAAAAAATAAACAATCCTAATCTCTAGGCTTGAAAAAGTAACGCAGTGCCTTGCAAATAATTGGCCTCAAGTTCTTGAACATCATGAACCGAAACTGACTTTCTCAAAATTGCAAACATTGGTGAACACAATTTTTTGGTAAGTCGGCAGTTCTCTGCAATCTCTGGAGATTTAGTTTGGTAATTTCTTGGTGGCGCCATTCATTAACTTGCCCAAACCATGAAAAGAGCGCCATATTTATTTGCTATACCCATTTTCTCTTCAACCCAACCAAAGAAAGCAAAAATGAATGAATCTGGTAATTGACTAATTTTATCAAATGCTTGTTTGAGATGATATAAAGTATGTAACACCAAAAGACCCTAATCCTAATACGAAAAGTAGTAGAGAAATTGTAAAGAAACCACAAAATCATATTCATAAGAACAAAAACCAGTGTGTGTGACTGAGCATGCATGTCTAGGGGCAGTGGTGTGTGTTCGTATGGGTGTTCATATGAGGCAAAAGATGTAAAAGAGGAGAATTTTATAGTTAAGGAACATTAGGGGGGTGGAGAGTGGGGAGAGAGTGTTATTTATGCGCAGGCCTATAATGGCCAATGGATGATAAAGGTTGGTTAAGCGCTGGAAAGTAACATTGCTACACGTAAGTTCAGGTACGTTTGTCCTGGCATGCGGAGTTGTTCAAAATGCCATCAATCTATGCATAAGTTGTCCAACTCTAGGTAAAGAAATTGAACAAGGAACGGCCTTCCTAGAAATAAAAAAGACTCATCCATTGGGGAACTAGGAACTGCATAACGCCGGTTCGTATCCATCAGCTTGAATAGTCTATTCATAGAAAAGAAAGGTTTGTTGTATCTAAATTCCTTAGCTGATGGGTTGAGGATTAAAAGGCAGTATTTGGGGGCATCCACCAAGGAAACAGATCCTAAGATGGCATATGTAAGATGACAATCGATAGAATATCTTGTTGTTGATTTTGATACTTGAACCCCAATTATAAATATAATAATCTCTGTAGTAAAACTAAAATATTGTTGTCTTTACTCAGAAACGAAACTGATCAAGTGTTAGTTGATTATGTGGTTTGAAGAGCAACCAACAAAAGAGGAGAATGGAAACAATTCAACAAACATCTGGTGAGCAAAAGTGCAAAGATAGCAAGAAGCAGTTAATCCATGAGTAAGATATGATGAGCAAATACGTGTACAATAAATAAAAGCAGAGTAGGTGTAGTTGGTCTAATTAAATTCATAGTTGGCATACCGGTACTATACGGGAGAGGAAGTTTCACTTCGCCAAAAAGTCAGTTTTTACAAGATTTAAGACAGGATCTTGGTGGCCGGCGGAAGGTTGAGGTTGAATTCGTCATTTGGGGCGTGTTCTGCCGTAACATAAGATTCATCATTTGGGGCATGTTCTGCCATAGCATAAGAGGCAGGTTCTTGATGATGCATTATTATTAGGCTAAAGTTCATCTACATGTTCTTGTGAGGAAAGTAAGATTTGCGATGTGATCTTGGTGGCCGGTGAAAGGTTGATGTTGAATCCGTCATTCGGGGCATGTTCTGCCGTAGCATAAGAGGCAAGTTCTTGGCGATGCGTTGATATTCGGCTGAAATTCATCTACATGTTGTTGTGAGGAAAGTGTCAAATTTTTGTTGTTGCAAGGAAATTCTCTGAGGATGGGGAACGGTTGGGAGAGCGAAGGTGTAAGTTATGTTTTCCTACTATTGCACCGATTTGAGGAGTTGTGAGCAGGTGGTTGTTTGCATCGGTTTTGAAAGAGGCCCAAAGATAATTTGTAATATGGAGTATCTTTGAGGTCATTTTTGTCATAAAAATGTGTAGAAACATGTCTAAACACATCACACTTTTAAGATAAATTATATTGTTGGAAAAAAAAATTGAGCTTCATATGCTTGCGGGTTAATTAAAGTTCCTAATGTTAGGATAAAATTACAGTAAAGGATATTATGTTTCAAAAGGTAACATAAAGTGACCAACAAGTTTGAAAAGGTATAAGAAGTGTCCATCCGTGATTGACTCATTAAAAAAGTGTACTTTTTACTGATGTTGTCAATACATAATTGTAAAATGCCTATACTATCCCTATACTATATATACATTTCATAGATAATATATACGTATATAATTTTCAAACCCTAATTATCATATGAGGGTCTTTGAAAATTAAGGTCTTTCCCTAGTAAACCACCATCACAGTAACACATCACAAAATATACCGCCCCACAGTCGTATCCCCTACAACCACTGTTGGCTTCTATCAGCCACCGCCATTCCTGCCACCTGGTTACCACCATCCGATTACAGCCCAAACCACTACCAATCGCCCCACCCACCGTAGATCTACTAACCTAACCAACTACCACCATCATAGGATTAACATAAAAAAGCTAGGACAGTTTTTTGATGGTGGTCGATATTGTTGATGGTGGTTGTAGACTTATTGGGGACAGTGGTGTGGATCGGTGAGGGTGTTGGTGGTGGGTAGCAATTTCGATGTGGATCAGCGTGTGGGTCGCTGAATCTGATTTGGCTACAGCAGTGGGTGGCTGTTGTGGTGATTGGTGTTGTAGCTATTGTGGTTGTTGCGGCGGCAGCGTGAACAAGGCTGTAGTGGTGGCAATTGGTGTGTGTGTGCAGGGGCGGAGCCCAAACATGACCAGGGGTGCCATGGCAACCCCCCAAAGTTTGAGAATTTTTTTAGCTGTTTTAAATAATCGGTAGTTATGTTTAAAATATTTACTAAAATGCCACCATATTATATATTAATATATTAGATTTCATTTTGTAATTTTTTTTACTTTTTGTGCCACTAGCCTTCGTAGTTTTTATCTTTCTCATTCCCTTATCCATCTTCATTCTTCCAAATTCTAAATCTCCAGATTTTAAAGTAAAAACTAATATATCAAGTTTTGTTCTATTTTTAATTTAAATTCTTATAGTATGTTAACTTATACATGTCTATTGTCATCATACAATTGATAATCGCATCAATAATACATATATACAATAAGAGTAAAGTTTCTTTCGTACAAGAATAGTAGTTTGTTGTTGACTAACTTTACAAGTTAAATAAATAACTATAAATAGTGAAATTATATGATTATTAGTCAAATTGAACCAATCGTGACGTGAATTCTTCTATGTTAGTCGCTTATTTTTTTCATGACATTTTGGTCTCTCCCGACTGGACTTACTGGATCCGCCCCTGGTGTGTGTGCGCACACCAATCTCTCACCGGGTGTAGATTATGTGTGTGGGTATCCTTGAACTATAGCTTTTTATACTTCGTGCATCTACTCGACACATAAAGCATGCTATTGTCACCGTCACCCGCAATTGCAATTGAAAGCATTTCAAGCTCTGCTCGGCGTACATTCAAATGTATAGGAAAACTTGATCACTCAGAAGGCCAGAAAGTAACAACTACTAGAGACTCGTGCACGATTGAACAATTGCATTAAAACCTTCATATGATGGCTAGACGGTGGCTCGGTATGGTATAGTTAGGTTGAATGTGTAGAGTCTATACCATATGTAATTGGGGCAATTAATTTTTCAACCCTAACCTCAGGACCTGAGTGTAATTGTCCGTGTGCTTTTTCGTTCCTTTGTTGCTAAAGTTTATTTTAGTGATACTTATTCACCTTTTAGAGGTAAGGGGTTGTCCTAGCTTAACCAGAGGTCTCGTGTTCGAGTCCTGGGAATGCAGCTGCGTTAAAACTTGGTAGGGAGAGCTTCCGCCCATGTGGTCCTGCCCGGCTCGAACCCGGATTAGTCGGCTCCCAATGTGGTGTCCGGAAACCGGGTGGTCTAACCAAAAAAAAAATTCACCTATTTAAATCTAAAGAGAAAAGAAAAAAAAAGTCTGGAATGCCACTAAATGGCAAGCATTTAATCTTTTGTCGCCCAAATTGTTTTCTTTTCACCATCAATTTTCCTTTTCCTTCTTATAAAACCGAACAGTTTAATATAGTATTAATAACTTTTATTTAATTATATTATATTAAAATAATATTATTTTGAATTGTCACTAAAAATGTCATTCTAATTAGCGACACATTATTATTCGAGTGCTTTGAGGTAAATATTTTTTTGAAGCAACGTAAGAAATTTATACTCAGAACCGTTAGACCGCCGACCACCATCAAAGAACCCATTCCACCACTCCATCAACCAAAAAACCTCTTCACCGAATCCAATTGACCTCAATTGCAGCGGCCATCATATATTAGTTTAACGTCCATACGGGCTCGTCCTTTGTTTTTCCTTTGCTCCGCTGCTGGCGAGGAACATAAATGGCTCTATGCAATGTGATCGACTGTTGCCTCGATTCAATCAGACAAGTCCGTCCCTCTTTTCTCTTATTGGAGTATTTTTTTTTGTGCTTTGTCATTTGACCTTTGTTGAAGATCATTGCCTTGTTTGGTACTTCAGATTTCAGAGGAAGTTGAAGGTGCGATCGTCTATTTAGATGCTGGGTGTACGGAGAGTTTCCAGTTTCTTGGGGCATTCCCTTTATTACTTGAGCTGGGGGCGCACGCCGTTTGCAGCTTAGAGAACATGTCTTCTCTTGATGTGGTGAGAACCCAGTTTCATTGTATGCTTCGTTTCCTTTTCTCGTTATACCCCAAGTCACCAGTTCGGGAGCGAAAGCAAGCGTAAGAGTGGAAAATTTGGTAGTGAGAGCGTACGAGTGGAAATTATGGTAGTGAGAGCGTGGTGGCGCAAAGCAAAAGCCAGGATTGAGAGCGGGAGCGCTGGCCACGTTGAAGGATTTGGTGACCTAAATTATGCAATCGCGGCATTATTTGCTGAAATTGAAGATTTGGCTGTGTTCCTTATTAATTTTTGCAACCTCAAGCCGATTTTTTGTTTTCCTGTCTTAATTTTTTTTGTTACCTTTCTTTTCCAGGTGCTTCAATCAAACTCGAATTTCGATTCAGGGAGGAAAATTGTGGTCATTGCGTCATGTCTATTAAGCAATGCACATCGATACATTTTGCGTTGTCTCAGCACACATCAATGTGTTTCCCGCTGCACTATATTCACATCAATATCAGAGGTGCTTCTTGAGCATTAATGTTGCCTTGTGTTTTCTTCCTTTTTTATATGTTCTAATACCAAGGATTAACGACTCTCTCGTGAAATCTCCTTCTATGCACTTGCACATTCTTGGCATTGTTCAATTGCTAACATTAGGACAAGTATTCTCACTTATCTAGCTTGGGCAACTCAATTCATTTCAACTGAGCGATTATTTTCTCAGTTTTCTAGCTCTGACAAGTAGTTTAGTATATTGATCAGTTGGAAGAAAAACAGTTGAACCCCATTGTGGAACGACCTTAGAGAGTACCTCACTCATTCATGAATTAGCTGATCGATCTTGGTTTCTCCTTTTGTGCAACTAAAGTTGATCCTTTTGTGCAACTAATGTTGAGATTTAATTGCTAATGAAGGACTAAGCATTTTGATGATTTGATCTTCCCTTGGGCAAGCATTTGGGAATATATGATAGTGGAGAAAATGGAGGTAGGGGTGAAAAGAAGAGACTTTTTTCTAACTATGTAATCTGGCAAGAATTAAATTAAGTTTAAAGGAATCTGTTAGGTTATGAGAAGTGGAAAAGCATTTTCTTCTTGAACTAATTGGTGTTTTTATTCTATAATTTGGAATATTTGATGGCAATGAGTATGTTTTGTACTTTAGTTCACATTAGAATCGGCCCTTTTATTTTTGTAACATGCTAATATTCTTTACTAATTAAAAATTTCATGGAACCAACTCCTTTCCATGATGTAAAATATCTTTCCTTCCCAAAATAAATGTTTGGAATGCATTTTTCTTCCATCGGATAATAGTTGTCGTGAGCACTCAGTGCACATTATTCACCTTTTTCCCAAATTTAGCCTTACTACCCTTAACATAAGTGATTTTTGTTCTTTCTATCTAAGGGCAAAGTATGGAATTTAAGCATTGACTTTTACCCATTTGTAAGATCCATGAGAAGGTGAGTCGAGGTAATATTGAAGTCGACTAAGCTTGGGAGGTTTTTCTGTTTTTCTCTCTCTTCAGCTTGTTCCTTGAGAACTTTTTGGAATTTTGAAGGCCAAGTGATGAAGGGGGAAGCAAGCGAGACTTAGTTGTGGTAAAAGTTGAATGACATGGGTAGAACCAGATCTCATCTACAAGAGTACGAGGGTTTGTACCCTATTTAAGAAGGCTCGCATATCATAGGAATTCTAACGGACATTATGATCATAAGGAACACAAACACTTGTAACCTAGACGTGCCAACTATAATTGAGACTTCTTCCTTGAGCTTTGCCCTTTGGGTGCCGTGACTGTGGAACAGGGTTCAGTATGTCTTTCTTGATTGTTTTCTCTTTAGTGACAGTTTTGCTTAGTGTGCCTTCCTTGAGAGTTCTCATATTTTTAATTTGGCCAGTGAGTTGTGAGTTTTTGCGTAGCTCGCTGATAGATATGACGCCCAGAAGGCAATCCTAGAATGCTTGTGTGGGCAAACTACCTTGAACTACTGGAATACATATGGCTTTACAGTTTAAGCTTCCATGGCTGAGAAGCCAATTGTTATCCCCCTTTCGCTTGCAACCGAGGATTTCATTCATGTTATCTGCTGCAAAAAAAAATGTGGGATCATTTAGTATGGCTGAAACTCTTTATAGCTGAGGGTTTACTTACCTCAACTCTGAGAGTCAAACATCCAAGCATCACGGAGATTTCAGGATCATACCAAGCTTTTGAGTATTTTTATAGCTTCATGGTTTTATGGCTTCACACAAAAGCAAAATACTCAAAATTTTACTCTCTATTCTAGTAACAAAAATAAACTCCAACTAGTAGAGTAGCTTCTACCTCCATATAATTCGTTTTGGTGCTCGGCCTCATAATCTTCCTCTTTTAGAAGCAGCATCTCTTAGATAGATCTTTCAACAGATATCCAAGCTTACTATTATCCTACTATTGGAATACCTTCAAGATTATCTAAGCATATAGTCTACTTTGTATACCCATTGAACATCTTTTGCTACCTGTAAATCCTTATTAATTGCAGATTGCTCACTCAGCATATCCTGATTCTCCTCTGGGGCCAGATGCTTATCAAGAATATGAATCTTTGCTTGTCCAAGATTATGAGGAGTTCATCAAGAGACGCGAGACGACTTCTAGACAGTCTGGTTATAGAGAGTTGAAAGAAAATTTGACTCCTGAAGATGAAGGATGGTCAAAACTCACCGCCGGTGAAGAAGATGCTTCACATGCCAGAGAGTTCTATGACCGTGAGGAAGACGTAGGACAATTGGTTGTTTCTGTACGTCACTTCCCTTTGATCTTGTGTCCTTTTTCACCAAGAGTGTTTGTCTTACCTTCAGAGGGATCAGTTGCTGAAGCACACTTGTCTACTCTACATGAGAATTCTATTAGCCCTGGGTTGCCATCATTAACTACTGGGACTCTGTCTGATGGTGATGACGTCCCGCCTGGAGCAACTCTCACAGCACAAGTTCTTTATCATCTGGCTGCAAAGGTATAAATGTGATGCATGCTTGGACCCAGATACATGCCCCTTTTGCTCTGCATAGTTCCAGTAACTAGTATATTTAGTTCTTTACTGTACCCCTTATGGTGATCGAAGTTCTCATTTAGCTGCCTGCTTCTCAAAATTGGTTGTGGTGGCTGAGTTGAACTAAATTTAATGCCTCACACTGCTTTCCTCTTTAAGTAAATGCTTCAGATAAGTGTGTGAAAATTTTCTTAGGTTAATCTTTTAATAATTATAGTTAGCAGTATGGTCAACAGCAGAACAACACGATGTGGCATTTGAACACATCAGCCCGAGGTCATCGGTACATCCTTTTAATTTCAGTAGGTGCCGAGAGGCATACAGGATTTCCTGCCATCTTGGCGCGGAGTTAGTGATCAGAAGGATGACAGGAGGAATGAGGGTTGGCCCCTTCAAAGTCATATAGAACATTAGGTGGTACTGGCAGAGGTGGTTTTTTGACACCCCCATCCCCCAAACCCGTTTTTCGCCTCTAGGATACTTTTCGAGGCCATTGATTCCTTTTTTGCTGGACCAAGTATATGAAAGTATGTCAGCAGAAAATTATGTAGGAGCGTGGCTAAAAAATGTGTGGCTCCTTGGGACCTTTATGATGTCTTTTGTCTTTGTATGTGTCCTTGCGCAGTCTCCCCAACCCCCAGGTGCTTTTTCCACAATATTTCTTCATCAAGAAATTGGAAGCCTTTCTACATCATATGACTACAATAAGACCACTGCGTAGGGGAATCTTATTTGTCCAGAGCCCCACAAACTAGTCTTGTTTCCCTTCCAACGTTTGTAGTCTGTGAATTGATTTTCTCCTCATGCTTATTCTATAATTTATTTCTGTAACATGGTGTTGAAATTCTTTTTCTAAAACATGTAGATGGATCTGAAATTGGAGATATATTCCCTTGGTGATTTATCAAAAACTGTTGGAAAGCTTTTGACAGACATGTCAAGTCTTTATGATGTGGGACGTCGCAGACGATCAGCAGGGCTATTGCTAATCGATCGGACGCTTGATCTACTTACCCCATCCTCTCATGGGGACTCACTTGTGGATCGTATCTTTTCGTCCTTGCCTCGCAGGGAACAGACAACGTCCTCTAGCCAGATAAAAGGCTCACAAACCCAACTCAAACACCATCCTGTTAAGCTAAACCGAGCACCTCTTGATGTTCAGATACCCATAGCAAATATTTTCAGCGAAGAAGATTCTACAATAGCAAATTTTCAGTTGTTAGAAAGTATTGAAGCTTTTTTACGTGGGTGGGATTCTAGTGACCCGGCTTCTCAAATGTCTGAGTTGATTAATTTCAGTACCAAACTTAATGGCGAGAATTCTTTGTTCTCATATGAGGAAATACTTAAAGGGTCCTTTGTCTCCAGCGAGAATTTTCATGGAACACCATACTTGGAAGCTCTACTAGATAGAAGAACGAAGGATGGGACCGTATTGATTCAAAAGTGGCTTCAAGAGACTATACGTCAGGAAAATATATCTGTGAATGCAACAATTCGTCCCGGTTATGCTTCAAAAGCAGAACTACAAGCTATGGTTAAAGCACTTGCCAAAAGCCAGTCATCTTTCATGAAGAACAAAGGGATCATTCAACTCGCAGCAGCCACATTATATGCCATGGATGAAGCACATTCTGCCAGATGGGATGCATTTATTAGTGCTGAGAAGATGTTGAATGTAAGTGCTGGAGACACGAGCCAGAGCCTTGCTGCTCAGATTAGTGATATCATTAATAAGAGCTCTTTAGTGAGTTCACGAGGAGCGACAAATGTGAAAGTGGGGCCCTCGCAGGGTCTACTTTCATTTCAAGATGCTTTGCTTCTTACAGTTACTGGATATATGTTGGCGGGAGAGAATTTCCCGACATCTGGATCTGGCGGTCCTTTTTCCTGGCAAGAGGAGCATTTCTTGAAAGAAGCTATTGTGGATGCCGTTCTTGAGAATCCTGAGGCAGCAAAACTGAAGTTTTTCCATGATTTAAGAGAAGAACTTGAGGCTAAACTGAAAACGAATAAGTTAGAAGAAAATAAAGAATCTTCAGACCAATTACAAGGTGATGATTTCGATGATGATCAGTGGGGTGATTGGGGTGATGAAGATGCTGATAAAAGTAACAGTAAGGAGCAAGTGTATAGTGACTTGCAGCTGAAGCTGGAGTTGCGTGATAGGGTAGATAACCTTTTCAAATTCTTTCACAAGCTATCTACTCTGAAGAGAAACGTACTGTTGAGAGAAGGGGCGTTGGGCTTGGAAAGTAACTTCATTGGTGATTCCTTATTAACTAAAGGATTACTATATAAACTTCTAAAAAGGGTATTGGGAAAGTTTGATGTAGCTGGTTTGGAATACCATTCCTCTACTGTTGGTCGACTTTTTAAAAGTGGGTTTGGAAGATTTGGGATTGGACAGGTATATGTGGCCAATCTAGCAATTCTACATGTCAAAATTTTCTTTGATGGCCTAAAATTCTTATCTTCTTCCGTTTAATTCTGCAGGCTAAACCGAGTCTTGGCGACCAAAATGTTATTCTGGTTTTTGTTATGGGGGGCATCAGCGCTGTTGAGGTTTGAACCCTCTCTCTGACGCACCACCCATGTGTTTCTATCATTTTGTTCCTCTGTCTCGTCAAATCATCTGGTCTTTGGTTTGCTACAAATGAAAAAGAAATCTGAGCTGATTTTTCAGTTTTTACATTTGAAATATCTATTGTTTCTTGCACCAGTTTTATTTGTTAAATTATTATACATATGAAATAATATCTGATGTATCTAGCCATTGAGATTCATCTATTTTCAAAGTACAAAGACACGCATACATGAAAAATTATCAATATTTCTTGTTATTCTTTGCGTTATACATGAAGAAATCTGTTTTTTCCCCCTATATTGTTCAACTAGGAACTTGATTTGTTTTATGTCTCTTGTTGTATCCCAAGGTACGTGAAGCTCAGGAGGCATTATCTGAGAGTGGAAGACCTGATATAGAGCTGATCCTTGGTGGAACAACACTCCTTACTCCAAATGACATGTTTGATTTACTTCTTGGGGACTCTAGTTACTCATAAGCTTGCCTGTCAATTTCTTGTTTATTTTGAAGATCGTTGATTTTGTAGCTCCATTTCAGATGGGAATTTTTTTGTAAGCTTGTAGTGATGTATATACCCTGTTGTTTAGATGTGAGATTTTAGTCTCTTGTTTCCCATGTAAGTATCACATATACCATAGAATGTTGAAATAAGAGATGGTTAGCTCAGTTTTGTTATTAAAAAGGGCTACCTTATTGCCAAAATAGGCTTGACCATTGTCAAAGCAGCGTCTTTTATTGAGTGTAGGCATCGAGATTTGCCCGCTCGAGTATCTATCTACAGGTTTTGGCAGTTAATTTAACGTGTTACCATACCGGAGCGAGAGAGTATCATCATTGCTTCTTCTGCGGGCCTTCTTGGAGAGGAGCTGGCTTGCTTTCCTGTTTCAAATTAGAATGTGGGCTAAAAGTAGCTCTCTCTTGTCCCAAATATAATCCCGGAATATCTGAGATTTGGACCTTCTGCTCTCACTATTGAACTATTACCTCTGTCTCGACTTAAATGTCTTCTACAACTCAAAGGGGTTGGTTGACTTGGCAAGGGGCCTTGAAGAGTGACCTCGAGGTTCGTGTTCGATTCTTCCCTCCCTCTAGAGTTATCCATATATGCAGTTCTATCATTTTTCAATTTGGGAAATTCAAAAAAAAATAAAAAAAAATGTCTTCTACGAATATCTATCTGGACTAATATAATATTGAAAGAAAAATGATGGTCATTTACACTTTTAAGGTATTGGAGAGAGCTTAATATGTTAGTTCCTTTTGCTTAGTTGTACCACGTGTCCTACACGTCAAGCCTATTTATTCGACGTAACTTAGAGGCTGTTTTCAAAAAAAACCCACCACCAAAGTCTTGGTTAAGTTTTCATGACAAGTTAAAAGAGTTAAACACTTTGCTTAGGGCAAAGGCTTTTGCTTGGATGTACTGTTGATGCCGTCCCCATTCAATACGGAGGATTTGCCTTTGCAAAACCATGCATGGTTGGTTATGTTGTAAATATAGTACTGAAAACTACTATAAAACCAAAGTAAGAGGAAGGAACTTATCGAGTCAAAAGATGAGAGTTGAGGTGTGCGTAATACTGTTCTTAAGAGCAGCAGCGGAGCCAGAAACTTAGGCCCCGTACGCTTACAAAATTCTGTTTTCGTTTTTGTAATGATGATGAAAAAGATACCTTTTTTTACGTACTTTTATTTTTTTCTGTATCCGTTTTGAATCCGTTTTGAGTAAAATATCCAAATAGTAGCAAAAATTGTGAAAACACCTAAATGGTGTTTTCACCTTTTTCCACTATCTGAATTCTCTTGTCAGATCTTGTCTCCTTTTGCCATATGCTGCATCCGCTCTCTCTCTCTCTCCCCCTCTCTCTCTATCTCTCTTCCTGTGCTCTTTCTTCACCCACAGAACACGATCAACTCCCATCCGAAAGGAGATCTCGCCGGAATCCAGACGAAGGAGATCTCGCCGGAATCCATGGCGAGATTGCTGAAGCAGTGACAGATGGCCGAAGGAGGTCTGCGCCGGAATCTACAAGGTTCTGCTCTGATCCAGTCGATCAGCCATCTCATCATAACCCATCAGCCGAAGGAGATCCAGTCGATCATGTCGTTGCCTGTGGAATTCAGGTTTGTGGGTTCATCGACTGATGCCGCTAATTCAGGCAACAATCGTGGGATTGGTTGTGGTGGTGGGTTGTTGGGTCAGCGCGGGGTTATGGTCGTGATGTGGTGCTGGTGGGGTTGTGGCCGTGATGATGTGGTGGCAGCAGAACAATGGTTGTGCTGTGGTGCTGGCGCGGCTACGGACTTGATGTGGTGGTGCTGTGGCGGTGGCTGGACTGTGGCCCGTGGTGGTCGGCGGTGGAAATGGAGGGACTTGTGGGGTATTTGATGGGATTGAGGATGTTGGGATTACGGTGAAGGTAATGAAGGGGAAGGGGAAGGGAAAGGGAAAGGGAAAGGGGGACACACAGAGCTGGGAACTCGAACAGTGAAGGGGAAGGGGAAAGGGAACTCAAACAGGGAAGGGGAAGGAAAAGGGGAAAGGGAACTCGTGAAGGGGAAGAGGGAGAATCGATCCAAAAAAGTTGGTAAAAATAGAAATGAGAATGGTAAACGTACAAGAAAATTTGAAGTTTAGAATACGGAAAAAACTAAAAGTACAAAATTCAATTTTAGAACTGAATACTAAAATTTTAAAAACAAAAACAGAATACAGAAAACAAATATGGTAAGCGTACGGGGCCTTAGTTTTAAGTAGGCAACTAATAGCCAAAAAAAATTTTGCTTAAAATATCATCGTCAATGAGTTAAACCTAACAAACTGATGAATGTGGGCCAAAGAAGCAATAAACAAGAACTCCAATTCGAAAATTCGAACTTAAAAGTTCGTCAGGTGGGCAGTACATTCAACTTGTTCATGAAAACTCCAAATTCTCAAACCCTAATTGCCAAATTCAATGCTAAATTCTCCTAAATGCCAAATTCTCACTTCCTACTGTGTGGAGGCAGTGGGGCAATATCCAGTAATTAGTGCAAGGATGATGACTTTATATTTGGGGGAAAAGGCTAGGGTTCTTCATGATTTTTAGGCTAAAAGGATTGTCGTGGAGAAATTAGGTAAGACACTGATAATTTAGGGAAAGAAAATCTGAGGAGAGCGTCACTGCTAAACACCATGATGAATCGACAAAGCTAGAGGAATTGATGAATCGATGATTCGAGCAATAGACCATGACTTCAACCATTCAACCATTCTAGCGTGACTGAATATACCGTCTAATCGACTAAGCTGGTCGGCAGAGGTGGACCTACCGGCATAGTCAGTGAGTTGTGGCGTTGAGGGCGTAAGGCCGATGAGACAGAGGTGGACCTACCGGCATAGTCAGTGAGTTGTGGCGTTGAGGGCGTAAGGCCGATGAGAGGACTGTGGAGACGGTATTGTGCTCTGTGCCTCTCTCTATTATGTGGCTTTTAGACTTGGGAAACAGGGGGACTTTGAAAACAATAGAGTGTGAAGAGAATTTTTTGTGTTAACTTTAAGCGCATACCTTTTTTATTTATTTATTTGTGTAAGTTTAGCATTTTTAATGGCTAAAAAGACATTTTTTTTTAACTGTTTTTTGAATTTTCAGATAGCTTAACATATAAATTGACTAAAAATATCTCTTTTAAGTATTTTTAAAAATTTTTGGTGTGCACTTTTCTCATTTAGGATAAAATATACCATATAGAATAGAAAATTCACTGAGAAGCAGGTGGGCATGGCCTGTGCCCCCCGTTCCCTCCGCCCCTGCTTAAGAGTTATTTATGTCGCTTGAAGATGATGTCTTGCTGCTGAAGGTCACTGGCTGAACACCCCCCAGGAGTCAACAACTCTTCTCCATGCTGGCAAGCACTTGAATAGCTTCGAGATACTAGAATAGTCTCTTGTTGCAAAATTGTAGCAGGAACATGATAGTTTTGAATAGTAAGAAATATTAAGAGAAAAAGAGATAGCTTTTAAATTTCAGTATGTGGAATGACAGGAGTAATGGCCTTCTATAGTAAAAGTAAGGAGGAAAGACGTATAACACGTGGACTAAATTAACTGGGTAACATCAATTTATTTTTAGTGTAGACAAAGGCTCAATATTCGGAGTTTATTTAACTCGGCTAAAAACGTGAGTTAAAATTGATTTAACCGTGACAATTAAGGGTCCGTTTGGAACCAATTCTTTTGGGATTTAGATTTCAGATTTGGAATTGGATTTGGAATTTAATTCACTTCTTTTTGTTTGGAACGAAAGGGAATTCAAATAACATAATTTCAATTTTGTGTTTGGAGAACAGAGAAAATGGAAAGGTAATAATTTTTTAAACAATTATATCCTTGATTTACGATGAAAAACAAATTACGGTAAATGGTCTCAAGTGTGCTAGTGTCAGCACACTTGAACTTCAGGACTGGTCTAAAGAACATGCCTAAGTTCTCTTGATGGGGGCCCAGGTTAGAATCTACATAAGTGACTCCATCTAATGTGTACTCCAACTATATACAACACCCAAATGAGTACTATGGAAAGTGATTAAGAGCTTAGAGCTTAACTTCACTCGTCGTGAAAATGCACTATTCTACACCATAGCCATGGACTGAATACAAAATGATAGTGCCTCAACAGACCGCCCGATGACTTTTTACCACCCATAATACCTACTGTAGAAGGATAAATTTTATGCCAATTATAAATTGACACGTGTCATTTATTTGTCATTAAATTAAATGGTAAATGACGAATAGGATGCTGACATATGTATCATTATGTGATCGAATAAAAATTTATCACGTGTAAAATGGTATTTATCCCTTTACAAAATTAAGAGATAATCAACAAAGAAGTACAGTTCAGTAAGAGCACTTCCATCAACCCCTATATATATGGGATGACCCTAAGGGGTGCAAAGGAAGGGGCCAGAAGTCATCCAAGTCAGTCAGACATAATTCTTCCCAAGTCCACCAGTAAAAGAAGAAGCAAGAAGTCTTCCAAGTCGTTTGTCGTGTCAGACATCCAATTCGTCTGTCGTGTCAGACATTCAAATCGTCCGCCGCACTAGACATCCAAATCGTCCGCCGCGCTAGACATCCAAATCATCTGCTACGCCAAACATCCAAGTCGTTTGCCTCATCAGGCATCCAAGTCGTATGCCGTGCAGACATTCAAGTCGTCCGCCGCTCCAGACATTCAAGTCGTCCGCCGCTCCAAACATCCAAATCGTTCGTCGCGCCAGACATTCAAATCGTCTGCCGCGGCAGACATCCGAGTCATCTGCCGCGTCAGACATCCGAGTAGTCCACCGCGCCAGACATTCAAATCGTCTATCGCGCCAGACATTCAAATCGTCTATCGCGCCAGACATCCAAGTCCTCTGTCACATCAGACATTCAAGCCTTCCGTCGTGTCAGACATACAAGTCATTCGTTGCGAAATTCATCAAGTTTTCGAACGAACTCAATCAAATTCGTTATTTGATCCGGAAACAAGCTATCAAGCCTTTGGTCAAACATTGGCCAAGAGAAGAATCGGAGAACCTTTTCTTTGTATAAAGATTTATTCAGAGAATTGTACTTGCTTTTTCAATATAAACTTCATTTGTCCCTAATTTTCCTGTCTTGTCTTTAGACTCGAAATTCATGCGTACAAATTTCTGGCACGTCCAGTGGGACATTCTCTGCTTCTCATCTCTTCTCTTTATCAACAAAAACGAAGATCATCTCAAATTTGCTGATCCAATGGCTCCGAAGATCAACGCCTCAAAAATAACATGCTCTAAGGTAGCCGACTTGAAAGTTCCATTTGCTTTGAGTTTCGGGGTTCCAAGCATAGGTGTGGAGACTCGAAGCCAAAGCTCAAGCAAGTTCGCAGGGGGCATTCTCGCTCAAGGAGAATTTGTTCTACGACACCAACGCATCAAGAAAGACTCCTCGTTCAACTACGTTGGGGGCAAAAGACGACGTTCTTAATATTGTTCAGGCTGTTCTTTCGCACCCAGCCATGTCCGAAGAATCCGCCTCGAGTCTTACGATTCTATGTATCTACAAGGATGATGAATAAGACACTTCAGATGGTGAATCTGTGCCAACTTCTCCTACAAATCCCCAAAGTTCAAGATCCCTTCGCCATAGGGTCCGTTAGCTCCAACGCTACTTTCTCTGGTGTCATGCCTGTCATGATGACGAATGCTTAAACTCTTGAGGAAAAATTTGCGAGCCTAGCAAAAGCATTTGAGTTACTTACAAAAACTGTCCAAGATCGTGATGCTCAAATTGCCACGCTCCTTAGTAAGTTGGAAGGTAAGGAAGATGCAGAGAGAGGCAATACCCATAAGGGTAAGAACAAAGAAGCCTCAGAAGGAGAGGCAAGTAATGCCAATGAGGATAAGAACAAAGAATCCTCGGAAGGAGAGACAAGTAATGCCAATGAGGATAAGAACAAAGAAGCCCCGGAAGGAAAAGATTTCAACAAGAAGACAGAACCCAAAAATGCTTTCAACTCACGTCTGAAGGTTTCATTCCTGTTGACCAGCTAAGGGAGTTCATCATGAGTACTATCAAGGACAAATTTGAAGTGCCTACAAAGTCTTCCCTCACGTATGCCAAACCGTATACCCAAAAGATCGATCTTCTAAGGATGCTTACCGGTTATCAGCTGCCAAAGTTCCATCAGTTTGACGGTAAAGGCAATCCCAAACAGCATATTGCTCACTTTATGGAAACATGTAACAATGCACGTACTTACGGAGATCATCTTGTCAAGCAATTTGTCAGATCCATGAAGGGTAACGCATTTGACTGGTACACCGATCTTCAGCCTCACTCAATCAATAGTTGGGAACAGTTAGAGTAAGAATTTCTCAACCACTTTTACAGCACTCGGCGCACAGTCAGCATGATTGAGCTAACAAATTCACGCCAATGGAAAGATGAGCCAGTTATCGACTACATCAATCGATGTAGAAATCTTAGTCTCAATTGCAAGGATCGCCTAAGTGAGTCTTCTGTTATCGAGATGTGCATTCAAGGGATGCAATGGGGATTATAATATATCCTTCAGGGAGTGTGACTCAGGGGGAGTGACCGAAGACTTTTGAGGATCTCGTGACCAGCGCTCATGACATGGAGCTTAGTATTGTTGCACATGAAAACCAAGGTCTGCCAATTCAGGACCTCCGCAAGAGCAAAGAAAACCAAGACACTCGAGGCAAACCCTTTTCGATTAATTCTAACGGCAAAGAGTCCATGGTCATGGACAGTGGGCCATTTAAACTTTCTACCAAGAGTAAGAAGAAAGAAGTAGACAAAGGAAGTGTTCCTCAAGAGAAAGGAAGGAAGAGACTTTTTTTGCAGGAAATGCAAGATAAGGAGTACCCATTCCTCGATTCAGATGTGCCTAGCATGCTTGATGATCTACTTAGTATAGAGCTAATTGACTTGCCAGAAATGAAGCGACCAGGATGACTCTAACTATTGCAAATATCATCGGTTAATCGGCCGCCCCGTCGAGAAGTGCTTTGTCCTAAAAGATAAAATCATGGAATTAGCACGTCAGGGAAAGGTTATCCTCGAGGAAGACAAGGCTTCTGCAAATCAGACTTCTGTCGCCTTTGGCTCTACTCACTCCCACATTCCAACTGGGCCCAATGTGCTGCAGAAAGAACGTAAGAATTCATCTGTAGTTTTTCCATATACCATCCAGTTTGGTTCACTTGAGCCAGTGGAAGTCAACATAGTGAATTCGCAATCAACTCAAATGCTCATTCCTCATAGTCTATTTTTCGTAACTTCTATGCATGGGGGCATTGACTCGACAACCTCAAAGTTTGTTGTCAACGTTTTACCTCTCAAAGTAATGAAGGAACCTAGAATTTCGATTGATGATCTTGGAAGTGCTAGCCTCATGATTCAAGGGTTCAACCATGGAGGCCAGAAAACTGTTGATGCAACAAGGTTAGAACTGTTAATTGAAGATAAGGATTCGAGCGCTTTATTCCATGTGACAGATGCGAGGACATCCTACAACGTACACGATAATGAGGATAAGGAAAAAATGTCTAACAGAAGCAATTGCACAAAAGGAAAATGTCCGGTGAAAATAAAGCAGAAAGTCAGCCTTACAGATGCACTCCCAGTAGACATCATGCAACACATATTTCAAAAGGTTGGCAAAAAATCGATCAAAGACTATTATGCTGCTAAGATGTGTTCTCGTGAAATGGAAGAACTATCTAAAGACCTAATTGTGATCCGTTCTCTGACTTTGGACAAGGTCCCCTGGCATAATCGATACACCGGTAGTCTTGGCGCAAGAAACTTTCTACAAGTCTGCGCTAGCAAAGAAAATGCACATGCACTCTTCCATGAAGTTTTTATGGCTTACTTTATTTATGGTTACCCTGAACATGGATGGGAGCTATTACAAAGATCAGTCCAGAAAAAACATTTGGGTGCCAAATATATATGTGCCGTCACCTACACTTGTGTGCCTGAACCATTAACTTATAAATGGGGGATTCGACACTATGATGACTATCTTGCGATGTCCTATAATGAAAAGAGGACTCGTGCATTAGAGGGAAAAAGTCAAAGAAATGTGTTGGTACCGCATCAGCACATTACCGTTCCTTTCCCTTCATCCAGGAAGACTTTGTTATGAGAAAGGAAAAGCACATTGGGACACTATCAAGCTTATACAGGACACACAAGAAATTGCCTTCGCATGCGAAGAATGCACCCTATATTGCCAAGTCGATTGCCGCGTCAGACATCCAAATCGCCCGTCGCGTCAGACATTCAAGTCGTCCGCCGTGCTAGACATTCAAGTCGTCCGCCGCACCAGACATTCAAATCGTCCGCCGCGTCAGACATCCAAGTCATCCGTCGCGCCAAACATTCAAATCGTTTGTCGCACCAGACATTCAACCGTCCGTCGCGCCAGACATCCGAGTCATCTGCCGCGTCAGACATCCAAGTAGTCTGTCGCACCAGACATTCAAATCGTATGTCGTGCCAGACATCCAAGTCCTCTGTCACGTCAGACATTCAAGCCTTCCGTTGTGTCAGACATACAAGCCATTCGTTGTGGAATTCATCAAGTTTTCGAACGAACTCAATCAAATTTGTTATTTGATCCGGAAACAAGCTATCAAGCCTTCGGCCAAACATTGGTCAAGAGAAGAATCAGAGGACCTTTTCTTTGTATAAAGATTTATTCAGAGAATTGTACTCACTTTTTCAATATAAACTTCGTTTGTCGCTAATTTTCCTGTCTTATCTCTAGACTCGAAATTTGTGCGTACACCTACTTCTAGGCATTACCATTCACATAGCTTGTGTGATGGATTTCCTCCAAAAATGACTAAAAGGGTATAACTTCAATCATCACCTTAACTTTTAGAGTTAATTTACATACTAACAAATGAAAACATGAAAACCCTAAAGTTCGACTTTGGATTCCCAATAAGTTCTAACATATGAAATCGGAGACACAGATCGAGGACTAATTTTTATAACGGGAAGATGTTAAGCAACATGTCATACCCTAAATGATCTCTAACTTGTTTTTATCCCCAAATATCAATAAGCGAGACAATACCTAAAATAAACCTATGTTTTGGCTTGAGTTTGATAACGGGGGTCGAATGACTTATATACTCGACCTGACTAGTCGGGATCAAAACATCATAGTTCAACCGACCCTAGGGGAGCAACCTAACTCTCACTATGTACTTTTACAAAGACTTAATTTAATACAACTTCATATAGTTGATTGTTTTTAGAATCGTTTTTGACCAACTTTTCTATTTGCTTTAGAATTGTGAAACAAAAAGTCTAACCTAGTGGAATCTAGTTCAGACATAATTCCAATATGATAAGACTTCTAATCCTAACCAACTTCTTCTATTTGATTTTTCTTGGACTTCTATTGGAGATAGAGACTTGGTCAGGGAAAAGAAAATCCAATTCAAAACTTTAATCTATTCTAGAGACATAAGGAAATAGTAGAGGATTGCACCCTAATCCAAATTGCTTGACTGCATGATGCAAGGATCGACTTGATGCTGATGACGTCGAAAACTAAGAAAGGGAGTTGCCTGATTAGAAAAATGTCATTTTACGCCTGAACACGACCTCTGATGCATTCGAATTCTTCTACAGAGTTGTAGCTCTTACAAAATACACAATTTAGGCTTTGAATCACCTGAATTAAGATATCATGGTAAAGAGTTAGAGTTGGTCAAAATTCAGGTATGTACTGGATACATGAAGTCAACATATCTAGTCTAATCACTCTTCTCTTGGGGGTTTTCTTTCTAACTGTCTATTCAATCTGAGACAGTTAGAGACCCTTTACATAGAGGTCTGGAGGTAGTAAAAACACAAAAGGAGTCCAGTTGATCATTCTTATCACCTCTAAGAAATAACACTAAAATAGGCTGAAAAGTCCAGATTGACCTTATCGGCCGGTTCGCATCAAGAACTGGCTAGTTCAAAAAGGGAACCAATCAGAACAGACAATAGAACCGGTTGATTCCCTCCCCTCACCTTTCTTATTTTCAAACCAACTATAGAGAAAAAAAGTACACCTATTTTTAAATCACATGTGATTAATCTGAATTTGGGGGCAGACATCCAATCTAATCTAAACAAAATGCTAGACCTCTTATTTTATCTAAACATGGACTTGGGCTTTACCCAAACTAACTGGATTGGACCACTTGAACCAGGGTAGCTGGACTGCAAACTGGACTTGACTTGGCTACTATTATTCTTAAGCCTAGACCGATAATAAAAATCCTAATAAAAATAAAAGTCAATAAGTCAATAAACTAATAAAACTTACAAAAATGGGGTGTCCACGGGTTGGGTTTCCATCATTGTTGGTCTTTGTAATAGGCATAAGTCATATCCCCCTCGACGTATTACATACTTGCCTCCTATAAGGTGGTTTAGTTATTGGATTTGCAGGATTCACTTCTGACTTCAAATATTTAACGAATATTACCCCATCAGTCAATAGCTTTGTCATAATATTATCTTAGCCATATATGCATGTTCTTGCCATTATAGGTCTTATTCTTTACCTTGCCTAACGCAACCTGACTATCACAATGTAGTATCACAATGTAGTAACACAAATTAAACTAGTCTAACCCACGAAAGGGATGTCTACTAATTGGTTTGGAGCCACTCTGCTATGGAACCTGCCTTTTCTAAGGCTATAAACTCATATTCCTTAGTGGATCGAGCTGCACAATTTTGCTTGGAAGATTTCCAAAAAATTTCTTTACCTCATACTGTGAAGATATAGCCACTGGTGGATTTGGTATACTGCGAATTTAAAATCCAGTTGGCATCACAATACCATAAAGATTGTAGGTCTCCCACCATAAAATAATCCAAAGTCCATAGTAATCGTAAAAACTTAAGCACTTTAGCTGATGCGGTCTATGATCCCTATTAGGTTTTGAGTTTATCTGTTAAGCGTGTTAACTGCATAAGCTATGTCAAGTCTGGTGCATTTCGTCAAATACATCAGGTTACCGATCACTTAGGCAAACTCAGTTTCCCTAAGGATACTCTACTACATTCACTCTTGTTAAGGTGCAAACTAGATCATACGATGTACACATAGGGCTAGCCTCAAAATGTCAAAATTTCCTTAATACTTTCTCCACAAAATGCTTTGAAAAATCATGTATCCATCATGAATTCTAGTTAGTTAATCCTAATATGCTTAAATCCTCATTATAAACCTAGGTGATAAAAAGGTTTTGGTATTATTGATTACCTCAAGGCTTCAAGTATAAGCATATCATTAACATGTAAGCAAGCAATCACCCTGGTGTTGCAATCATCAAAATTGGTGTAGAATCATTTACCTGCCTTGTTTATTATATACCCACTACTGCTCATTACGTTATCAAGCTTATCATGCCATTGTATAAGGACTTGTTTGAGAGCATAAAACTTTCAACTGTTTGCACACCTCGTTTTCATTCCGTGGATATATATATATATATATATATATATATATATATATATATATAGATATATATATATGGGGATCGATCCCCATCGACCGGTGGGAAAAAAAAAATTTCCCACCCAATCGCTGCTCTTAGCAGCGATTGCTTAAAAAGTAAAAACCCAATCGCAAGACTTTCTTGCGATTGGAATTATTGAAAAAAATTCCAATCGCAAGAAAGTCTTGCGATTGGGATTGTCCTTTTTCTGTCCTTTTTTTCTCCCCCTTCTCCCCCCGGTCAACAATCACGGCCTCATGGCCCCCCCCCCCCTCCCCCCCCCCCCCACCCCTCCTCCGGTCAACCTTCCTCCCCCCTGGCCCCCACCCCTCCTTTATTTATTTATTTGTCACTTAATTAGACAGTTTTTCACGAATTTATAAAAAATATCTAGAGCTAGATTTTCCCAAAGTGCAAAAAAGAGACCCTAGTTATTTTTAAAAGATCTGTATCAGGTAAAAATTTCAGATTTTTCCAAACTCTGGAAACGGGTTAACTGATACGCGCAATCTTGTAACTTCGCAGTGTAATTTAAAATATCAAGCTAGCGCGATTTCGCGCGAAACTTTTTTGAGAACCCTAGGATGTTGGGAAGTTCCATTTCCCAGGAATTCGGGCCATTCCGAAGCCGTTAGCAATTTTTTTGCCGAACGGGCTTTTAAGCGCTCGATCCGGACACCGGTTCGGGATTTTTGGGCGAAAAATCCGTAAAATACTTTTTAGATCAAGAATGAACTCAGGAAGCTTAAAATAACATTTTAAAGCAATTTTGAGATTTTTCCTGATGCCAGGGGCATTTTGGTAATTTGTCACCCCGAGAGGGGTATTTTGGTAATTTTACGGTGTCAAGTTTTTCGAAGGACTTCTCAGTCCATAAATGTAAGCACAGCACCTGAAAGGCTGATTTGAAGCCGATTCGCGGGGATTAAATGTCGCTAAAGGTGAAAACTTAATTAGACAGTTTTTCACGAATTTATAAAAAATAGCTAGAGCTAGATTTTGCCAAAGTGCAAACAAGAGATAATGAACCCCTGAAAGGTTGTTTTTCAAATGACTGCTTAGTCCAGAAATGTAAGCAAAGCACCTGAAAGGTTGTTTCGAGACTGATTTGGGGCGTTAGGGTGATAATGAACCCCCGGAGGCATTTCGTTAAATTTGCCGCTCATCGGCGGCTATTTTGGTATTTTTATATTATCCCTTTTTTCCCACAATTACACTGCAAATAATTTTTATTCTTCTTTTATTTAATTCTATGACTTGTTGAGAATGACGCGCACGAGGGTGAATCGCCCTTCCCAAGTGAGGACCAAATTGTATGCGCCACGCGAGGTCTATGACCAGTTCTGGGCATTGAGCATTGTAAGTCAACCTAGTGTTGTTTCAATATTTATTTGCGCACCTTCTCGACCATGCCTGAAATGATGACGATGATTTTTCTATGCATGTTTTTTAGGTTGACCAGGGCACTGAGGTGTTCAAGCAGCTCGAGCGGTTTGACTGGTATGTCGCGCATGCGCCTGACAGTCTCAAGAGCTCCATTGAGAGGTACAAGACTGATCTTCACAACTTTAGTGTTGCGTACCGGGGTTACCAAGGGGAGCCGTCTAGTCGCTTGCCTCTTGACGCGTACGGCTCTCAGCCCCAGAGTCAGGGCCTGGGGGAGCCGTCTAGTCGCTTGCCTCCTGACGCATACGACTCTGTGCCCCAGAGTGTGGTGTGGGAGCTGTCAAGTCACTTGCCTCCTGACGCGTCTTTGCCCCAGAGGGAATTCTGGGAGCCGTCTAGTCGCTTGCCTCCTGACACGTACGACTCTCAGCGCCAGAGTCAGGTGACCCAAGTAGGAATCCAGGCCTCGCGTCCAAGCATCCGGTCGGATAAAGGACAAGCGACAAAGCCATTGAGGCCGAACAAGCGGGATTGGATCGACCGGCACTACTTCGGGCCTGAGCCTGTCGATTCAACAGACTTTCCTCTTGGAACATTGCTAGGTCACGCGGATGTGAGAATGTTGGCACCGGAGACATATATTTCAAATTTCGTCATGAACGCTTATATAGATCTGCTCCAGATTAGAGAGCTACGTTATAACCAGTGCGAAGATTTGAAGCTTAACATGCATCCCACTTACTTTGTCACATTAATGGTGACCAGCATGAGGGAGTTAACAGAATGGAGGAGGCGAGGGGCAGGCAAGGGTAAGTGGAAACCATCTGGAAACGTATTAGGCCTGTTGAACGCAGACTATCAATGTCACGCTGCTCATGCGAACCTTGTCATGATACCTTGCCATCATGAAAACCACTGGTTCCTATTAGTTCTCCATCCAGCGAACAGACATGTCAACATATACGATAGCCTAAGGGAGGACTCTCCTGGGCGGTCGCTGTCACAGATGTACAGCGAGTATATCCCTCTAGTGGTTAGTTTTTATCGGTTGACCTTGGCTCATAGTATATTCTTATTGTAACATAGGCTTGATGACCTTTTTAATTGTTGGATGCAGACTACTATCTTCTCGCTAGCGTGCCGAGATTATTCGGGGGAATCCATCACCAGGAATTCGACGGTAGAGCCTTGGACGGTCGTGATGATACAGGACCGACCAAAGCAATATAACAGTCACGATTGCGGGATTTACGTCCTCAAGTACATGGACTACATTGCTCGCTCGGAGGTGCTCAAATATACGTCGTGGACTAGGAAGGCTGCCTTGACGTTTAGGTATAGGATAGCCTGGGAGCTGAAAAAGAATGAAGCTAGATGCCTTCATTACCATTATCCTAACTAGCGTGACTAAGGTGCAATGAGCAAAGAACCCCTTAAACAAAATGTACATGTATTTTCGTAAGCTATGAATTTGGCGATAAAGTGTGCGCGAATATGCCTTTTATAGGAAAACCAAATATATTATTTGTCTCAATTTTCGCCGAAATTCATAGAAATGGCCTATTAGCGTGCCTAAGGGGCAATGAGCAAAAAAGAAATGACAAAAAAAAATTACAACATTTTTCGGAAGCTATGAATTGGGCGATAAAATGATGCGCGAATAGGCCGTTCATTGGAAAACCCAAAAAATAACGTGTCTCGTTTTTAGCCGAAATTCTTACGAATGGGCTAACTAGCGTGCCTGAGGTGCAATGAGCGAAAAAAAAGTGACAAAAAAAATTACAAGATTTTTCGGAAGCTATGAATTCGGCCCTAAAGTGTGCCCGAATAGGCTCTTCATAGGAAAACCCAAAAAATAACGTGTCTCGTTTTTCGCCGAAATTCTTACGAATGGGCTAACTAGCGTGCCTGAGGTGCAATGAGCGAAAAAAAAGTGACAAAAAAATTACAAGATTTTTCGGAAGCTATGAATTCGGCCCTAAAGTGTACCCGAATAGGCCCTTCATAGGAAAACCCAAAAAATAACGTGTCTCGTTTTTCGCCGAAATTCTTACGAATGGGCTAACTAACGTCCCTCAGGTCCAATGAGCGAAAAAAAAAGTGACCAAAAAAATTACCAGATTTTTCGGAAAATAAGAATTGGGCCCTAAAGTGTGCCCGAATAGGCCCTTCATAGGAAAACCCAAAAAATAACGTGTCTCGTTTTTCGCCGAAATTCTTACGAATGGGCTAACTAGCGTGCCTGAGGTGCAATGAGCGAAAAAAAAGTGACAAAAAAAATTACAAGATTTTTCGGAAGTTATGAATTGGGCCCTAAAGTGTGCCCGAATAGGCCCTTCATAGGAAAACCCAAAAAATAACGTGTCTCGTTTTTCGCCGAAATTCTTACGAATGGGCTAACTAGCGTGCCTGAGGTGCAATGAGCGAAAAAAAAGTGACAAAAAAATTACAAGATTTTTCGGAAGCTATGAATTCGGCCCTAAAGTGTGCCCGAATAGGCCCTTCATAGGAAAACCCAAAAAATAACGTGTCTCGTTTTTCGCCGAAATTCTTACGAATGGGCTAACTAGCGTGCCTGAGGTGCAATGAACCAAAAAATTTACAAGATTTTTCGGAAGCTATGAATTGGGCGCTAAAGTGTGCGCGAATAGGCCCTTCCAAAAATATCATTCTCAACAAGTCATAGAATTAAATAAAAGAAGAATAAAAATTATTTGCAGTGTAATTGTTGGGAAATTTGTATAATGTAAAATTACCAAAATAGCCTCCGATGAGCGGCAAATTTAACGAAATGCCCCCGGGGGATCATTATCACCCTAACGCCCCAAATCAGGCTCGCCACACCCTTTCAGGTGCTTTGCTTACATTTCTGGACTAAGCAGTCATTTGAAAAACAACCTTTCAGGGGTTGATTATCTCTTGTTTGCACTTTGGCAAAATCTAGCTCCAGCTATTTTTTATAAATTCGTGAAAAACTGTCTAATTAAGTTTTCACCTTTAGCGACATTTAATCCCCGCGAATCGGCTTCAAATCAGCCTTTCAGGTGCTGTGCTTACATTTATGGACTGAGAAGTCCTTCGAAAAACTTGACACCGTAAAATTACCAAAATACCCCTCTCGGGGTGACAAATTACCAAAATGCCCCTGGCATCAGGAAAAATCTCAAAATTGCTTTAAAATGTTATTTTAAGCTTCCTGAGTTCATTCTTGATCTAAAAAGTACTTTATGGATTGTTCACCCAAAAATCCCGAAACAGCGCCCGGATCGAGCGCTTAAAAGCCCGTTCGGCAAAAAAATTGCTAACGGCTTCAGAATGGCCCGAATTCCTGGGAAATGGAACTTCCCAACATCCTAGGGTTCTCAAAAAAGTTTCGCGTGAAATCGCGCTAGCTTGATATTTTAAATTACACTACGAAGTTACAAGATTGCGCGTATCAGTTAACCCGTTTCCAGAGTTTGGAAAAATCTGAAATTTTTACCTGATACAGATCTTTTAAAAATAACTAGGGTCTCTTTTTTGCACTTTGGGAAAATCTAGCTCTAGATATTTTTTATAAATTCGTGAAAAACTGTCTAATTAAGTGACAAATAAATAAAGAAAGGAGGGGTGGGGGCCAGGGGGGGGGGAGGAAGGTTGACCGGAGGAGGGGTGGGGGGGGGGGGAGGGGTGGGGGCCATGAGGCCGTGATTGTTGACCGGGGGGAGAAGGGGGAGAAAAAAAAGGACAGAAAAAGGACAATCCCAATCGCAAGACTTTCTTGCGATTGGGATTTTTGCCCCAAAAATTCCAATCGCAAGTCTGTCTTGCGATTGGGTTTTTACTTTTTAAGCAATCGCTGCTAAGAGCAGCGATTGGGTGGGAAATTTTTTTTTTCCCACCGGTCGATGGGGATCGATCCCCTATATATATATATATATATATATATACCTTTTAAATCTCCACCGAGGATCATAATCTTAACATTCATTTGGTGTATAATAAGCTTTTAAGCAAAGACTAGTGCAATCGCCACTCTGGTAGAAGAAGTTCAAGTAACTGGTCAATATGTTTCAAAGTATATTATCCGAAACCTCATTTCATCAGATTGATATCATTTGAAATTCTCTATTAATTTTCATCCGTCTTATTGATTCGATCACCATAAAACATTTTGAATTGTTTTTACTTCTTCTGAATGCTGACATGAGTTAGTAAATCAGAGGAATTATAAGGATGATGTGTATTGTTGGTGTTATAAGGATTGTTTGATTAATACCTAAATGGCTTAGTTAGTGTACATATGCATATGTAAAGTGTATCTGAGCACTGACAGGGTGGCTTTGTTGTAGTGTATTGTTCATGTTATCTGTTTATGTTATTTATTGTACCTAAAATGTTTTGAAATATTTATTAACTTTGAGGGATAGAGTTAGTACTCTTCCCTATGTATATATCGAAATGCTGTGGTTTTATTTATTTATTTTTTAAATTGTCATTTGACCTCATATGAAGAAAAATCGTTTGAATCGTTCTGTATTTAATTCATGATTGACCTTACTGGCTTCTCAAAAGCTTACTCTCGTTTGCCTTCCTTTCCGCAGGTGATAATCAACATTAAGTTGCCCGAGTATGGATTAGAGCCAAGCGAGAGAATTTAAGTTTTAGTATTACTAATCAAAATCCCTATAGGGGTGAATATTATTATTTAAAATCTTTCAGACTTAGATTTCATGTTTCATCGATGACAATCTACTGAGAGTATGATTATTGGTTTAGCTGCTTTGATAATAGTCTTTCATTTGTTTGAGTTTGAGAATATTATTATTTTAGTATAACTAATTGAGTGATGGTCTAACATTCTGAATTTTCGGAACGTTACAGCGACCGTGTGGGTTTCTCTCTTGTAGCAACTATGGTGGGGATTTTTACATGATGGCCACAGACTCCAAGAATATGGTATTCCTTCACTTTCTATAGTCATATTGTATGTTAGATTAATGATTAGGGTAAGATTACTGAAGATCCTTGTTTAATCATATCATACGTTTGTTGGATTGTTAGTATTCAGTTATATTGTTGTGTATTATGTTGTTAGAATTATATTTGTGATTAGGGTTTTGCTTATGATAGTTAAAATTAAATTTTAAAAATGGGATTTTTTTTCTGTAATGTACTTTGAACGAATTGTAAGCTGTAATCTTTAGTCTTAGTTCTTTACCATTGAGTGGCACCATCGAGGTGAATTTAAAAACTTTACAGTTATTTGGGTGGAAAAGTTGCATATTTTGTCTATTTTGATCCTAATCAGTTGTGAAATATTAGAGCATAAAGTTGGTTTGGAAAGACACGAGAAATGGCCGAAGTTTTATTTAAGATGCAGTTATGCACCTTAAGTTCATGACTTCTATTTTTTGGGACATATCAGATTGCCCTAGACTTGACTAAAAAGGTAAAACACAACAGAGTCATATAAGTTTTTGTGAAATACAGTGAATAACGATTATAATTGATAGTCAAGCTAAAAGTCAAGTGGTGTGAGGCCCCAATCTTAATTAGCTTCTAATCATTCTATTAAGTTTAAACATATTTAAGTTTGATTGAAGTAATATATTGTGTTATATCATTTTTTTTCATAAAATAAATATTGAAATTAAGTTGTGGGCCCAAAAATATAATTATGTAAAACTTTGGGGGTTAAAAAAAGTAACTATGCAAAACTTTGGGGTCAATTTTAAAATACCCTAAGTTAGCTATAAAGGGTCACGTGAAGGGGTGTGGGATTAATAGCATTTTGGTGTGCCACCTATGTTTGGTGGTGAGTAATCAAAGGAAAGAATAAAAAAATGGGAAGAGAAGTTAAGTGGATAATTTAGAAACAAAAGAGAAGGTGGAAGGGAAGAGCACCATTCGGCCAAGAGAAACAAAGAGAAGGGAAAGAGTGAGAAAGAAGAAGGAAGAAAAGAAAAGAGAGAAAGGAAGAAGAGAAGAAGAGAAGAAGAGAAGGAAGAGTAAAGGAGGGGGATTTGCATCAACTTTCTCCTATTGGCTTGAGCTTAATTTTCTTGGTAGGTTATCTTGTTCTTTTAGGTTTTAAAGCATGTTAGAGAAGTATTATGAGTAGTGGAATACTTATAAACTTGCTTGTAATGGTCTTAAGAGAGAGATATGTTCAAAACCTGCAAAACAGTCATGAAAATAAAATAACTTTGGTGCCTAGAAATGTTTGGTTTTAGTTGAGATATGGGTTTGGTTA
Organism: Escallonia rubra; assembly: GCA_033065855.1. NCBI lineage: Eukaryota > Viridiplantae > Streptophyta > Magnoliopsida > Escalloniales > Escalloniaceae > Escallonia > Escallonia rubra. The sequence continues at coordinate 223,791 of JAVXUO010001539.1, forward strand.
TTTTATATGTTGTACTAATACATGTGTAGAGTATACACACCAAATATCAGATTATTTCAAGCACTATTACTATGGTTTAAAATTCGTGGATTGAAACCTATTCGGTGAAACTGTACAGTCATGGAATTAGAGTACTTTTGATGCTTAGAAATGTATACTTTTAGTTAAGAAATGGACTTGGTTATTTTAAATGTTACATTAGTACATGTATAGAGTATACATACCAAATTTAAGATTATTTCAAGTACTATTGCTATGGTTTAAAATTCGTGGCTTGGAACCTATCTTGTGAAACTGTTGCTAGGCAGATTCTGAAGTTTGTCTTTTTAAAGGGATTAATATGATCTTAAAACAATATTTTCGTGTCAAGTAAAATACTAGGATGTAGCTCTTTAAGTCTAGTTTTCATAAATATATATTTTGACTCTAGAAGCCTTGTAATTAAATTGTTATGATTTTCGGAGTACAGACTACTCCTGCTGCCATTTGAAATACTGGGCAGATTAGGTTACATGTTTGGCATGTATTGTTGATAATACGGTAAATATGACTCGACAGGGGATTAAACCTCTTTTGAGGTACTTGATGACATTCATGTTGACGTATGTACATGATTATGCATATCACGTGAAGGAGGAGGAAAAAAGTGAGTTGAGGGTGTTATTTGTCGGGGTTGGAAGTTATCCGGCCAGGGTTCTCGTTCTCGTTCATGTCTTGATAGTGCGCACTAGCTATGCGTACTAATTCTCAAAAGGAATTATTGGCGTGCCTGTGATGATGTTGGACTTCTTCTATCGAACCCGCTACATCAGTTGGTTGCGATACGAAAAGTCTCTCGCACTCAGGGAAGGTTGGCTAGTGCATGAGGGGCATATTTGCATATTGATATTCTCGTACTTAGCTTATATTTGTCTTGAACTTTTTTGTATTGTTTGGTTATTCTTGGCGAGATCAAGTTAATATTTAGGTCTTGCTTGTCATTCTCGTGTATGATTTACAAGATTTCAAATCTTGCTCGATATGTTATTCTCGTTTCTTTTGAAGGCAAGTGTGAGCAGATGCTTGCATGTGTTACTCGATATGTTAAATTATTCTTAAGTACGTAGGTATCATCTGTTCAAGTGACTTGCATGTTCATACTAACTATACATAATATGATCAAGTCATGTTTGGACTTAAAAGCACCGGATACCCTACTGAGCCATTAGGCTGACCCATTCCCGATACTTTTTTTCTAGGTTCGGAGTCGGAGTATTTGCCAAGGGACGAAGATGATTACCTCGGGGAGACTCAAGAGTATTACGCTGGGTGAGCAACGTTTAGTTGTTCTTCTTTTATTTTGGAGTGTAGTACTTGTATAGAAGAGAGGTAGTCTGTAATATAATGTTATGTTCAGTCTTTCCACTTATGGACGACTGTAACGTTTAAGTATTGTTCTGCTGTTTCTTTTGAGGTTGTAGTAAAGCTCTGTTTATCCTTGAGGTATATGTGTTAACTAGCTTGTTTAGCGTTGCACCTCCCCTTCCGGGGGGCGTGACAAATGGGGTCATCTACTCTTGTGCCTAAAAATGTGCAACCTCCTGATAGAATTTCAGAGGCAAAGAACTGGACAGTTGAATATTGTACTGATGGTTCCGTGACCTCGAAAGATTCAGAAGAGGTTAGGGAAGAAGATGGTAGGATTGCCGATAGTGATTACCCTATTAGTGATGATGAAGTTGTGAAACTAAGGATAATTCAAGTAAGAAACTTAACATATAAAATTGATGTTGTACCTGACTCTGATTGTGCACCAACTGAAGTAAAAGTGGTAGTTCATCTGAGGAAGAAGGTGGTCCAAAAATGAAAAAGAAATCTTAGAAAAACGTTAACTAACCCGAGTTCACTGAGTCTGAAGATCCCAAGTTTGACTTAGGTCAGTGCTTTACCTCAGACCTACAACTGGGAGGAAGCTATTAGAAATTATGTATGTAAGAATGGCAAAGACATTACCTTTACAAAGATGGAGAGTAAAAGGGTCAGAGCTTGTGTTGTGAGGGTAACTATCCTTGGGTCCTATATGCTTCTTACATGTATAGGACTACCAATATGCAAGTGAAGATTTTATATCATGTACACACTTTCTCAAGGATATATGATGTACATATGGTGAACTATAAGTAGATTGCAAGAAAAATAAAGTCTTCATTGAGATCTAAGCCAAAATGACTAGTTCAAGCTATAGCTGATACACTTCATGAAGCCTATAAAATTGATTCAACTAAATAGCAGAGACATATGGTTAAGAAATTTTCTATGTAGGGAAAATGGCAACTGCAAAGAACAATATGAGAACTTGTAGAGCTATAGGGTAAAGGTTTTGAGGAGTAACCCTAATATAATATTTGAATTGGAGGTTGATGGTGGTCGGTTTAAAAGATTGTATTACGCTTTTGGGAGTTGTAATAAAGGACTTGTGAAGTGCTTGAGGCTTGTGCTCGTGATGGATAGATTTCACTTAAGGGCCTTACAAAGGGATGTTATTAGCTGCAGTTGGGATAGATCCTAATGATGGTATGTGGTCATTGGCTTATGCAATGGTTGAAGTGGAGAATAAGGAGAACTGGAAGTGGTTCATTAACCTGCTGATTAGTGGCATATGTATTCAAAATCAATGTCTGGACATTTACAAGTGATAAGCCGAAAGGACTGTTTCTGTGTTAGAGGAAATTATACCTCAGGGAGAACACAAATTCTGTGTCCAACACCATGTCAGAACCTTAGACTTGAGTTCAGGAGCAAAGCATTGACTGACCAAGTGTGGATTTGTGGTGGAGTTTCATACAAAGATAAGTTCGAGAGAGAGATGGCAGTGATGCAAAAAGCCAGTGTAAGTGCACATGCTTGATTGCTGGATAGCGCAGGTGAACGATGGAACAAGTCAAACTTTAGAACTTTCCCAAGTATGACATTTTACTTAATAACTGGTGTGAGTCCTTTAATGCAGCAATTTTGCCTGCAAGTGCAAGAGCCAAACCTATCATACCATTGCTTGAGTGGATCAGGTTGTACAACATGGAAAAGAATGGTAGAAAAACGAAAGTGGATAACAAATAAACCTGTAAGTGTTTATCCAGACATTCAAGCTAAACTAGAAACCATCAAAGAGCATTCAAATACCTGTACACCACAGTATTGTGGTGATATGAAGTTTCAGATTATGTTAGAGTTAACTACTCGATTGACCAGTGTAGTATTAAACAAATTAAACTTTGGTCATTGGACATCGACCTGTGTCAAAGTGATCACTAAATTCTGAAAACGAACTCTTTTCAAAGGTCACACTGTCAAATTGTCCTTGCCGCCGCCCCATTAAGTCCATTTAGTCAGGGGTATATCGGTACTTTTACCCTATTCGTTCTCTCTTTCCCCCTTCTATCTCTCCCCCTCCCTCCATCCTCTTTCTCCCCCTCTTTTCCCTATCTGGTCTCACATACTGCCCCACACAAACTCTCCCCCTCAACACACACAAAAGACCCTCTTACTCACTCACTCACACACACACACAGTCACACGCACGTGCACACACACACACACACACACAGACACATAGACATGCACACACCGTCGCACAAACACATAACACACGTCGTAACACACATAATTTTTCTCCCTGTATCCTTCTTGAATTTCGTTTTGTTATCCCTCTTTTCTCTCCCTCTCCCTCTCTCTTACGCCTCTCTCAGTCTCTCTCTCTCTCCCTCCCCCCCTCACACACACACACACACATTTCAGTTTCCTTTTTTTTTTTTTACCCTCTCTCCCTCGCGCCTCTTTATCTCTCTTTAATTTGGACTATTCTTAAAATATATCAATCATCTTTTTCTCACATAATCTCTTTCCTTTTTTAAAACCGTTTGAGAAAAAAGTTCATATATTATATCATTACCTTTTTTAACTCAACGCCAATTTGAATTATAGATTTTTAAACTTACCTCTTATATTTAGCCCTCTCTTACTTTTCTGCTTTTTTCATTTAAATGGATCATGAGAATCACCAATATGTTCTTAAATTTTGCTTGGAATCCAAATTACGTCCACCGTAATTTTTTTCCAAAAGAACCTATATGTCACGTTTTTTAATCATATTTTGGTTGTTTTAATCATAGATTTTTTGCAAATTTTTTGTAGTTTTGTTCGATTCACTTTACTTTTATGATTTTCAACTTTTGGATTCTAAATCCCGGGATTACATCTCATATCTGCATACTTTATTTTTTATTTTTCATATACTATTTTTATTTGTTTTCCCTTGGTCCATATGCAATAATTATGTAGTCGGCACAAATTTTCAGCTAAAGTCGCACTACTTACCTTCCCTTCGATTTAAAAACCTGAAAAAGTATCCCTTAATTTTGACTAGCAATGATTAAAAGTCCTTCCAATTTGCAATTACGAGAGAGAATGATAATCCTAAATAATTACCCAGCTAATTTATCTCATTTCAGAAAAGCTTATGTCGGTCACAAAATTCAATAAATCTTAACTCCTAAGTTATAGCCTCCTCTTCTCTACTCAGAATTCAAAAAATCCGAACATCTCTATTCTAAATTGGATCAATTAGTTTTTTTTTTTTTTTGTATTTATCTCGAATCAGGAAAGCCCCTCCTCCATCGCGCTTGCCTCTTCATTTACATTACAACCTTAGGTAGATTATTCTTCATCTGCATTGCAATCTCAGGTAGATTACTAGGTTAACTACCATTTCAATTTATTGTGCTTTTTTTACATCATTGTATGCCACCATATATATGTTGCTTGAAATTTTAATTTACTTAATATTGAAGCCAACCAATTGTATACTAACAAGGAAATTCATTCCTCGAGTCTTCGAGAAAAATCGATTAAAAGGTACTACGCGCTTTGTTTCTCTTTGCTTCTAATTTCTTTACATTTGTATATTCTTTCCTTCCATCCAACCCTATGTGTATCATATTCATCTCACCATTCTCACGTCAAGAAACTCTGGACCCTATGTGTTCCACTATGTTAGCTATCTCAACCATGACTTAATAGTATAATTCTCTACTTCATTTGAGTGATAAATATTTTGGTGTTAAGCCTTATTCTCATATTTTCTAAGGAACCTAATTAAACTTATCAACTGTTGTAACAAATTCCTGAACAATTAGTGTAAGGTGGGTTCAAAAGATGCGTTTTCCATAATTACTCACCAAATTAATCTTCATTGAATATATTTTCCTCATTCTATTATTGGCTACTATTACAGGTTTATTGTCAATATTTAGCCGTCTATTTTCATTCCACTGGACTGTTTGAATTAAATAATAGATTATTTATTTTTTCCTAATATTCAATTACATGCAAATTGAAATATTGTTTTTATTTGGTTTAGCTTTTATCCTTTAGCCTAGACCAACATTTTGTAATATAGTCTATACCTTCATCCTCACATCCGCTGCGCATATTCATTGCATGGGTGCTTTCTTAATCTAAAAATTGAATAATTTGATGTTATCGTGCTCTTTTTATTCTCTTGATATAATTTTTCTTTTTCTAACTCTATAAAGTTTTTTTTTTCCCGGATTATGTTGCTTCAACCAATTTTTTTAAAGAGGAGGTTGAACCCCTAAACATCCTGCATTAAATTTTGTTTGTATCCTTTAAACAATCATAAGTACATTGTTGTTATCAGTAATTTTTTTTTTCCTTCCTCTTCATTTACTTTTATTATTTTTGGCGTAGGGGTTCAAGTACCATCTTTTGTTGCATGATATGTGTTATCGATTTTTGAGAATTCTTTTTGGTTTCAGCATCCATGTCAGTTTCACATTTTTATTGATTTCAATATATTAAACAGGGCAACATTATATGGATTCCCATTTTTTTTTTCAATCCTCTTGATGCCACTATTTTGACTTGCTTTTGTGTTGTGCAGGCCTCCATTTTGTGATTGGTATCGGAGTTCTAACAAATTTGCAGAGTTATTAGTTTATTTGATGATTACTTTGGGATCACGTAGTAGTGTTTTTCATGGTTAAAATATTGTTTGAACTTGCATAACTAAAAGTTAATTTAGGAATTTTGGTGTATATGATTTACTATTTATGTGACATTTTCTTAGCTAGCAATTTGAGTTCTTATTTAGTGGGTCCGTATGCAACGTACGAGATCCAAGCTAGTGGATGATTAACTTTGAATACTAATGATGTTTTTGTCATATGCTTTGGATGCTTAGTGTTTGTTCATATATGATGTTACACTTGATTAATTATCGTGGAGTTGTTGAGAAATGAATGTTTGGGTCACTAAGCATACCATACATATCCAACATCTAGGGCAAATACATTAGTTGCATAAAATTAGGGCAAATACCGCAACTTGTCAGTGTTTGCACAATTTATTTTTTAAACCTTAATTTTACCAATAGAATTACAATTGCACACAACACCACTGTTCATTTCTTCAAGGTTGAGTTTTTTATGATTATCTCTATGTTCCTCCTCTCCAACTCAAACTTCATCATCTCCAATTCTTAGTTCTTCAACAGCGAATATGTAGTCTACTTGTACAGTTCATCATGTTTTACATGCCCATCTTCTAATTTCTTCGATGCCGACCTCTTAAATACCATTCCATAAACGCACACATTAGGATCAAACTACTTGAAGAGCTTACACTCGTCATCCTACATCCATACAAGAAACCCTACACTAGTTATGTTCAAAGTTCCACATGCTTAAAAATTAGGATTGTGGGTGGTTAGTTACCTTTTATTGAGTACATTCCAAAAATCTTCTACCAGAATTATTCTTGGTCCATGACATAGTCAAACGGGCTGTTTGTCCACAATATCAGTAGTTGTTAGTACTTTCAGCCATCGATGAGAAGCTAGAGGAAGAACGAAACAAGGAGCAAAGTGTGTAGAGAAGAAATCTCAAATTTCGATTTTATTGAGGTGCAACAAATGTGTTTTAAGACAGAGTTTGCGAGTGTGGGTAAGAGTGCGCACGAGCGCTTAAGTTTTGAATTTGAGGAAAAAAGATTCCTTTTCTCTTTGATTTAGGTACATCTACTCAAAATTATTCCTTAACATTTTAGTTTGGCGGCAATTTTATACTTTGAAAATAAGTGACCTGACCAGAATATCTTCTTGCTTTATGAAAAAAATTAGCAAGAAAATTGCGCTGTAGATTGATGTAAAAAATAATATTTTGATAAATTAGACTATAATCCTGCAAACTTCCTATATGTTAGGTATATATAGTCAATTAATCACTTATATGTGTCTATAAATGAAGCTTTAGAGCTTTTTTGTTTTTTAAGTGGTGACATAAAATGGAAGAGACGAACAAACCGTACAAAATTGTGGCAGTAACTCAAATTGTGACTCACCAAAGTGAGTCGATGACTCAAAATTGAAGTGGTGCACCTGGCTTGGAGCTAAACCCCTTCTTGAACCTCCATTTTCTGAGTCCATTAGCACCCCTCCCATGGCGGCCTTGAAACTCCTACTCTCCCAAGCCCGTCGCCAATGTCTCACCAGAACCCCCTCTCCAAACCCTTCACTTCTAGGTTTCTATCGATCGCTCTGTTCATCACCACCAGACGCCGAATCGAACCCCCAAACCCCACCCACCGAACAACCTCTGCCCAAACCCCAGCCCACGCTGATCCAGCCCGTCTCCTACGCCGTCAAAGCCAACAAACCCACCCCGCCCCCTCGACAACTCGACCCTCCTCAAAACCCGGAGGCCCGCAATTTCACCCGCGAAGAACTGCGCTTCATGAAAGATCTCCCGTCGGTATCGTACAACACGAAGGTTGCGCCGCTGCCGGAGGACATAGTGGCGGATAATGTAGGAGTGAAGAGCTCAGGTAAGGAGGAGGGATTGGGGGATGACGTGGAATTGGAGAGAGAGAGGAGGCGGATCGAAGCGGATAAGAACCGGGCGATGAGGAGGATGCCCAGGGCGCTAGAGGAGGAGAGCTTGAACGTGCCGTTCCCCACGCTGATTAAGCTGGACAAGAAGGGGGACGAGGTGGTTTACGATCTCAAGGAGGCCATTCGACTCGTCAAGGTCGGTGTGTTCTTTCTCGTTTCTCGGAGTTTCGATGAAGCTTTTTGGGTGTAGTGGGTGTTTGAGATTTGCATTGCTTCGTTTCAGTGTTGTGCTTGGTTTAGAAATTACGTACGAAGATATGTTTTCTTGAAGTTTTACGTTTCTAATAGTGGCAATGAAATGGCAGGTTGATGGGGTGATGGCTACATGATGTTACTAATCTCTTAGTGAGATGTAATTTTAATGATTTGCGAAAGCACTTAATAATGACAAGGATGGGAAATTGATAATGCCCATTTAGTTAAACACCTTAATAAGTCAGTGTGTCTGCGAGGGAAAGGGAGAGAGGGAGGGAGGAAGGGAGATTCCAAACTTCGCCATGCCCCCAGATAACCCTAAGCATGACTTTTGCTTTTTATTCTTGTAGAGACAGTAAATTTTCAAGAAACATTTGTAAAGAGATTGGTCAGCATGAGATATGTAGTGGAAGAACGAGCAGCACTCAATGATGACATATAACATTTTACGCAAGACTTGTTTTGTAGCTTTCCCTACCTGTGAATTGTTCACCTCTAAATTAAGTGATTAACATTTTTTTCTTCTAGGTCTTCTGTCAGACCTTGTCAGGTTTTCCTTTGTTTCCCATTAGATTCCCTTTTGCCATTAAATTAGGGGAACAGAGAGAAGTCGCATACTCATGTTAAGATAGGCAATGTGTAGCTTTAAAAGCCAGTTACTTCTTACCATCTAGTGCTCCCTTTTCTCATTTTCAGTGTTATAAACTAGAAAAGATAATATGTTTGGTGGCGTTAGGGCTGTATACGAACCGAGTTCGAGCCGAACATGGGCTTGTTCGAGCTCGGTTCGTGTAAGACTTGGTATGTTCGAACTCGGCTCGAGTTCGTTAAGGGGCCAGAAAAAATTGTTCGAACTCGGCTCGAGTTCGTGTCCTTCAAACTCGGGCTCGGCTCGCTCAACTCGTTTAATTAAACGAGCCGAACTCAAGCTTCAGAGCTCGACTTGGGTTCTTGCACGAAATCAGATAAAATGCCTAATTTTCTCAGATCTGTCAATCCCTCAATCCCTAATTTTCTTAGATCCCTCAAGCAATTACTTCATTGCAAAGGATATACATACCTCAGAAGATGGAAGAAACTCCAAAAATCAGCAAAATCGCACCATTGATGAAGCTATACAGCGCACGACGGCCATCGATGAAGCTCAACAGCTTGCGAATCTGAGCCATCTGCTTTCGCATACCCCCAATATCATCATACCTGATTTGGTTTGTGGGCTTGTGGCCTGTTTTGAGAAGGCGCATTACGGCCGGTTGTGTTACCAAAAAGAGAGGACTTGGCTTTGTAACGAGATATAAGGTGGTCTGGCGGCGGTGTGGCCAGTGGGCGGCGATGTGGCCAGTGGTGTGGCTAGTGGTGTGGGAGCGGTGTGGCCGGTGGTGTGGCTGATGGTGTGGGCGGCGGTGTGGCCGGTGGTGTGGGCGAAAGAGGGTCTGAGAGAAGGAAAAGAAATTAAAGAGAGAGAGAGAGAGAGAGGGGATAAGAAGATTTAGATATTTTAGGTTATATATTATATATTTAATGGGTAAATGAACCGATGCTCGTTTATAAGGCTCGGCTCGTTAAGTAAACGAGCTCTCTCGTTCACGAACATTAATAAACAAACACTATCATGTTCAATCTCGGCTCGTTTAATAAACGAACTCTAAAATTGTGTTCGTGTTCGGTTCACTTATTATATGAACGAACCTGAACGAGTTCCAAAGGGAACGAACAGCGAGCTGTTCGTGAACAACTCTGTTCATTTACAGCCCTAGGTGGCGTGTAGTTTTTTTTTCATATATCTTATTTCTGGGAACACGTTATAATCTTTGGCTTCTCTGAGTTGACGTGATTATAGTTTGGTGTACTTAAGATCTTTGTCCTCACAGCATATTTCTTTTACTTTTTGAAACACTTACAAGCATTACGTATTCCATTCTTTCTAGTGATTGCACAGGTTAATGCAAAGCATGAGTTTGAAACCGTTGAAGCACATGTAAGATTGACACCTCAACTACGTCGATCTGATCTGGTATTTCTTCTTTCTTTCCTTGTCTGTTATTGGTCATCTTCGGGGGGTTTATTGTATCACTTGTGTGTCAAGTATCTTTTTGCTTTCCTTATGTTATATTCTGCACAAGTAAAGAGAAAAAAATGCGACATCTCAATTAGCAGTTCTATTCTCGACTTCTGTCCATAGTTATTAAAGGCGCAGGCGCACCTAAGGCGCAAAGGGTCCTTGGAGCCTTGCGCCTTTTCGAAGTGAGGCGCAAAATAAAAATAAATAGTAATTAGTGCATTAAACTAATATAATCACTTAAAAAAATTCTGAACATGACAATCAAACAAATTTTCAACGCTAGAAAAAGTTTCAAATCCCATAAGAAGTAGTTAATCCTAACTGAATGTGACAACGTCATTCTCATTATCAGTGAGGGCTAAGGCAACAATGATTTTCTCAAAAGGAAATCATACGCTCCCAAGTCTAGTTTAGATTCCTCTTCAATTTCACCTTTTTCATCTACATGGTGAAGTGAAGGAGTATATATACTTAAAAGAAAGTAACAATTGGGGATGAGACGCTAGCATAATGAATAAAAATAAGAGAATCGATTGATTAGGGGTTTGGGATTTTAGGTATTTTTGTGGTTTACATATTAATTTATTATGTTATGAAACAAAGGATAAAAAATAATGAACGGTTGAGATGATGCCACGATGCAAAAATCAAAATTAGGATCTTTGGGCTATTTTTTTTGCGCCTCCACCACCACCTTGCGCCTTGTGCCTTGCGCCTGGGCGCCTAGGCACACAAGGCGCGCGCCTTTTCGAAGGAGCTGCGCCTAGCCCTAGGCGAGGCGCAGGAAGTGCGCCTTTCCCCTAGGCACGCCTAGGCGCCCCTTTGATAACACTGCTTCTGTCACTTGACAAAGTCCTAATAACACGTTAATGTACATGCGCGACCAAACATATTTGTATATGTCTGGTTTGAATGTAAATACGTGCACTTTGGGGAATAGGATTCACGTGGTTTTCAACCAATTTGAACAACTTCCAGTGCGATGGGTTTGTGAATCCTTGTAGTGATGACTTGTTGAACCTTTTCAGTAGGTTGTTCCCATTGTATAGACTGCTGACCTTCTTGAGAAGTTTTATTTGTTAGATAGAAACGGGATTATGCAGTCATATCACCTTTTTGTTTAAGTGCAGAAAGTTGATGGTACTGCGGCTTTACCTCATTGTGGTGGAAAGGTACGTTGTAACTCTCTAAGCCGGTGAATGTACAGCTTTGTCCGTGTATGTCCTGCTTCTCTAATTTGTTTGGATTCTGATACTCCCACTCCAAAATTGAGCTCGCTCACTCCAAAATAGCTTTTCATGGCCCTTTTAGTGCCCACTTCTTCAGACTTAATGTGGGCTAGTCAAAGTTGGTTTAGGAATATTAGTGCCCTTCTTTAGTGATGCAATTATTATTGTCATTTCTCAGGTTAGGGTTGCGGTATTCGCTGAAGGCGCAGCTGCTGATGAGGCCAAAGCTGCCGGAGCTGATGTTGTTGGTGGTCAGGAACTCCTCGAGGAAATACAAAAAAGTAAGTCACCATTGTCTGATGCACATCGTGGCATTTTAGAAATTGTTTTATTGAAATGAAAAGCAGCTGAATGCATTGGATATACACCCATAATGCTAGGAAATAACATCTTAAGGAAATGCATTATCCTTAAAGACGTCTATATGTGATACACCTTCAAGCAACATTTCAATTAGGACGGGAGGGAGAGGAGTAGATGCATATTTGTCTTAGCTCCCAAAATTCTTATGGACTCTTGGAAGAGAAATGAGAACTGCATAGAACAGAGGAGTCTGTAGGATAGAGGAGGGATGCTAATACAAAATAATGTCCTGTATATTAATTTTGTACCATTGGTCAACCAAACAGGAGGGGCAACTGCATTTCTCTAGAACTACTTTTCCAATCCTAAAAGATCAAATTCTGCACATTCCTTGTGTCGTAACTTGGTATTCTTAGTTTCTTTATGAAGGAATACCATGTCAATGGTCCTTTATGCATTTTCTGGTCGTAACAATGGTTATTTTTGATGTTATACGCCTGGATAAATATTCTCCTAATACTTCTGTCACACAATAAAGTTCTGCTTTCCTTGTGTCTTTTCATGTTGTAGCTTGTTTCAACTTGAACATAGATCTCTTATTTTACTGATAATAATTTTTTAGACTGCATCATTGACTTTGTTTTCCTTCCGTGCAGAAAATGAGAGGGTAAAAGGCAAAAAGGGCAAAATTAAGGTTGATTTCGACATATGTATTGCAACCCCTCAATTTATGTCTGGTAAATGGGAAAAGGTTTGTGACTTTGTATGTCCCGTAGTTATGCCTCTAATCACATCACTAGCAAACTATGGGAGGCTATCTTTTCTTTTTGCAGGTATCAAAAATCCTTAGGCGTATGGCACCCGACGAAAAAGTGAGTTTCGACGTCGTCTTTTTACCATGTGAATGTCTCAAAGGTACCTTAAGTTGTTCTGAGGTGTATGTTTTCACATTTTACAGGATGGCACTGTGACCAATGATTTATCAAGGGCTGTAAGAGAGGCAAAAGGAAAAGTTAGCTTTAAGAAAGACAAAACTGCCATTGTGCATATCGGGCTTGGAAAGGTAACTACTTTATTTTAATCAAATTTGCTGTGGTAAATATAATACGGATGCCTGAGGTGCTGTTCCACTTGGGAACTCCATGTTGAACAGGTGACTTTACCAGAAGAGGCTTTGCGAGACAACGTTGGTGCATTTGTGAATGCTCTTTTGCTTGCAAAACCTCGGGGATTAAAGAAGAGTAAGTGGTTGCAGTTCATGTTTCCTCATATGCTTGTCATGGTCTAAGATGGGTGGATATATTACGAATCCGTTTGAAATATGAACATTGCATGTCGGTACTCTAGAATTCACTTAGGATAGGGTGATAATAGATCTTATGTTCATTGTTTTCTGTAGAATATGTTGATAGTTGCCATATTAAGTCATAGTTGTCAGTATTGTACGTTAGTTTCCTATATGATACAATACAGTACAGACGTAGAAAATATAAAATCTTATGCCCATCGAAACTGTATCGCCTTATCTGATACAAGTCCTTTTTTTCACAATAGGTGAGACGATAAGACGGATATGTACATCTTGATAGCGCTTTTTGGTAGTCAAGGAATATTCTATGCTTATTACACTAGAAACAGTTTGTCTTTGTAAGTGGACGATGTAATCATATACTAGATTAGGTTAGCTGTCTAAGATGGTATATTCATGCATATATTTTGTTTTTCACATGATTATATATGAATTTTTATGTTATAAAACGATTGGATCTTGTCTTGCCATATGCGATACGAATAATACATGACAGGCAAAAGTGGTATTTCAAAACACGATAAGCATCTTGATGTGAAAAGATGCTTTGATTGATTACCAACACTTGGATGAAGCATATATGTTCTTCCATTTGATATTATTCAAGGCTAAGGAAGAAATGAACCAACTGTTTAAAATTTGTTTCTGAGTGATGTGTAACCTAAAATTTTGTTGGGCATTACTACCTCAATCGGAAGATGAAATGTATCGGATCAATGCACTCACTTGTTATTGCATAGGTTTATAGGACATTTGAAAAATGAGACTATTCTGGTGGGAGGTTAGTAATCAAAAGGATAAGAAATCGAGGAAGACTAGATCTTGAGGCCCTTTTGGAAGTTTGATTATGACCGGACCAAACTCAAATCAGGCATAGAGGTGTGGTCAACAGTAGTGCTTCATAGTTTTATGTTTTGAGCTCCATCTCCCTCACAAACCGAAATAAGAATAATGTGACAACTCACAGCTATGTGGCTTGTTATAATAGCGTTTGGCTGTTATAATGCATTTATAGTTAGGAAAAACTAATTTTGGTTTTATGTTTCGTAAGAATTTATTAGAGGAAAACACCATGTTGGTGCACTTCCCTTGTAAAGAAACATGTTTTTTTTTTCTCCAAGTACATTATTTGGGGAAATTTACATATGCGGGAACTCATACAGATGTTCAAACAAACACAAGTGATTGCAATAATCTTTTCTATTACCTTTTAAATTCCACTTGTCACAGTCAAGGTATGATTATGGCTTTGTGTTCTAGCTGATTAGAAGTCAAGCACTCCTTTACCTGCCCTCTGTATATTTGACTTGCCATCCTTGAAAACCTCCATACAAGGGAATGCCACGAAAAGCGTAGTTCTCCTTTCTTCCATGAAAGGGATCTATGTGCATTAAAAATAGGACACTGATTGAACTTGCTCATCAGTGGATGTGTCAGTATCACAATCCTCCTTTACCATAATTGGATGCTGCTTGTGGTACCATAATTGGATACTGGTGTTGTAGCTTTGGTTTTCTTGCACTTCTTACGGCGACTAGACTGATTTTCATGGCTTAATTAATCAATGCGGTTGGTAACGGGCTCCACGAATTTGTACCCCACATTCATCAGCTTTTATATCCCAACATTGACAAAAAACAAGAATCATATGTTACCACTGTTACAAAGACTGAAGAAATGTGTGAACCCACAACCTTATATACTTATCCTGACCTTAGCTATCAGTAAATGGTAATCTTGTTGTCACTTATTCACATTTTGTGGACAAATAAGGTGTTTATAAGCATAAAAGAGTAGACTTCCCAAACACTTGATTATTCTAAATAATTTATGAGAGATAGCTCCATTGGTTCGTTCTCATTTAGGGGTCAGATGTTTTCCGTTAAGGTTAATTACAAAACTGTTAATTGTATTATACATGTTTTTGCATTTTAGTCCATGTAGTTACAACTTCGACAAAACTATTCTGTGCAATTTCACAAACTATTACAAACCAATAAAAAACTAGCTTCCATCCAAATGTTATACAGTAAATGGTCACGTGCAGCTCACATGCAAAGTTCCAGTGGCAAAAGGGAAAATTAGTAGATTGTATGTCTCTTTGCTTCCTATCATTCTCGCTATGCTAAGTTGTCGCCTCCACGATCAGCCACCACCAACTGCTGCCACACCATTAGCCACGATCATCGTTACACCCAAACTGTTGATCTCGACGGTGTGCCGTTGCTTGACGGCTATCCTGCATCCAGAAATGCTAGGGAGAGTATGTAGAGGGAAAGTTATCTGTCGGTGAAGGAGGCGCGAGGGGTTGAGCGTCACTGCCGTTAGTGGTGCAAGATCGCGGCGGCGACGAGTTCCCCAATCAACTGCGTCACCAGTACCACTACCAAGCTCAATGAACCAATGGATGAGTCCAAGCTCGAGGAACCGCTCCAATCAAATGACACCGTGGCGACAGATGCAGGTTTCAAGCTCGATGAACCGATGTTTTGATGGGTGGTCAAAGAATGATTGGTGTATAGGTGGCTTTGTGTTGAATTTGATGGAGATGACGCTAAATCATAGCATACAAATTCTGCAAAAATGGCAGCATGGTGTGCAGAGTGCCTTTTCTTGGGGTGTAACGATGTTGGTTGAGGGTGGTGGTGGTTTGGTAGCGTAAACAGCAGAGGATGTGCTGGGGTTGTCGTGTTTAGGGTGAAAAGATGTTGTGGGTGTTATGAGGGTGGTGTTTAGGGTGAAAAGGTGGTGGTGAGGGGCGGCAGAGGGTGGTTTGGGGTCCTGGTGTGCGGTTTGTGACAAGAACACGTTGACTACATCCTCTTGGGGGTTCAGAGGGGTTTTGGTGTGTGTGTTGGGGGGGGGGGGGGTGGTCTGGTGAATTATGTTAATTTACTACTTTAGCCTTCAGATTGGTTCCAAAAATGGCACATGTATCACACATGACCATTTAACGGATATTTTGCATGACAATTGAGTTTTGAAGCTGTTTGCAATCGTAATTCATATTACTGGGAAATTTTTTGTCAAACTACAAATACATGGACTAACCTGCAAAAACATGAATAGTACATAGAACAATGTTGTAACTAACCCTTTTCGTTAAAAGTTTGCCCTTGCTTTAGGTGCTTTTCGGTTTTTAGATACTTATTTGTGAAAAAATTGACTAGAAAGTAGATTGGAATTGCGTTGGTCTAATGGAAGCAAAAGATTATATCTAAAACATGAAGAATCCTCCAAAATTTAGTAGTCTAGTTATGCATGTGCACATCCATAGTCGGATTCAGCAGTGCTGGAACATAGATATGAAATGTAGACAGTACAAATATAAGCATAAATTTGGTCCAAGGCATTTTTGGGTGGATACCTAGGACGGCTAGGACCACATTAAGTCTGCAATTATCCTTGAATTGGTAGAACTCTCGGAATTGTGAGGAACCAAGTGAGAGTAGCAAAATGGATTTTAAAAAGTTTAAGTGGGATTTTTGTAAAAGAAAACAAAATCCCAAGTCTTAGAAAGGACGGGGGTTTATGTGGCACTGTAGCTTTAGCCAGTTCAAAATAGTAGACATAGACAAACATGGAACAGAAGACTGTTGACGGGTGAAAGGGATGGAATTGGTACATGGATTCAAAAGAAGGTTGTTGTAGCTTACTTTCAGAAATCAAGCGGGTAGAGGAGAAAGCAACAGAAGCCAGGAAGTACATGGTGGAGAGTTTTTTGTAGCAGAAAAGATCAACGTAAATATAGACTTCCAATACCTATAATTTGCAAATAAGTTGATGAGATTTTGATGAATTGAGAAGTATTAGGTAACGTGAGTGTGGTATGCAGGCGATTATGTGCCACCTTGGGTATGGACTTTGCCTGCGTATTGTTGCCCAGCTGAGCCTTGGGTTTACGTGAAGGCCAGTCATTGGCGTTAAGGGGGCACCCCTATATATTTGATATTTACTAGAAGTATAGATGTGATTGACAATTTGACATGCGAAATTATATTTGGAAGAAAGCTTAGTTTACCATATTGGATAATGCTCTTATTGATCTCTATAATGAAAGACAATCAAGTGAAATCAGATGACACAGAACCTTGTGGTGGAATTCATTAGGACAGACAGTAGAAACTATATGCGAAGGTAAAACGTCAGAAGAAGCTACTTGGAACTTTAGGTTAGAAACTAACTAAATGGTTGAATGTATTAAAAAAAGTATGAAAGAGGTTCCTGGAGAACAACAGATAGGTATAACTGGAAATACGGATGACTCCACTTTGAGGTGAGTTCTTCTTGGCTGATGCACAATTCATTTCATCTTTGAATGACCGGAGTTCCTTTTTTCTCTTTCAATTTTCTTATTTTTTCCCCTAGGTTAGACTTGAACCTGAGATCTCTGGGTTAGTTCCCAAAGTCTCGGCCAAGTTATACACACCCATACAGTTTATTTTAGTGGCATTGCCTAAGTGCAGCAATAGATTCACATGTTGGATGACAATATTTTCTGCTCCATTGTAGTGCAATATAATGTTAGTAGTCATTCAGTGGCGGAGCCAGGATTTCACGCCAGGGGGTGCTAAAAATATATCAAAGTCAGTAAATTTTTTTATAAGTAAAATAACACACAAACAAAGTGTAATTTTCGATGATACACAAAATAGCACACAAAAACAAAGATACATATACAGTTGGAGCTCTGCAAATAATGGACATTATAATGTGAAATCTGGATATAATGTAGCATCAGAAGCATACTTAATGGAAATTAATTGAAATGGAAATTAATTGAACCTCAAAGAACCTGAAAAATGGAAATTAATTGAATATGGTCTGGACCCAAAGCAAACATACTTCAGAATTAAAGGGGTGAACCTATAATCAACACAACAAAGTACTAGTGCCCCTGTACATGTATAAAGCCCATCTCCCCCTACAATCAATTTCTCAAAATACACACATACACACACAATACACCTCTTTGGATTCCCAAAACTCATCAAAATCAGTAGATAGAAGAGAGAGGCGGGGAGATGGCGTATGCATTATGTTCCTTCAGACAATAAATCAAGGAAGCAGTATGTATAGAAACCTGAATTTTTAGCTCTCTTTGCCTGGATGCCCATTCTTCCTCTACTGCCCGTTTATATTCATCAGTCTCCTTGAGCTTTTCTCGATCATCAATTAAAGAGCTATTAATGGCATCGCCATCTTGATCATTCAATGGATCAATTGAAAGTTCTCTTGAAACTGATTTCTCATTCTTTTTAAAATTAGCTTCATGTTCCGACTCCTTTGGAGAATGAGGATTGCAACTAAAGCTCTGTTGAAAGATTTCATCTATGTTTCTGCTGAAATGATCAACCTCAGTTTCAACCCGTTGTTTTCTGCTACTCTCTCACCCCTTTCTTCTTCTTCTCCATCCATCTTTCTATTCTGCTACCCACCAATTTGTCTCTTTTCTCTGCTGCTAAAAGAGCTCATCAATCCTCATAATCCATGGGGAAAGAGAGAGAGAGATCAGAGAAGGACCCAAAAGAGCATAAGAAGATGTTCATTGGTGTGGTCTGGAACTGTGCCGCAGAGCTCAAACTCCTCTCGACTGCCCTCCTCTTCCCCCTCTCCCTCATCACCGTCTTTCAGTTCATCACTTCGTCCTCCGGATCATAGATCTAGGCTAGATCTGGCCGGAGTTGGTGAAAATCTTCCGGATTCGACCGCCGTCCGTGAGACCGGTGACTGTGAGGTGAGGCGTCGACGACCGTGGCCGCGAGACACTGAGACGGTGAGAGGTCGACGGTCGTGGCTCGTGAACTGAGAGAGTGAGAGGCGAAAAGAGAGAGTTGCGAGTGAAAAATATATATATATATATATGTATGTATTTTTTTTTTCCAAAACTGAGGGGGTACATTAGCCCCCCCTCGTACAAGCGTGGCTCCGCCACTAGTCATCAACTGCCACATGGCATAGATGTTTCAAACTAACAGTCTTCTTACCTTCAATGCAGGTTCCAAATATGTGGGATATGTAAAGGCGTTCCATATATGCAGCACAGTAAGCTCTTGCCTCTTTCTGTGCTTTATTTGTGTGCTATGTGTTGTTAGAATTCCAAAATGACAATTAAATGAAGCTCTGTAGTAGTCTGTGGTAGCATCTTTATCTTAGAAAACTGTGAGGATCCTGGCTTGAGAACTTTTGAATAGTTGTGGTTGAGATGGATCTGCTCACAATTTAAAATGATGGCACAACATACTGTAGTTGTATTTTTAGAGAGAGCCTAGTTTCGAAGTCTAGTAGCCATCTGAAGTGATGAAACGAGTGGAATACGTAAATCATGGATAAACTTAATAAATCTCTGACCCAAAATTTCGATCAGAGGTTGAGGACCAAGTTATATGATTCTCAATGGTCCAAATGCTGCATAATGCAGTCGATGCTCAATATTTCAAAATTTTAGGTTCAAAGATTTGGGCTTTCAGCTTAACCCCCAAAAAGAATTCAAATACTAAACAGGGGAAGAGTATTTTCCTTTAGAAGCACGGTCCAGGAGAGGTATAACATCTATTGTGTGATGCTAAAAGCATGCAAGCAAACTCTGCCTCTTCTTACCATACACATTGGCACTTTCATTTGCTTCTTGCCGACAACACCATTCCTTACCGAGCAGTTCTAGAATTTTACTAACCCTACCATCCTGACGATTCGGTTGCCTTCAGTCTCTTGAATAGCTTCAGCTGAATCCTTCTCTACAAAACCCATGAATACAAGCACCATGTCATCTTGGAGAAGACCTCCACACCTGCTGCCTCCAGATCACCCCTTGAAGCTTCCTCGGCTTGCAATTTAACCCATCCATTGAAGGTCTACCCTGACGAAGCCTTACAATCTTGTTCATTAAAGAACACCTCTATAACTTATCTTGGACCTATTTTACTTTTTCACTTTCAGATACTATAAATTGCGGAAAGAAACATTACAATTGAAGGAAATAAGGGCACTTCTCTTCTTTTACAATGACTAGGCTTGACCAAAAGTGATTGCTTTCATATCAGCTCATGGCTCAGATAGTGACACAATCTCCTAATGTATATAGTTAAAACTTCAAGTCCAATTAAAGCGGTACCTTACAATAAACAATTTGTATGTCACCTAGACTGCTTTAATTGGTTTAGTTTTTCCGGTATACTGATATTAGAACCAAAAAAGAAATATTCCGAAGGCGTGAATGATGAAGCATCCATTCAAGCACAATGCGTTCTCTTTGTGCATAGCACTCTTTGGGCCTAGATGGCTCTGCTACCCTTATTCAGACTAACGTCTGCCTATTACTTCGCTACCTTCAAACTGTTTTTGGGACATTCGGTAGCGAAAATAAAACCATACGATATATAAGAAAGTGAAACAAGGACGAATTGGACTTTGATTGAGCTTATGTAGGCATGGATTTTGTACGTAAGGATAATATTAAAGTCGCTGGATCCTCTTGATAGCAAAGCAGGAGGGTGTATTTGAAGAGATAATCCATGTGCTTTCATTGACAGAGCCCCTTTCTAATAGTGAGGGATGGATATATTTACGAAGCTGAGATACACACGGTTTAATGTGTTGTGCTGATGCTTCAAGGGAAGAGGTGGTGTGGTACGGTTACACCGTGGCGGCATTTAAATTTTGCTTCTACTGTAAATGAAAATGACATTAATGTTCAAGCTGCAGCTGAGGCAAGCCACTGGAAGGATATTTGGGCCTTGCCAAAGGGTAACACTGGTCATAGTGACTGGAGAGAAACAATTGGGCTTTACCTAAGGATATTTAGACTTCGTTTTTCTGAGCCGAACTTTGTTCTATAGGATCCAGACAATTTTTGGTCTTTTTGGATAGCTTTTGCGGCTGGTATGATGATTTCCTCCGTTCTAGAGGGTTGTGCCCCACTTTTGGCACCTTTTAATATACTTTTACTCGAGGGGGAAGGGGGGGGATGGGAAAACCACAGGCTGCAGATGACACCTTTGATCCAAGTCCTATCGGGGACTTTTGGCACTTGCAGCCTTGTATTCACCCTTTAAATCTTTTGCTCCGCGTATTATTTTTCTACCCTGATGCATATAGTCCATGGCAATTTGCAGATGGGACCAGGGTATCAAGTTTCCATAGAGTCACTATCAATAGCCGCAGATCGCTACAGCAGAATGCAAGTGAGGACATCGTGACAATCAGCCTAGGTCTTCTTTAAGTTAAACATTTGTTTGTATTTCGTTTTCCTGTGTTTATCCCTCAAGGCAATTATTTGATGACGTTTCTCCTTAGTTACTCTCTTAATTAATTTCTTTTCGAATTGGTTATTACATTTATGGGGAAGCCAGTATTTGTTGCAAATGTTTCTTTTCCTGTCATACGATCAGGTAATTATGCATCTTTAAGGCTGTGTTAGATAGGCGAGTGGGACAACATGGGCTATGTTGTGAAACTAGCACGATGATGTATCTGCTGGATAAATTTAACCCGTTGCCCCGAAAACCAAATGCAGTGCAAGTCTTTTGCACCCTGGCAATATGAATAGCAAGTCGCAGAGGCTATGCTGTGAGGTCCGTAACATCGGTCCCATGGTACTTCAGTAAATCTGTTCAAATGCCGTTTCTGCAGGAAGAGTTCAGCTTTGTTAAGGTGTAGACTCATTCCGTGAGAATGTTAGCCCTTCCAATTTCATAAATTCAACGCTTTGCAAATTTCATGGACAAACGTTAGGTTGGAGTTGGTTTCCTAACTCTAGAACGAGCAGGAAGGGATAAACTTGAGTAGAATACTTGTTAGTACAAATTGATACTCACGGCGGCGAGCATCTTAGCCACAAAATCAGTTGAGAAAACAATTCAGAGCTCAGAATACAAGCCAAACTAATCACTAATCAGTCCTTTCTCACTATGGATTTAGGACAACTGAACAAACTTTACTCCTGTGCTGTAAGAGTCCATACTATTATAAAGGCAAAAAAGTTATCACAACCAAAATACCACAACTGGCGCAATCAGAGCTAAGACAACACGTAAGGCGGCAAAAGGAAGCATCTACGTGCACAGCATCAACATAGTCTTGATGCATCAAAAGGCGAGATTGACTAGCACAAGATGCAAAGCCGGATGCAGGACTCACTCTTTTTAGCAGGCAATGTCTACAAAGTGCAAAATCCATCTACTATGAATCAGAGTGAACAACTGTTAAATAATATGGACGTATATGACAGTTCTGGCATGTGAAAAAAATTAGAGCGCTGAATCAGAAAAATAATATGAAAATATTTATGTCGAGACTTTGCTCTAATGACGCATACCGATGATTGTTTTCCAAAAGTCAGTATTGGCATCGGCCTTTTTCGGCTCTTAGTTGGAGTGGCCTAGCCATAATATATGAGCTATGTCTAGTTGCATATACATCTATGGATTGTATCACGTGTTTCAATTACTTGAAATAGGAAGATGATTGTTTTCCAAAAGTCAGTATTTCGGCTCTAAGTTAGAGTGGCCTAGCCACAATATTTGAGCTATGTCTAGTTGCATATGCATCACTATGGATTGTATCACGTGTTTCAATTATTTGAAAGAGGAAGAAATGTAATCAGTAAGGTGGAAGGTTATTACTAGCCGAATAAAAAATGGTGTTTTATTCCAAGGGGCGCTGACCCTAATTTCTTTGCGCCCCAAAAACCCTTTTTTCTCCCACTGGAAACCTAATGTCTCTGCCACCACCGCCAATTTCCACTGGTGGATGGTGGCGTAGTGATTCTTTTCTTTGCTTTCTAGGGTTCCTTTTCCTCATTTTTCCCCCTTGGCAGGCTTCCTTGATTGGCTTGTTGGTTCTTTTTGGATTCGATCTTGAGTTAGTGGTATGCATGGAGGTTCATCTGCAATCCGCTCGTCCCAAGTGTCTCAGGGTGGTTTGCAAGGTGGGTAAGTGGTTTGTGTGTGGTTGGTGGCATGGCAGCCCCAATTATTGGTGGGTTTGGTGATAGAAGTCTTTCTTCGTGGTGGTATTGCAGGGTGTGGTGGGCCCCAACACCAACGTTTGAGGGCTGTTTGGTGCATGGTGAGGTTGTGAGGAGAGGGTGTAGTTTTTAGGTTAGGGTTTTGTCATCCCCTTTCCCCAAGTCGATACCCTTTCCATTTCTAGTTTGTGGTGAGTGATTGGTATGGTTGCTAAGTGAGGGTGTAGTTTCTAGATAGGGTTTTGTCTTCCCCCTTCTCTTAGCTTGGTGGCCATGCTAGTTGTCTGAGTTTTGTTTGGTGGTTTGATGACTTGGTGGTTGTGGCCTCAGTTTGTTTGGTTTTTGGGTGAGTATTCGTTATCTCGTGTTATGGCGTGGTTGGCTAGAGTAGCCTCAGTTTGTTGGTGTTGGGTGAATGGTCATATGGTGGTGGTGCATCGGTGAGTGGATATGTCAGTGTTGTAGGTAGGTGGCACTTGTTTGGGCGGATCTGATAGGTTTGACAGTCGTGCTTGTGGCTACGTGCTTCATGTTACGTAGCTTAGACGATTGTGTTGATCAAACTTTTTGAGGGTTTCTATCGGGTCAATAAAAGAGTCCAGGGTTTTAGTTTTGTCCATTTATGCATGGTTTATGTGTTAATTTGAACTTTGGTCCTGTTTTCTTAATCCCTATAAGCCTGAGGGTGTTGGGCTTTAAATTTGTTTTCTACTTGTTCTTTTGTTTTTTTACGTTGGTTGTTACTTTGCTGCAATGTAATCCTTGCGCTTAGGGATGCTGGTCTTTCGTTTATGATCTTATGGTATATATTTTCATTGATTAAAAAAAATGTTATGCTTTTCTCCTTAGATAAGGATTAGTTGAGCAACACCAGTTTTCCTGCATTGTATTGCTCAATTTTTTTTAAAACTACCAATGGCAATGAAAAGTTGTTGGCGTGGCTCCTGCTTGGTCACCATTTTCTTTGCTTATGTTTTGAAAAATATGACAAATATGTTATAATTATAAAACTTAAAAGCAGATGCTAACTTGTTTAGATATCATTCTTGAAATCATATGATTTCCCCACATATATATGCCAGATAGGGTGAAGTGAATTTCAATGATATAAAAATACGATAAAACGTCGTATGAATTTGATATTTAAAAGAATATAATTTGAGAAATGGTAACCGATGAGGATAAAACGTGCTACCAATTAGCACATACCATATTTACTCCGTAATAGTCATCTTGGACTAAGGCTATTGTAGTCCTTTATTACGTCCTACAGATTATTGAGGACTTGGACTCTATTGTTATTGGAGATGGGCCGGGCAGTAAACTCTTATATGGCAATTACCATTGAGGTAGTCCTATCCCATCATAATTGTGTTACTCCATCCTTCTTCCATGTATAAAAGCCTCTACGAGATCTAAGTAAGGCTAAGCTCTCAAACCCTAAACACTACACCTTTATGTCCTTCGGCTTCATCGTCCGCAAAAACTGACTTAGGCATCGGAGACCCTCTGTCAGCACTCCTTCGGCGTGGTAACCGTTGTCTTTCTTGTGCTATGCAGATCCATCCAATCCGAACTTCTCCACTACCCAACGGCACGGTTCGTCTTGGCTGCACATCTGAAATTGTACCTGCAGTCGCGCACAGACAAATCTAGAACCAGACATAGGCCTAGTCGCTACCATTCGGGCTCTTCAACACAGATTCGAGCAGTTCCAAGCCTTTGTTTAATAGCCCTCAATGATCAGACCGGCCACGCCGCCAACCTCATCGCCAGTCAGTCCGTTAACAACTGGTATTTCGCAGCAGCAGCTGCAGTCGAACATCGTGTGCCATTGCCACAACTGAAGGGTGGGGGGGAGGGGGGGCAATCCTCCATTTGAACACCTTGTCCAATGACGCGATCATGGATGTAACTACGTCACCATCACTAAAGATAAGCTAAAGCATCCCCGACATCATTGCTCTGCGGACTATTATTCGGATGCGTATTCGTCTAACATGTACCGCACAGTTGGGCGATGATTCGAACGGACACATTTGTCCTCTCCGATCATCAATGGTTGTTTAATCGTCGAAGACATCAAACTCTTCCCCCGTGCCTTCACGATTCAGGAGCTATGACGGCACCGACGGTCTAAAAGAACACTTGGATCGCTTTACCTCTTGCATAAACCTTCATCTGGTCCCCTATGTGTCGTGCCTTCACAGTGACCCTAAAGGGCTCTGCCCATGTCTGGTTCCAGCATATTCCCCTAAAGTCCATCTCTTTATGGGCATAGCACGTTGAATACTTCAGAGCTAACTTTTTTACCAGCTAGATCTACCGGAAGAACTCTTGAGCGCTCTTCTGAATTATACAAGGCCCTAACGAGACCTTGAAGTCTTATTATTTATGCTTCAACACCGAGAAGCTCTTCATTGATAATCTCAATCTCAGGCTTACTTTTGTCGCCATGACAAAGGCTAGTCCATCTGAGACACCCCTCAAGTTCTTGCTCAACAAGCGACCTCCAAAACATGATGGACCTTATTGACCGCATAGAGAAATATCTCCATGCAGAAGAAGACGAAAACCATATACATGATATATACCGGACAGAAGTACCAAGACCTTCACGACTATAAGTATTTCTTAATGACGACAAGCAACAGCAAAGAGACAAATCCAAAGGTTCCAGATCCCTCGACAAGTGGACTTCTTTGACTGCCTTGCGCGAGCATGTTCTCAACCACATCAAGGGTCAAGATATGCTTTGATGGCTAGGACCAATACGCTTCCATTTGGACATGCGTGATCGGTAACTTTACTGCCACTTCTATAAGGACCACGTCCACCTTATGGAGGATTGCAAAGCGCTCAAGGAAGAGATCAAGTGACTAATTACTCGCTGCTACCTCAAAGAATTTGTCTGTAGTCATGGGAAGGGCAATAGAGGTAACCGCCACTTGTGGAACATCTTGAAGTTAGAAGCTAGGCATGATGCACCCAAGGATGCCTCAGTAATCAAAGCAATTTTTGGTGGACTCGCTTAGGAAGACTCTTTAAAAAATGCCAAAGCGTACGACGTTAGGTGAACCTTACTCAAGGCCCTCCTAAGCATCCCAAGTATTCTCTCTTTTGATGACTTTGATTTAGAGGGAGTATAACTCACCCATGACGATGCTATACGTGTCACACTTAGAATATTCAATTTTGACATCAAAAGATTGCTTATAGACAACGGTAGCTTTGCAGATATATTGTTTCCGTGGCCTTCTAATAGATGAACCTTCCTCGAGAAAGGTTAAGTTTGACGTAATTGCCACTATTTGGGTGCACTGGTAAGCATGTGAGCATTGAAGGCTCCTTTTCCCTCTCTGTGGTGGCCATATCAGCCTCATGCTAATCGGTCCAAACTATTGATTTCTTGGTTGTCAACGTCCATTCAACCAAAAGTGCAATATTAGGACGACCAAGCCTCAACAAGCTACAACCCGTTGTTCCACCTACCACCTGAAGATGAAGTTCCTAACAGAAGATAGAGTCAGAGAAGTAAAGGGCAACCGGACTATTGTCTGACAATGTTACATCTATGCTTGTAAAAGAAAAGAAGTTATATAGATCGAGGATTAGTAGGACAAAAATGCATTGAAAAGTGGTGAACTAGCCGAGTCCCTTGACTCTATCCCCCCTTCGCAGGCATGAGACGACTAGGTTGTCCGCATTGGCTCCACACAACTAGGACATTTAGCAAAGGCTCATCCCCTTTTTACAGAGCAATCGTGATGTCTTCATATGGATTGAAACAGGCATGCCCAGCATCGACCCCAACATTATCACACATAGCCTTAAGGTTGATCTCTCTCACAAGCCAGTTAAGGAGAAAAAGCACTCGTTTTTCCTCGAGAACCAGATGATAATCAAAGAAGAGGAGAGCAAGCTCTTTATGGCCGACTTCATAAAGGTAGTTGAACATGCAGAATTGGTTGCCAACAAAGTCGTGATTCTAAACTGATTTACATAGAGTACACCGGCCTTAACAAAGCATTCCCAGATAACTATCCTCTCCCGTGTAGACATCTTGCTTGACGCCGCTTCAGTCACGAGTTGTTAACCTTTATGAATGCCTTCGCCGGCTACAACCAAATCTAGTTGCACGAAGACAGTGTCCCTAAAATGGTTTTTATCACAGACCAAGGGCTTGACTGCTATAAATTCATGTCATTCGGATTGAAGAATGCGATGCTACTTATTAGAGTCCGGTTAACAAGTTATCCAACCTCTCATAGTGAGAACATGGAGATATAAGATTGAAAGCCCCAGACCACATGTAAGACCTTTGCTAGTGCTTTGGCATGCTCCGCACTTACTAGATGAAGCTCAATCCAACTAAGCGCGCTTTTGGCGATCAATCCAAAAAATTCTTGGGATTACTTGTCTTTACCTACGGAATTGAAAGCAATCCAGAGAGGATTGTCCATTCAGAATATGGCTCAGCATCGCAACATCTGCAACATATAATTGCTGACAGGATGCACAACGAGTCTTAGCCGCTTCCTCTCCAAATTCACAGAGCACTGCATTCCTTTCTTCAAAGTGCTAAAGACTTTGAAGAACTTTGAATGGACACCGGAATGCCAAATCTCTTTCGAGCAGCTCAAAGACCACATAGTCAAGCCTCCATTATTGTCAAAACCGCAGCCTGGAGAGGAACTTTTTCACTATCTCGCTGTTGGTGAGCAAGTCGTTAATGCCGTGCTCATCCACGAATAACATAACTTTGAAAAGCCCATCTACTACGCTAGCGAAGTGTTGCATGGAGCAGATTTACGCTTCCCGGCTACTAAGATGTTTGCTTTTGCTTTCCACTATGGCCCAATTTTTAGCCGCACGCCATTGTTGTCCTCATAGACTAACATCTTAAACGGATCCTCCATAAATCAAACACTTCTGGTCGTCTAGTCGCATGGTCTATCGAACTAAATGAGTTTGACATACACTATCGGCCTCGAGCAACCATCAAGGCCAAGCCCCAGCCAATTTTGTCGTTGAGTGTACATTATGCAATGATTAACTGGTCAAGCTATCGGAGGAGACCTAAGAAAAAAATGTTACGCAGTAGACACTCCACATGGACAGCTCCTCCAACGCAGGCGAAAGTGGAGGTGGCCTCTGTTTTATAGGGATGGAAAATATGGTGATTAAGTATGCACTTTGGTTTAGCTTTAAAGCCTCAAATAAGGGGGGTGAATACGAATCCTTCATTCCCGGAATGCACCTTGCTAAGACTACGTAAGCTGAGTCATTGGCAACTTTCAGCGGCTCCCTGCTGGTGGTAAAGAAAATACAATGAAAGTATGAAGTATGTGATCCCAAAGTGGCGACCTACTTAAGCAGGGCCCAAAGAGTCATTGACACGTTCAAAGAATTCAAGATCCAGTAGATCCGTTGATTAGACAATTAGTCTCGCTTGATCTTTTGACTTTTAGTAGTGAATTATTTTTTGGAGTTGTTATTTAAACCAAGTATAGAAGAGTCCATCATCATGGACATCACTGCCTAACCTAGTTCTATTGATCCAATACATGCCTAGTTAGAGCATGGCACCCTGCCACAAGATAAGTCGGATGCACAAAGTCTCCAGTGACGAGCTTCGCGCAGTTCTATTCTCGTGGTATTCTATACAAGCGTTCTTTTACACTTACATATTTATGTTACCTAAATCCTGAAGTGGCTGACTGTGTATTGTGTGTAGTCCAAGAAGGCATCTGTGGTCAACACTTGGGATGGTGAGCACTAGCCTACAGATTTTTACGGAAAGGCTATTGTCGGCTTAAATGCATCAGGATATTGTGATAATATGTCTTGGATAAAAAAACCTGGAATGTGTGGGTGTCCCACATCGGTTATTCAGAGAATGTTACAACTTGACCCTAAGTATATAAGTCTTGTCCCACATTGGTTATTTAGAGAAATTCACTACTTATCTCTAAGTATATATGTGTTGTCATGTATTGTGTTTTAAATACAAGAGAAAAGAGAGGAAGAGTCCTTCTTTGAGTAGGTCAAAGAGAGAAGAGTCCTTCTTTGAGTAGGATAAGAGAGAAGAGCTATTCTATGAGAGGGTTTGTAGAAAGAGACAAATGTCTGTAATCTCCAGTGACAAACATAGTAAAATCGCTGCTACCACCATAGAGTAGGCTTTTGCCGAACCACGTAAATCTTGTGTGCCTCTATTTTATGTTATTTTTTTTCGATTCTCTTCTTTAATGCTTGGTGCGGAATCTAGTGTATCCTTTAACAGATACCCTCTTTAGTTCCCGAAGCATTGTGATAAGTGCCAACTTTTGCGCCTATACCACATTAAGTAGTAGCTCCAATTACTCCTATAGGAAATCATGTCCCCCTCGTTATGTGGGGAATGGACTTATGAGGGCCCTTTCTTATTGCTACGAGACAGCTACGCTTCGTCATAGTAGTAATCGTCTACTTCGCAAAGTGGCTTGAAGTCGAGGCCCTAGCCACCATCACATAGTAGAGTGCAAAGACTTCTTTTCCCAAGCAGTTATCAGCCACTTTGACGGCCCTCGAATCTTGGTGACAGATAGCGGGAAGCAAGTGGATAACCCAGTTTTTTGGCAGTTCTGCTCAAAGCTCAAAATTGATCCCCATACACGTAGCTACTCACCCACAATCTAATGGATAGGCCATAATCGCTAACCTCACTCTATTTTAGTGATAAAAAAGTTGAATTCGGCCAAAGGTTTATGGGTCGATGAGCTCCCCAAAATCTTGTGGGCTTACTGCACTACAGTGAGCACTACCACCCACGATTCCCCTTTTGGCTTTGTCTCATTGTCTATCTCGTACTTGCCTTTGGCACAAAAGTCATCATCCCACTCAAGTTGGGCATTGGACACCAAATAATGATGATCCACTCCAATTGTGACCTCTTTGAAGAAATTCACGAATACGCTCAACTCTGCATGGTAGTCTGTTAGCCCTATGGTTATATAGCCTGGGCTTACATCTTCTTTTGATGATTAAGTGGATTCTTAGTACATTTACACAAATACACTCATGAAGACACATTTAAGAAGTTGGATATGTTAATTAAAGTCAAAGGAGCTTAAAGCTATGGTGGACATGCTATATAAGCTTCATCAAGTCCAATGTCAAAGAGCAACAAATAATGCATAGGCTCGATTACTTTCAATTATGATTGATCTTTACTACTATCTAACTAGTCTTGGTTTGATGCTTGAATTGATAATTATGACCTAAAATGAACTTAAGACACCTTGTGCATTGGATGTGAGTTCATAACCTTTCAAACAAGTGTATTTCTTACAAATGAGCGAACTTTAGAGCTTACTCAGATTTTATCAAAAATGTTTTTGCAGCTAATCTTTTCATATTGTGACAAACATATTCATTAGTTTTCAAACGCAAAAAATGACACCTCAATCAGATTTTTTCTAGAGAAAGTTATGACCAAAATAAGAAGGGGTTTCCAGTCGATAGGCAGTAGTGTAATACATTTGACTGCATTCTAATCCAGTTGACTGCAATGGTGGAAATTCTATTCCAATAGCTATTCTCAAGCAGTAAGGTCCAACGACTATTTTAGAGGAACCCACTCGACTGCATTGAGAATACTTGCACATTTAATGCCTATGACAGCTATATTTCATATCCTTCTATATAAATGATTTGGGGCTTCAATATACACAATGGAAACAACATTCTATGCCTCAATACATCAGAGAAACATTAGACCTCATAAATTAAACTTTTCTCTCATAATTTTACATCATTAAATAGAGCATTTTTGTAAGCAATTCTTTGATTGAGGGTGAGAAACTCAAGTCATCAATTCTCTTATATCTCTATTGCACTAGAGCTTCATGTATACTCATTTCCTTTCAAGAGAGTTTCTTCGTACACCATTAATCTTGTAAAAGGATTGTGATCAATGCTTGAAATTTTCAAGTCTTGAGTGAGCTTTGTGGATTCAAGGCTTGTGCATAATGTGGGAATATAACCAAGTGTTTTAAGGGTTTTGATCTTGACCCGGAAGAAGATTGTTGCTAGTGGATTCTAGTGTTCTTGCAATGGACTTCCTTGAAGAGGTAGATGTAGGCTTCAGGGTAATTCAAGCCGAACCATTTATATCTCCTTGTCAAGTATCTCTAACTCAATCTCTTTATGTATTACTCTATAATTTCTTGAGATTGTGTAGTTTAGCATCTTCATTGAAATATTGCTTGATTTGATTAAGATTCATGATTGTGGTTAGTTTAAAATTTTCCATTAATATTCACCTCATCACCCCCTCTTGAATTGTTTTATTGGTTTCATAGCCTATCAACAACATGTTACACATTATCTCAAAACAAAGATCCGCCCTTGTCAGTTCAGCATTAGCGAGCTCGTTCTCCAAAAGGCAGAAGCGTCAATAGCGAAAGAGGTTGTTGGAGTGCTCACCCTTAACTGGAAAGGATAATACAAAGTGGTCAAGTTCAGCCGACTAGTGTTTACTACTTTAAAAAAAATATGAATTGCTCCTTAGTTCCTCGGACTTGGCATGCGACCAAGCAATATGCAGATCTAGGTAAGACGATTGGACATCTTCTTGAAAACTTAAAAGGCGCGAAAAAAAGAGATGATGTATTAAAAAAAAGAGCGACAAAAATGACATAAAAGTTTATGTGTGTGTGTGTAGGGGGGGGGGGGAGCAAGCAAAGAGGAAAAAACAAGCTACAAACAAATTATTGGGAGCTGCAAATAACGACAGGGAAAACTAGGATCCCTCACCTCAAGAGGTACATAACGAGAGACGTCAATTATTTACAATTTGAATTTTTAAGCTATTCCATTTTGCGTTCAGTCACATGTTATTGAAGAGTACGGGGATACCTCAAGCTTTCTCAAAGAGTAATTCTGATCCTAGCCAGGTTAAAAGAGATTTTTACCCCACTAGTTTTATCGAGCTTTTAAATGCAAGCCTCCTCTGCGTTTGTTAAGTAATATTGATATAGTTGAATAGTAACAAACATTTTGATAATTACATTTATGGTGTTCTTGGGATAACAATTTTGTGCGATATTCTTCACAAGCTTCTACGCTCCAATTTGGCGGTGAAAGAGTGCTCGAAGAATTGAATATCCAGACAAATCAAAACCCAACATCATCGAGAAGCAAAATTTTCTCTTAAAGTTTGTTAAGCAATGGTGTTTCATTTTTTTGTTTTTCCATTCCAGTTATTTCAGTAAATTAATTGGGATATTTGAATTGGATCATTCTCTAGTACTTTCTATATCTTCTCTTTTAGGGTATGTGTACCAACTTTGTTGTTATCGAACTTTCTCATTGTCATATCCAGTTTTTGCCTCGTTTTCGTGTCATTGCTTGTTGCTTTCCTGTTGATGCTTATTGTTTCATCTGGTGGAAGTATTACATAATACTGGTTTGAAGTCTAGAACATCCCGACATAGAGTCCAACATTGATATTACGTAAAAAATGCCAAAAAAAAGTCAAAATTTTTAGAGGTAAAATATATAATATGTAGCAAATTAGACAAGATTAAATAAAAAAGACAAAGAAACTTACACAAGGTTTAACCCCCTAACTAATATGAACAAATTACATGCATTACATATTCCAAGTCCATAAGTACTCTTTCAACTTGGCCTTAGTGAAGTACTACAGATCAATTCTAGTGTGCAAGCACAAGTATTATCTTTGATTACGCTAAGCAAGCATGGAAAGAAGCAAGTTCAAGCTCTCTTATTTCCTCAATAGCATTTCGGAGCAAAGGACTGTAGCTGCATATTACTCCTTGTTTTAGATGTTCGTGATCTCGGTGCATGCACACAAAGAAGGACAACCGTTGGGTTTCTTGCGTCAAACATCTGTAAGGAAAAACCCTGACTTCCATTACTTATGCTTCTAATTAAAAAGTAACTATTTAAGTTTATTGGTAAGGATTAATTACTCTACATGATAGAGTAAATAGAGTAAATTTCATAATGAAAAGACATTTAGTTTGCCGACATTGCTCGAAAGACCGGCTATATCATAATCCAATAATTTACACATTTCATATGAAGCAAATTACTAGCTTTATCCTAAAAGGCGAGAATCCAAAATTTTTACACACTAGTAAGAGTATATTAGGAGTAACAGGGTACCGACCACACAAAATAATACAAAACATCTTATGTTAATATCAAACATATACTCCCAAATCCAACATACATGCGTGTGTGCACACACACAAATTAGTCCCAGATCACTTGTAACACTCGAGTACAAGCTACTTTAGAAACTATTACAGTGTGTCATGTGTGAAGCACTAAAAAATAAATTACATCTACTACATAGCGCACTATACTATTGCTTCTAGACGTGGGTGTCTAGGGCGATTCCCAGATCATTCCTGAATAGATTATCCAGTCAAAACTATAGGAATATACTTATACTTCTGATTTCATGAAGTCACTAACCTCAATGTTAAGGAGTTCACAATGATTGGTAGTCTTGTAGTAAAATCTATGTGGACTTCAAACCAAGAGCACCATGGTTGATTCGTAAATTGTTTCTAGTCATTTGAAAAGAGGTATTCCCATCTATATGTTGCTAAGTGAGCTATTGGCACCATTAATAGAGAGCTAAAGCTTAGATATATCTGTTTTTGGTCCGCCGAGAAAACCAAACTTATATTCTAATAAGCCTAAAATAACTTAATCATGAATTTAGTTGCAAAAATTTCATGCAATATTCTACTTGAGCATCTTTGAAATATCATAAGCGTGGTTCATATAACCAACTCAATTTCACCATTAGTGAAAATAAGTAAGATTGCTTCCGAAAGAAAAGATTTGGACTGTACATAAGTAACTAAATAATCGACGAAGTAGTAGTCTCTAACTTGCTAAGATGAATACCACAAGAAACTTATTTAATAAAGCATATGGTTAATGGCAGGACAGTTGACTTGAATCATAAGAAACAAAATTGTTCAGCTTCTAGAGGATTAAGCATGAAAAAAGAGGGAAAAGCTTTTACTTGACATAGCAGGCAATAAGGCAGATTGCCAGTAACATGTTATAATCTCTAGATCTTTGTTAATACAACAACTAGATTTATCTATAGCGGTACGCAATGAAAGTCCACAGAACTTCTGCTCGATCGCTAATTATAGACGTTAATTATGCAATTAAAAATTTTAAGAGTTAACCTTCAAGGAATTAGAAGCAAAGAGAGACACCTACATCACATTGAGGGTAAAGAAGCAATAAGAACTTAAAATGGACCAAGAAATGAGCATAAAAAAATGGGAGAATTCTGATCTATGGATTCTGATAATGAAATGCTTTTTACTTTTTTATTTCATAGTATGGGTGGAAAACTAGAATCTCAATTTAGGGCTTAAAGGGGCTGCTTTGAATTTAACAGAATAAAAATTAAGGTTTTGAAAAAAAATATGGTTCAAAAATTTTCCTTTGTGTTTCTATGGTAGCTCATACACAATGGAGGGAACAAATAAGTGAAAAAGGAAAAAAATATCATTGTTCAATTTAATAATAGGAAGTAATAGCCTTCCTGTTATTAAATTGAACGATGATATTTTGAAAGATTCAAAGAACCTCCATGACATGATAAAATTGTAGCCTTCTGTTTGCGCTTGCTGGCAAACTCATTATCGATTTGTGCGCCTGCGACACAATCGATTAAAAGCGCGAGAAACTTCGACGAACAGATGAAAATTGCATGTAAAAGACTGTGCGCCCATAAATGACAAAAAGAGCTTTCGATTGATTGTGGATGCTTACACACCAATATTTCCAAGTCTGGAAACTGAACTTCCTATCGATGGCAGCAAAAGCCTCTAAACAAAAGAGAGAAAAAGACTTCAAGTCTTAATTTGTCTGGTTGATGATTATTATCTTTGACCCACTATTTATACTAGAGGCTTTGTAGAAAATAACTATCATTACAAGACAAACTACCCACTTAAATATAAACTACTCACTTAAGAAATAACTGCCCATTAATGAGTAACCAACCACACTTATCCCTTATCAATATGGACACATTCTCAGAAGTTGGTTTCTTCAACTTCTTAAATATTCCATTATCTCTTCAGAAATAATGATAAAAAGTACACGACATTCAGTGTTATTTAACCAAAGTGAAGTCATTAGTGAAAAAGATATTTTCTGGTGCAAAACATTGCCCCCTAGCTTAAGCAATTGAATACTTAAAATTTGCAAAGAGCCATGTCTTTTAAAGGGGTAGCATTTTCTCACTATCGATAGAATTTCATGATCAATATATAGCTTTTCACGATCGATAGCCTTTCATCATCCATAGTCTTTCAAGATCGATAACCCTTCAGATCGATAGCATCTCACAATCGATAGCCTTTTACGATTGATAGTCTCTAACTATCGATAAACTTGTATTTTTCACTATCGATTGTGAAGAGTCATATATTTCAAAGGGAAATCATTTTCTCACTATCGATAGACTTTCACGATCGATATTTAACCTTTCACGATTGATAGCCTTTCACGATTGATATCCTCTCACTATCAATAGGCTTATATTTTTTGCAGTGAAAGTATTTTCACTATCGATTAACCATTGATTGACTTTAGCTCTCCATGAATCTGTGTCAATGACCATAGTTGGCCAAGCCATTAAACAAACCATGGCCATTTTTGGCCAAGATACTAACCAAATGAAGGCCATTTTTGGCCAAGCCGTTAACCCAATCAACATATAAAATGGCTACCGAAGTAATGTCTAAATCCAATTAGCATTTCTTAATTGAAAGTGTATGGATAAAAATAAAGCAAATAATATTTGACTATATTTGCAGTTTTTGATAACCATTGAATTAATACTCTACCTTAGTGTGCTATACAAATCCAAATAGGGTATCCTTCTCCAAAAAATTATAACACTGATTGGCTCTCAAAATACATGTTTTTCATCATTTTCATGGTGTCAAAAGCATCAAACTCACTAACAGTGGGAAATTTTGAATCGATAGCCACGGTTGGCTCGCTATACATGTCGCATGGAAAAGGCTCTTTTTTGCTTTAAGCCAAAATAGGCTTGCAAACTTGCCTCCCAGACGTATCGATTAAGTCTCCTTTTGACATATCAATCCCACATAAGAATAGACATGGTTGTTCAACTTTTTCAACCATTTTTGGCACCATATCAATTTTACAAAAATTACTTACACCATTTTTGGTGTAAGTTTCAACCAGTTGCATCAATGAATTCAAATAATTTTCCCTCAACACACATTTTTCATGTAATTCATCAAGTAACTCACTTGAATTGCGTGGAGATAACACTTGAAGTTAGATATTGTGAAACGACTCCTCTTGATAGGTAGTCGTGTTATTTTTACTAACCATGAATTGGTTGCATCCATCTTCTAAATATTGTCTTGTTTCAGCCATGTTTGGCATCATATCATTTGGAATAGTCAAAGAATGACTATTGGTTTGTAACTTTTCAACCTCAGCTAGTGTGGAAAGGAATAATTCCACTTCCTTCCTCATCCATCTTACTCTATGAATTAAAGCCTAGCATTCTTTTAAGTCATCCTATACATCTTCTAAAAAAGATGGATGATCTACTTCCATCAAGGTTTTAATATTGTTTTCAAACCGATGTAATTCATTGGAGGTATCTATCAAAATCAATGGTAGAATATGCTGGCCATGGTTTGCATCAATGCAATCCATTAGATCAGACCAAAATTCCATTAAATCATCCACTGTTGACTTTATATAAAATGAAAGAGGCAATGGTTTAAAATTTCTAGGCAATAATGACGCTGAAGTACGACATTTTGTCAAATTTATCCTAAAATTAGCCCTTAATTCATCAAATCGGGCCTGAAATTTCAAAGAATTACTTAGACATATATTACTGGCATTTTTCACTTTCAGATTAAAAGGGTCTCACCGGGCGTGCCAATGTTTGCGCCTGCTGGACAAACTCACTATCGATTTGTGCGCCTGCGGCACAATCAATTAAAAACGTGAGGTCTTTTTTACCCCTAGGGCCTGGGGACTTTCCTGAAAGCGAGAAACTTCGATGAACAGATGAAAATTGCATGTAAAAGATTGCGCGCCCATAAATGACAAAGAGAACTTTCGATTGATTGTGAATATTTACACACCAATGTTTTCAAGTGTGGAAACTGAACTTCCTATCGATGGCAGCAAAAGCCTCTAAACAAAAGAAAGAAAAAGACTTCAAGTCTTGATTTGTCTGGTTGATGATGATTGATGATTATTATCTTTGACCCACTATTTATAATAGAGGCTTTGTAGAAAATAACTATCATTACAAGACAAACTACCAACGTGAATATAAACTATTCACCTGGGAAATAACTATCCATTAATGAGTAACTAATCACACTTATCCCTTATCAATATGGACACATTCTCAGAAGTTAGTTTCTTCCACTTCTTGAATTTTTCATTATCTCTTCAGAAATCTATACTATTTCTAAAAGTGTGAATGTTTGTAAATCATTTTTTGGACACAAACGTCCCCCAAATCTTTTCTAATGCCATGAGTATCCTTGGTTGTTGACTTTAATGAATTAATGGTATGGCCCTTGGAATATTTCTCATCTCTTAATGCTAGATTCATGGTTTCTCTATCCAAGTTCATTGTCCAATGCTAAATGTATGATTTCTTTTTTCAAAACATTTTTGTGTATCTTAGTTATTTATCTCTATATTTAGATCTATATCTATAGCACTACTATTTATAAAATTAAGAGTTAGTGTAAAACATTCACCAAACTTAAACACTCCTAAGTATTTATAAATTGTTTCTCAAGTCCCATTTATTCTTGATTTATATGAAACCTAACAGTAGAACAATTATAATGTCCTTTTAGTATTATTACACCACTTCTATCTCAATAAATGCTGACAAAAATTAATTTCCTCCTTAATGGTTATATCTCTCATCATTAGCGGAACTTTTCATTTTAAAAAATACGGGTTGCTTTACTTCCTGAATGACTATTCATCTCTATCATTACATATGAGACAATTAGAACGTCGTTCCAATCCTGATTTATCATCATCCGCAAGACATTAGTGCCTTTTCATTGAACTAAAGTTAAGTTGGGTTACTCTACTTTTAATTTTTGAGCATAAGTTGGTTGTAGATTTATATGGACAACAATTGAACATTTTTACTTCGTACATGCTACAAGCAAAGATCACAATGAATATTCATCTAACTCTATTTGATTAAAGGTGCTTCGTTTGGGTTTGATACTATTTTCATCCTCATAGCAGATAAATAGGGTGTAATAATGTTTATGCACTACATATGGCTCCATGTAGTTTGGAGCAACAATTTGGGTTGGATCCGTAATGGTATTATCTTTGACTTTGTTTATTCCTAAGAATCTGGGAGTACGACAGAGGCGTGCAAGCTACAGGGTTTTATTTAGATCTCAATTTGTGTTCTCAATCGATGTTACAGTTTTTATTTTTTCTTTTTATTTAAAATATTTTTTGGGAGTTTCTGTTTGTAGATACTTATTTTAATGGTTGTTTTTATTGTTACAAAGGTTGGATTATTAAGAGCAATATTAGCTTGATTTTAGGTATTATTAGAGTCATGGAATCTACAATTTTGGTTCAAGTTGGTTTGACTTTAAAGTCTTGAACTCTTTCAGAATATAATTCACACCTTATAATGCAAGATGACATGAATTTCCCTTCCTACACTTTTTGCTTTTAGTTTTACCTTTTATGTAGAATTATTGACCAATTTATAGCTTAACGATTTTTCCTTGAATTACTTCTGCAATACATGGACATGTCGCGATTTAAGGAAATTTGCTACTTGCTTCTGTACATTATAGCTTGTGGTTATTGCCATCATTCATGGGAAGGAGTTGAAGAATGACGGTTCATGCGTGATCTAACGGGAAGAAAAAAACATGGATTTTGACAATAATTAACTTGTTCGAATGTGCCAAAGCTCATAGATCCTTCTTCCATTATACTGACACATGAAAAGTCTAATGAGGTTGGTGGTTTGCACAGGAAGACCAATTTCCACATTAAAGTAGGAAAAAAGAAAGATGAAAGAATTTAATGACGAAAAATATCAAAAGAAGATACAAGTATGACTTCAGAGTGATGAGCATTATGGGACAAGCCATTAAAGAGAATAAAAGTTGAGATGCCTTTGCTCGAGAGTTCAAACAATTCAAAAATTGTTAAATTATGCCTTTTGATTTGGCATACCGTAACATGCAATTATTTATGTTCATTGATCTTTTCAAGACATATATACTTGAGCTCTTTTAGAAACTTTCATATCAATAAGTTGTGATGATTTCAGGTATTACTCCGTTAGGTGAAACTTTTAGATTATGATTTAAAGATTGGGACGTTGATACTCCGTTGATTTTAGTTAAGATCACACGAATCAATTTTAGATACCATGTAATGATCAAGGTGAGATACAAATATAAAATTGATTCATTTTAGATAATTATGTTTATTGTAATAAACGTAGATGCTTATGTGTAACGCACGTACATGCTACTAGTAATGATAAAAAGTACATGCAGTGGCATTTAATCGAAGCAAAGTTACTGCTAAAAAGGATATTTTCGGGTGCAAACGCTTTCTAGTTCACATTTATGGCTTAGATTAATAAGACTGCAGCAGAGGACGTGCCTCCATTCTTTTGGTATTTTTTTGTTTTGTGCTTTTCGCGCCACGAAATTCGAAACAGAACACAGACGTTACAAGACAAAAGTCGAAACAAGACAAAAAGAAAAGCCGAGACCTCAAATCAACACTGAAGTGACAGAGAGAGATTCTCTGTGTGCGTCCCACTGACTGGAGCCTCTTTCTCACATCCAAAGCGCGATAACCCAGAAGACCGAACTCTCCTTTATCTCTCTTCTAGGCAAATGTAGTAGTAGCAGTAGCAATAGCAATGTGTTCCCGTTTTATATGTTTTGGGTTTTAGCCATTTTTGGGGTAAATGCAAAAATGGAACCAGCTGAGGGCTCCGACAAGAGGGAAGAGCGCGTGGCTCTCCTCGTAATACTGTTGCTCGCGTCTCTCTCACTCTCTTCGTTGCTCCTCGTCTTCAGCTACTACTGCTACTTGAGGAATAAAGTCTCCAAGCGCTTCAAACCCCACAAAAGTAAGTGTTTATGTAGTTCTTGTGCGTGTATCAACAAGTCCGTAGTGTTTACCTAATATGCAATTCATGGTTGTGAGAAACCCTTAAATTCGTTAAGGTTCTTTGGTTTTATTTACCTTCAGTCTTAAGCTGTATGAAAAATCGGAAAATACACCCCCCCAAAATAGGAAAAGGAGAAATATGGGTTTTAAGTTGAACTGGGTAGTGTTGTTTTTGGAACATGGTTAATGATTTATGATATGATCTTCTTAAGGAAGCATGATTCCTCAATAGTGGAAGGCTTGATATAATGTCATAGCAAAAAAAGTTGATATGCAGTTATCAAAGCATAAGGTACAATTATGCTGCTCTTGCAGCTAGTTTAGTGACATTCCTGCATTTCTTAGAAACCTCGTGTTATTTGTTTGGTGACATCCCTGCATTTCTTGGAAAGAATGGAGAATATTGTGTTTTAATTTCTAGTTGTTTAGGGTATGTTTGTTTGTCAAACTTGTAATTGCTTTTCTCTTTGGCTGCTCAGTATATTTTGACACTGAGAATTTAGTCATAACTTTGAGTTTATGAAGCAAAATCTGACAGATCGCCAGTGAATAAGATTCAGGTAAATATTACTCTAAAATAATGCTT
This sequence comes from Escallonia rubra, assembly GCA_033065855.1. NCBI lineage: Eukaryota > Viridiplantae > Streptophyta > Magnoliopsida > Escalloniales > Escalloniaceae > Escallonia > Escallonia rubra. The sequence continues at coordinate 264,646 of JAVXUO010001539.1, forward strand.
GGCTTTTTTTTTTTGGGTTTAAATATCTTGAAGGGGTCAATTATGAGGATAAAGAATGTAGTAGTAGTGCAAATATTCAAGTTACTACGGACAAAGGTCTTCAGGTGTTCACCTACAAGCAGCTACATTCGGCCACTGGTGGTTTTGGCAAATCAAATGTGATTGGACATGGTGGATTTGGGTTAGTGTACCGAGGTGTGCTTCAAGATGGGAGGAAAGTGGCTGTGAAACTGATGGATCGGGCTGGAAGGCAAGGAGAAGAGGAATTTGACGTAGAGGTCCAATTTCTTTGATTTCCCCGTTTATATGAATTGGATAGATTCTCATGTTATATAGACTGTGTTATTAACCTTCTAATTTGTCTGTCAATTTTTACTATCTTAGGTGGAATTGCTGAGTCGGCTAAGTTCACCATACTTGCTGGCATTGGTTGGGTACTGCTCTGAGATTAACCATAAAATATTGGTTTATGAGTTTATGGCAAATGGAGGTCTGCAGGAACATCTGTATCCCATCAGCGGTGAGTGGGTCTTGGTTTTCGTAGCAGTTACCCTCTTGCATTCTTTGTATATATTGTCTTGGAAAAACGGAGTAGTTGGCCATGGATGAGTATGGTGTGAGGTATGCCAACTTTTGACCACGGATTCTTAGAAATGTCAATTGCTGTAATTTGATAGAGTTAGAAACCATTGATTCTTACAAATGTCAATTACTGTAATTTGATAGAGTTTTTACAACTTTTTGTTGTTGTACAATTTTTACAAAAGAGATAGACAGCTGAAAACCTGCTATAGTGATGGTCTTGGTAAATTGTCAACATCATCTTTTTTTACATGTGGTCAGTGGTCAAAGAGGACCAAGAGAGAAGTAGAAGTAAAACATGAGTCTACCTAAAAATGTGTCCACCTAAGTTGGCAGACTACTAGTTCTGGGGTTTAGGATGCAGTAAAACTGTAAAAGGTAATTTTCCTTCTTCTCCTTAGTTCGGTCTTTGAATAATAATATGTTCATGTCAGCACGTCAATAAGCATGTCATGTTCCCACATTTCAGTTCATCTCTTCTGTTGTCTAAGATTCAGAATATATGTACTTGACTGCCCCTTCGTTTGAGACAAACCTTTAGGCTGTGTTTGGCGACACGGATAAGGGCTCAGGATAGGAAAAAAAAATCCTATCCGGCGTTTGGTGGCGCACTTAAAGGCCAGATAAGTTATCCTTCGGACTTGTTTTATCCCACTGGAGTGGGATTAGGGGGGGGGGGGTGGGGGGGAGGGGTGGTATAATATTAATCCTGTTGAGATTGGATAAAAAAGGGGACCCTCCCAATTTTCTTCTTTCCCGTCACCACCACAGCTGCCTGAGGCCTCTTCATGTTCCACCCACCGCCGACAACTTCCTCCCCATGCTCCGTCACGGCCGCCAGCCTCACGGCCTCCGTCCACCGCCGGTTGCTTCAGATCTCCGCCGTCTTTTCCACGAGTTCCTTCAGATCTCCACCGGTTGCTTCAAATCTCACGGCCTCTCCGCCGTCACATTCGTCCTTCGCCTCATCCTCTCCCTCAATCCATCTCCTCCATCCACCGCCGTCTTCACCGCCGGTTGCTTCAGATCTCCGCCGTCTTTTCCATGGGTTCCTTCAGATCTCCACCGGTTGCTTCAAATCTCACGGCCTCTCCGCCGTCGCCTCATCCTCCCCCTCAACCCATCTCCTCCGTCCACTGCCGTCTTCACTGCCGGTTGCTTCAGATCTCCGCCGTCTTCTCCACTGGTAGCTTTAGATCTCACGGCCTCTCCACCGTCTTCTCCGTCGACCGCCGGTCTCCACCAGTTGCCACAAATCTGAAAATTTTGTGATATTTATATTTTTTTATTTTACATTTTGTAAATTGCTTATCCAGCTTATAATCCGGACTTGTTCCAAACGCTGGACAAGATTTGTTGCTTGTCCGGCCTTATCTGAGAATATAGCTTGTCCAGCGTTATCCATCCTTATCCTGTCTTATCCCAAGCCCTTATCCGTGTCGCCAAACACAGCCTTATGGTAGGTTATTGGTTAGGGCATTGCTCATATAAGAAAGTAAATGGCATACACGTACAGAACAAATTAAAATTTAGCATCTTATAGCTAATCAAAGACAAGAACATAGATCATTTCCTTCTGTAGGAGACATATGCTATCAACCTAAAGTACACGACGTATATTGTGCCGCAAGATCTATGCGTATAGACACACACACGGACACACATACACAACAACATGAAAATAGTGTATGCATATATTGGCAGACAATGTCTTCCTTCCTTTCTCTTTTCAGGTTATGGATATTAAACTAAGGGGCCTTAAAATAAGTTCATGCTTCTTGACAGTAGTGCAACATAGTTCATAACCACAAGTGCATACATGTACACGTACTTATGCTTAGAACTCCCTATCTTGTTCATTATCCTGTGGTTGTGTTCTCTGCTTCTGTCTCCCTTCTTCTACCTCTTCCTGTGAACCATCATTTTTAAACCGATTTCTCTTCCCTTTACTCCTCTCTTTAGTACTCCTTCAATTATGTTGCATTTTCTTTTTCTTTCTTTCCATGGAAATGCTCCAAGTTGTGAGTAAACAAGCCACATATGTCTTTGTGCTTCCACTAGTGCACTGAAGTCTTCCTATATAGATGTAATGCTCTTCGCCCTACAATTTCTTAGTCTCATTTTATGCCCAAACTGTAGTCTATCTTCTGTTTCTGAACCTCAACTCCAACTTGATACTCTTTTTCTACACACCAGATAAGGTATGACGTATTGGTTCTTGGGAATGACCCATCCTCTAGTGGTCTTCCTGGGTTTTAAGTTTTAACAGGAACAGGTGAAGGTACTGTTCCAAGACTTACTTCAAGTACTTGACGAGGGATAAGGAGTCAAGTTTGGTATCTCAAGTTGAACAAGAGTGAAGTTTTGTTAAGCTACGGTTACAGTGCATTCACTTTTGACTTTAGCACTTGGGGAACTTGGAGACCAAGGCGATACCCAAGGCATTAAGGCCCCTGCCAACTGTTTTTGGCTGCTGGTCAGTCTCACTTTGCCTCTCCAGCCCATTCTCCTCTCAAGATAAGACTAAACCTTTGGGGATTTGTTCTTTCATGTTTATTTTGTTTTGTTGTTCTCTTTTCTGGGTTGGGGAGGAAAGGGAGGGGGAGGGTGGAAGTTCTGCTCCTACTAAAATTTGAGGAGGTTGGCGACCGTCTAAAAATTTTCTACCTGGTAAATCTAAAATGTAAGAATTAAAATAAAGTGTGACGCTCTTGCTCTGTCCCCTGAAGTATGGTGGTAGGAGTAGACTGGATACTGTTCTAACCTGTGGCAGCATGTGCATTTGCATGACTGCCCCCCCACACACTTGAACCAATATTTTTACACTTGGCAGTCTGGCCAAGCTCATATCACTGCGCCTCATGGTGTCTCCCATGTTTTCGAAAGCTTCTGTGAATGCAAAGAATTGAATGAACGATCAACTATTCTTGAAGAGCCTCGCATTTTTTGCTTAACTAGGACCTCTTTGGTAGTCAACTCAGTTATGCCTTGGAATTTATGGATCTGGTGAGAAGACTCAGCTTTGGCGATTCTTGAAATAGCTTTATGCTATCAGTAGAAAAGGAATGCATGGGTCGGTGGCGGCAAGTTATAGACTCTAGTTATGTACTGTGCTTAGACCACACCTTTAGTAGACCAGCACGCAAAATGGCAAAAGGCACATTTTCATGCTTCTGATTTCTATGTCTTAGTCTATACTGGGCCACTTGCATAGATGAACAAGTGTTGGAGCCTTTTACTTTCTCCCCTTTTTTGAAATTTTAAGCCTAATTTGGCTTTGCTCGATTTACTTGAGATCTTTTATTCTTTATACTGGTGCTGGGCTACAATTTACGACTTAAGGATTTGTATTGGTTTAAATTCTCCTCAAATGCTTTTGAATTACAACACACAAAACTAATGGATTTTTATCTTGTCCTCTTTTAAAAACTCAATTTGGACTATTTAAACTATGCAGACGAAATTGTCTTACTTTAGATTCTTCTATATATTTTTGTTGTATTTATCTGTTATTGGTTACTCGTGATATGATTTTTGAAATTATCTGATTAATCTATTATTGATTTCAATTTTGTATTTGTTACTGATCAGTACTTATTTTCTATGTTACATGGACTCAGTACGAGCGTTCAAGTTGGATAGGTGTCCAAGTGTCGGATTCATCTAATTTTCAAAACCCAAGACACGGGGACACGGCAGAATATTGCTATTTATTACCATTTTTTAGTTACTCCTTAGGTGAAATGGTGTTTTCAGTGACCCACATTGTTCTAATTGAAATCCTATCTCATCTCAAAGGAATAACGAATTAGAAGAACACCTTAAGATTGCGTTCTTAGTGGCATATCCTATGAGATGTGTTGGACGCATATTCCATACCCATATCTAAGTGTCGAGTGTCCGACATGGGTACTTCACTCATTTTCAAGAGTCCATGCAACATAGCTTATTTTTACTCAATATTATGTGCTGTTGAGTCCTTTTTATTGAGTACGATTCTCCTTTTCTTCTGTTGCTTGATTTTTTTTTCTTCTCTCTGTTGAAAATTGATACGTTTACTTCGGCGTTGCCTAGGAATTATTCCTGATTCTGCCCCTGCATGTTAGGCTTGTGTCTAATTAACATATCGCCCTCCCTAAGGTATGTCCTGGTTTTGCCTGGTCGTCCAGAACCTTTGAACCCAGCATGCATATTTTTCAGACATACCTTATAAAGTAGAACATCTTACCAGCGTTCTTTGGTGTGTCAAACTACATGAGATCTCACAGTTGCTGTATACAAAGGATGGATATCCGACCTCGGCCGTGTGTACTAAGGCAGGCCCCGGGCTGTGTGTGATAAAAAAATTTGTTAACATGTTGTCCAACACTGGAGGTGGGAGAGTTTGTGATTCATATACTTTATAAGACACTGCCAAGGATCTATTTAGCACCTTTTGGCTAGCCCTTTTAAGGTACACATTGTCCTGTGATGGGGCCATGGACCTGGTTCGCCACACATGAGATGCGTTGACACAACCTGGGTCGATGTGTGCTTGTCTGCGTCTCAAGTTGTCTCTAATAAAACAATTGTTAAACCCAAGTAAAAATCTTTAAGTGGGCGGTTATTACGTATTCTAGATAGTTAAGTTTTATATTGAATAGCTTTAGTTATGACACTCCTCATTGATGATGCCTGCTTCAAAACTGCAGGTTCTAGTGCTTCTGCTTCAAAACTGGATTGGGAAACCAGGTTGAGGATAGCTCTTGAAGCAGCCAAAGGGTTGGAGTATCTCCATGAACATGTCAGTCCACCAGTGATTCACAGAGATTTCAAGAGCAGCAACATCCTTTTGGACAAAAGTTTTCATGCCAAAGTTTCTGATTTTGGATTGGCCAAGCTTGGATCTGATAAAGCTGGTGGACATGTTTCCATCCGAGTGTTGGGCACCCAGGGATATGTTGCCCCTGAGTAAGAACTACAAATGGTAGTCTCCACTATTTTAAAAGATGTCCTGTTTGATATATCGACTTTGGCTCTACTTAATGGTTATTAGTAGATGAATGTTGTGGTGTACATCAGTACTGCACATTAAAATTTGGTGTCCATGTTATTCAGGTATGCGTTAACTGGGCATCTGACTACAAAATCAGATGTATATAGCTACGGAGTTGTCCTTCTGGAGTTGCTAACCGGACGAGTTCCGGTTGATATGAAAAGACCTCCAGGGGAAGGTGTCCTTGTATCATGGGTGCGTTTCTCATTTAGTTTCTGCAGTTGAAGAGCAATAGCCTCACATCTTATTAGCTTGATAAAGAGCAATATTAGTCCATTCTCTTGGATCTGATATTTGGTTATCTTCGGTGGCTCTCTGACTCTTTACCTTCAGTTACTATGGAATCCTTTTACCTTATCCATTGCTGCTGTTTTGTGCCATAGGCTTTGCCCCAGCTTATAGATAGAGATAAAGTTGTAGAGATTATGGATCCAGCACTGGAGGGTCAGTATTCGATGAAGGAGGTTATACAAGTGGCTGCTATTGCTGCCATGTGTGTACAACCAGAGGCAGATTACAGGCCATTGATGGCAGATGTTGTGCAGTCTCTGGTCCCTCTAGTGAAACATCACAGGGCAACTTCTAAGGTAGGTAGCTGCTCTAGCTTCCACGCTACCCAGTCTCCTAAGGCATAGGACCTTGGAAGATCATCTCAATGCTAATGGGAGTTGCATCTATTTTCATGAGCTGCATAAGGTGATTCATGCTTAATGCTTACTTTTTTGTTCACTCTTTTGTCCAATTTGGCTATCTGTTGGGGAGAAACTGGCTTGTCATTTATCAAGGCTCCTGATGAGCGAAGTCATGTAATTTTATCTGAATCAACCTGTTTGAAGCACAACAAACCACAAATGTTGAGAATGTTACTCATAATTTGTTTTTATGCAGCAACTTCAAATGGATACTATTATCTAACTATTATTGTGGCTAACTAATTGACTAAGCTGTTGTTAAATGCCATATAATTTGGTTTATGTTTCTCGTCTGTTTGTGCTGACAAGTAACTTAATCCCTTTCCATATTTTGTACTGAACGATTCATATGGTGCTCTTTGTTTCGTATGTGTACTGATTAGAGAATTGTGTTTGGCGTTTGTAATTCTGGGCTTGTTGAGAATAGAATCAATTACTACTTTTCATATGTATTCCAGTCTTCACTTACTGTTTAAGTTAGGGAATCGCTACACAGTACCATGAACAAAGTATACTTGTGTGCATGGCAATGACGGTGTCAATCATCACTCTGCACAATTTAAAGTTGACAAAAAGTGAACTTGTTAATACATGGGTGACATGCTAAAATAATGATGGACATACCATTTATTAATTTGGAAAGGGAGTATAGGGTTGAATAATGAGGTATTCATCGCCTGGACAGAAATAGGAAAAATTTCTCTTCCTAGGTTAGGAGACCAACTTCTTCTCTGAGACATTCGTAGCAGCTGTATTTGGATTTGCAATTAATAGTTCTCTAAGAAATCTTAAGTTGAAAAAGGCAGTTTGTCCCCATAAATACCTGCTGATTCAAGATGCTACTTACAGGAAAATATACTTTCAACTATAGATGTAAGGCTTTGGTTTCAGCATATCTCGCATCTTCATGAATTTTGGCTTTTAGCTTGTGGAGCCTGGAAACAACATTTTCCATGTCTATCCTCTCCTCAGATGTCTGTCTTGTGCATTCAAGAGCTAACTTCATGATTGATTAAAAACATTGCTCTTTGAGGTTCATGTCTTCTTTCTCTTTCTTCATTAAATTGATGTCAACGATATCCAGTACGCCACCAGGAAGCGACTTAGATACCCAATGGGTGAGGGTCATTCCTTCAGTAAATTGTTCATGTGTCGGCTTCTTTCTTGTGAGTACTTCCATCAAGAGAATCCCATAGCTATAAACGTCCCCCATAGTGGAAACTATTCCAGCCGACCCATATTCTGACGACGGTGGTAATTGACAGTTGCAACGGAAAGTATTGAGAGCATATACGGGGAGCAAGTGCCTAGACAATATAGCAAGTGAGAAGGCCAAAGCCAGTAGAGTAAATAGGTCTGCGAGGCTTAATTTGCTTTCATTTTACTTCGGAGAAGAAAACTGAAGAACACCATTCAGTGCTTACACGTCATAGACTAATTTCAAAAGTGATTATTTCTTTTCGAGCATAATGCTTAATGTTTGTGGCACTTATAGAAGTAGAAGTGTCTCAAATTACCTATGCAAAACAGTTTTACCTCCAGGAGTAAAGTTTAAATAAAGGTTTACCTGGTGCCATATACCCAATGGTGCCTAGAGTCCTAGTTAGTGCCTCACACTGGTTCTCTGTTAAAAGCTTTCAACGCCAAAGTCTGATAGATCCGCAACCATGTCTTCATCTAGTAGGACATTATTAGGCTTGACATCGCAGTGCACTATAGGGGGTGAGTAACCGTGATGTAGATACTCTAAAGCAGAAGCAACGTCTATCATTATGTCGAGTCTTTGAACAATGTCTAAACAATAGTTGTGAGAATACAACCACTTATTTAGGGTCCCATTAGGCATGTATTCTAGCACCAAGGCCCGGAAGTCAGGGTTACAGCAACTGCTAAATACCTTAGCAAGATTTCGGTGTCTAATGCTGCGCATAACTTCACATTCTGCATTAAAACTCTTGAATGCTCCTTGCTGCTCTAAATTGAACACCTTTACTGCTGAAACTGTGCCATCAGAGAGTACCCCTTTGTATACCAAAGCTATGCTTCCACTCCCAATCAAATTATCTTCACTTAGACTATCTGTTTCTTGAAGAATTTCTTGGTATGAAATCCTCTTGTATGTTAAACCATGCGGAAAAACTGTTTGAGGAGGATGCTTCTTGTCCTTTCGGCATCTGAGCAACACAATGACTGAAGCGCCTATGATTAACTATGGCAGAATTGTCGGCAAGATATACGTCAGAATCTTCGCGTAAAGTTGGCAAAAGGTCCTCCAGTAGGGATTTCACCACTTAAGCTATTAAAGGAGACATTTAGGTACTTAAGATAAAGAAGGGCCTCCAATGACTTGGGAATCATGCCAGAAAGACTGTTCTAGGATAGATCTAAGACTTCTAAGCTTACCAAATTTGCTAGCGATTCTGGTAATGGACCCTGTAATCTGTTACGCGATATGTTCAGTTCAATTAGGTTTAGAAGTTCCCCAGTAGAGTTTGGAATGCTACCCCAGAACTGATTTCCAGATAGATCCAATCGTGTTATGACCTTCAAGTTGCCAATATCTGGACCTAAAGGTCCGCTTAGGTAGTTGGAGGACAGGTTGAGTATCAAAATATCCTTAAGGTTCCACACTGAAGATGGTATGCTGGAACTTAATGCATTCAAATCCAAAGTTATCCTCCGTAATGAACTAATATTGCCTAAGCAGCTCGTTATTGGTCCAAAAAGATTGTTTCCACTCATAAGAAACTCACCCAAGTTTGTTAAATTGCAGATATTGGTCGGTATCAGCCCTTCTAGTACCTTTTATTTCCAACAGTTGCATCTTCCATAATCGTCCCAAAGAGTTGGGAATTGATCATGTCAAGTCATTATTTCCTAGATTTAGAGCTACCAAGTTGCTCAAATTTCCGATTTCACCTGGAATCATGCCTTTGAGATGACAACCAGGCACATCAAGGATTTCAAGAGAACTGGAGAAGTTACCCCAGAACTTTGGAAGTAGTCTATTCAGTTGATTCGGTCCTAACCCCAGGATTTTCAAATTTCTGCAATTTGTTAATGATGTAAGAAAACTTTAAGAAGACAGGGAACGTCTGACTTGTCAATTGATTTGATCCCAACTGGAGACTTTGGAGAAGTTTCAGTTCGCCGAAAGTTGTTGGTACATTACCAGTCAACAAGTTGCTGGAGAAGTCTATCTTAGCAAGTCTTGAACAGTTCGAGATTGAGCTAGGGATTTTACCATTGAGTTCATTCATACCAAGAAATGGTACTTGGAGCGTCGACAAGTTCCCTATATCTCTTGGTATGCTTCCTGTGAATTTATTGATCGGTATGGAGAGAATCTCAAGTGATGTACAAGGTGACAGACTTGAGGGGAGTTCACCATTGAGTTGATTTGAAGTTAAGGCTAAGGACTTCAAGCCTTGGAAGTGAGAAGCAGAAATCACTGGGGAGGCTCCCTGCACTTTGTTGTATGGGAGATTGATTGTTGCTAATGAAGTAATGTTGAATATTGATTTAGGTAATTCTCCTGCAAAGTAAAAGTTAAAAGGGTTAAGATGTGATACTCCGAAAGCTATTAGACAAAAATGAGATGGCAGGGGAATGTTGTGAAATCTATCACAACCAAATGCATTATATTACCCATCAAGCTGTTACGACCAAGATATAATCCCTGAAGCTTTGACATGTTTCTAATCCCACTTGGTATGCTTCCTGTAAGTTGATTGACCGACAATGATAGAATTCGGAGATCCTTGCAGTTGTGTATAGTAGTAGGGATTGGACCACCTATGTTATTCTGAGAAAGATAGACAGCTTTGAGCTTATAGAGATTGCTGCACGTCTGCAGGTAGAATCCCATCGAGCTTATTGCTTGTCAGATCAAGTGTTTGCAAGGAAAAGATGCTGAATATCGTGCCTGAAACTGGGCCAGTCAGTTCGTTAATTGACAAGGACATTATCTTCAAATCATGAAGATTAGTCTTCTCCATCGGAATCAGACCTTTCAAATAGTTCCCAGCCAGATATAGTTCTTCAAGCTTTGTTAGATTCCCTATAGCTCTTGGTATGCTTCCACTCAATCTGTTTCTCGCTTGAGCTAGATGTTGCATCGCCCAGCATGCCTATAAGCTGGAGGGTCGTACCACTGAGCTCATTGTAATGTAGATAGATCTTGTTGAGATTGTTGAGGGTGTTGCACATGTATTCAGGTAGAGTCCCATATAAGCTATTGTTTCTGAGTTAATGCTCTGCAGGGAAGAGATGTTGAATATGGCAGCTGGAATGGTACCTGAGAGTTTGTTAAATGCAAACAACAATATCTCCAAGTTAAGTAGCTCGTTTATCTCCTCTGGAATTGGACCATGCAAGTCGTTCAGACCAAGATATAGTTCTTCAAGCTTTGTGATATTTCCTATCGCTCCTGGTATGCGTCCACTTAACTGGTTTCCCGTCAATGATAGTTGTTGGAAATCCCGGCAGTTTGATAAGCTGGCCGGGATTTCACCCGTAAGCTCGTTTAACTGCATGTCCAATGATCTCAACTGGCAATTTGAAAGACTAAGTTCAGCCGGGACATAGCCGTGGAAGCTGTTATTGCTGATGTTGAAGTAAACCAGGAGGGTGAGGTTGCCAATCTCTTTTGGAATGGTACCTCTGAGACCCATGTTAGGAAGGGTCAAGGCTGTCACCCTCTGGTCACTGCTGCAGGAGACGCCAAACCTGTTACAAAATGGGGTTCCTTCAGTCCAATTCTTTGGCAAGCTGTTATTGGGGTCAGATATGATATCAGCTTTGAAGGCTAGAAGAGCTGATTCATCTGTGAAGTTGGTGTTCACAGGAAGAGCTAGACAAGCGCCAAAGCATTGGAGTACCATTAGGAAAACCACTACAGATGTAGTCCGTGACACCGGGCTCGAGACACAGGAATGTTTTCAGTTCTCACAACAAAGGTACACATCACTTATCAACAAAAGGAAAAGGAAACTGTCAAAAGAAAAAAACCAAGAAAAGGAAAAGAAACAAGGGAATGAAAACAAAGAAGAAGAGGGCCAAGAAGCAAGCATCCGAGTTGACACACGGACTAAACAGTCAAACACAGTGGAAACCAATCCACAACTGAAAGCAACCGTCTTGGGTTATTTGGATAGACTTTCAGCTTCTCTTGCACAAAAAATAATTGCAGGCCATTAGTATTGTTGATTTTTCAAATAAGCATTTGCCAAAATGACAATACCAATAATGTGATTATTAATTTTTTTTTAATTCCAAGGCATGCCATGTGCGTGTGTGCTGGCATAGCATCTGAGCTTCGGACAGTGAAAACATGATCGAAGAGAGTTAAAATTTGACGAAAAGTATAATTTAGTGCAATGATACATCATGGGTGGGGGAAATAACCCCTAAATTTACGCTCATTTGTTGCTAAAGGATTGAAAGGTGTTACTAAAGAATCTTATAGCGACCAAAGGTTACAAATAAAACTTTTTAAAATTGTTACCATAAGGAATTCCTGAGCTATTTAATGTTATGACCCATAGTAACTAGGTTATTATTTTTGATGTTTGGTTTGCCAGTGTGCTTTGCGCATTTCAAAAGTTAAATACTCTTTATTTGATAAGAGTTCAATTCAATGTGACACCAAAAAGGAAAGAAGTCCAAACTCACAGTAAGAATTGACTGGAAATCAATGTCTGGAAAGTGTTAAATTTGTCGTAAGAAACATCAACTATTAATTGATAAAGAATCTAATAAAAGTCAAAATTAAGCTAAAACTTCACGAGAAACTCTGAATTTAAAAGGGCACACGGAGCAAACCTGAAAAGAAATTATAGTGTTGGTTCATTCCTTTCAATTCTTCCATCATATTCAATGCGATCTCTTCACACGTTATTGGCTAGATGACCAATGCTTCATTCATCTGTAGACGACCAATGCTCCATGCGGGAGTTTAATTTTTTTTTGTTCTTTTTCAAACTAAACGTCACACGTTATTGGCTAGATTTCCTGGAGCTCTCTGCTCATGGAATTGGTCCCAAATGCCATTGATGATGGCATCCGAAAACAAAGTTGGTCAGAATGGTAATGGTAAAACCGGTTTTCCTGTTTCTTCTTCATCCTATAATTTGCGTGCGGCTTGGATGAATACTTGAGCTGGGGGGAAGGACGGCTTTCCTTACCTTTTACAGCAGTCAACTTGTCTAGGCAATTTAGAGTTTACTAAGGACATTACGTGAACAATATCAACCAATGCCTCATGTTAAACATTAAGCATCGGCCACTAACACTTGGTGGATTCGGGAACATAGAGTTTGAGAACATACACTATGAAGTATCCCAAAAATTCCGACGAAGGGTCTTTGTTACTAGCCACCAACACGCTTCGAGTTCCTCGTTCACAAATTAGGAGAAGAATTCTGACTTCGTATTTATCTCAAACATTTAAGAGATAAATATGATATTCTCTACTTAACCTAATTATCCTGTCTAACAAACATTATCAAATAGTGAGCAGATAATGATTCCACAGACCCAATATATTAACACCTTAGTAGCATAAGGAATCCTCCTACTTTTGCGGAGAGGAGAACGTAGGAAACCAGTTTTCGTTAGTGCAAGCGCTTCATATGAGGATCAAACACTGGAGTTCAGAGACCACACTAGATAAATGTAGCAGCTGGAGACGAAGATATGGTGAGAAATGGGGTGCAACAAAGTCAGATCCTATACTAGCTACATCATGCAGGAGCTAAAATTGTGCTTGATGTCAATTCTGGCATTGCAAAGCTAGAGGGATCAGCCTCCCCGAGAGTAACTGATATCACAAACTGTGAAAATACATACTAGACCATAACATGTATCCTTGAAGATGGAAGGGGAATCAATATTATGCTTGGGTTTGGTCGTCCACAAAATAAAGATGATTTGGGGGGGGGGGGGGTGATATTGGGAAAACTTGGGTTCCTCGTAAAGCTTCGTTGTCTCCTTGCGTCTGCTTGGCAAAGAAACTTAATTGTTCTAGCTTAAGCTAGAACCATCAATAAACGATGATCGGATTTTATTAGCTGCGTGTAAGGAACAGATTCAGTCAAGTTGATATTAGCTAGGTTCGGTTCCACCTCAAGACACCAACTTCACTTGGACAGGTGAGGCAGCCAACATGTGCTTCAAAAGCCTTTCAGCAAATAATGAACAGATTTCCTAAAGATTTTCAAAGAACACCATGCAACAGTCATGCCTTACCATCAGTATCTTGTGAGGTAATTTTCCCCTAGTCTCTCCAGCTTCCACGACTAGCACAACTCTAACTCCTGGACTTAGCTCTAAGATAATCAAAGTGAGCTTGGAGGCCTTGCAAATAAGTACTCAGAGTGAACAAATTATTCAAACTACTTGTCAAAAATCAACAGATGCTAGATAACAACTGTCAAAGAAGAAATATCAGATACAAAACATTGGTAAAGCATTAGGCTTTGTTACAAGTCCTGCAACTTTTTTCTGGTCTTAGTAAGCCTGACCAGGACTTCTTTCATGTTAATCCTCTCCTCAGGTGACTCTGCAGTGCATTCTATTGCGATTCCTAAGGTTTCTGACAAACAGCTCACAATCGCTTTAGATGTTGCTTCGTCTCCTCTCAGCAAATTAGCATCGATAACCTGAATTACTCCTCTAGGGAATGATTCAGATACCCAAAGCGTCATGCTCATCTCCTCCGTGAATTGTTCCTCCGTGGGCTTCTTTCTTGTGAACGTTTCCATCAATAGAATTCCATAGCTGTAAACATCTCCCTTAGTGGAAATAATACCGGCAGAGCCATATTCTGCAATTTTGGTGTTCATGCAATTAAATATAGGAAGTGGTAAGAAAGAGGGAGTATTTATACAATGTGGAAGTGAGAAAACCAAAGGTATCCACTTTATAGATTTCTTAACTCGAAAATTCATAGCATCAAATGCAAAAGAGTAAGCAATCATTTTCTTTTCTCCTTACTATAAAGAGTAAGCAATCATTTTCTCCTTAAATGTCTGGTGCCTCAAAAATTCAAAAGAGTAAGCAATCATTTTCTTTTCTCCTTACTATAAATGCATAGCATCAGTAAAGGCGAATTCAAGAAAAATATTTTTGACCTTTGAACATTTCATAGGAAGAGCTTACCTGGTGCCATGTACCCAATGGTGCCTAAAGTCTTTGTTTGCCTGACGGGCATGTCCTCTGCTAAGAGCTTTGATATGCCAAAGTCTCCCAAATGAGCGACCATGTTTTCGTTCAGCAGGACATTGCTTGGCTTCACGTCACAGTGCACTACAGGGGTTGAGTAGCCATAATGGAGATACTCTAGAGCAGTTGCCACATCAATCACAATGTCCAATCTTTGGAGAACTTCCAAGCAATGGTTGTGAGAATATAACCACTTGTCCAGGTTTCCATTAGGCATGTATTCTAGCACCAGTGCCCTGAAATCAAGGTTAGAGCAGCTGCTAATTACCTTAACAAGATTCCGGTGGCGAATGTTGCGCATAACTTCACACTCTGCATCAAAACTCTTAGATGCACCCTGCCGTTCTAGGTCGAACACCTTTATTGCGAGAACCATCCCATCAGAGAGTATCCCTTTGTAAACTAAGCCTACACTTCCTCTCCCAACCAAGTTATCTTCACTTAGGTTGTTTGTCGCTTGAAGAATTTCATGGTAAGAAATCCTTCTATGTGCTACACCAGGAGATGAATCAACTTGAATAGGAAGTTTCCTATTTTTGTTTCGGTGTCTTAACAACCCAATGATGAAAACTGCAACAAGTATTGTGGATGACATTACCGGTAGCCCATAATACAAGAATCTATGCTTAGTAGAGATCGTATGCCTGCATGAGCTGACATGGAATCGAGATACTCCACACAATCCATCATTATGAAGGAATGGTTCCGCTGTAAAGTTTGCAAAAGGACCTTCTGTTGGGATTTCACCTCTTAGTTTATTTGCAGAAACATTAAGGTATTTAAGATACACAAGTTTTTCCAGTGACTTGGGAATATTTCCAGAAAGACTATTCTGAGATAAATCTAAGACCTCCAGGCTTAGTAAATCACCAAACGATTTTGGTATATCAGCTTGTAATCTGTTATTGGAAAAGTTCAATTCCTTCAGACTCTGAAGTTGCCCGGTGGTGCTTGGAATGCTACCACTGAACTGATTGCTAGACAGATCCAATTGCGTGACAGACTTAATGTTGCCAATTTCCTGAGTTAAAGAACCACTTAGAGCGTTGGAGGACAAATTGAGTATCAAAATATTCCCAAGGCTCCACAAGGTCGTCGGTATTATGGAGCTTAGTTCATTGCTGTCCAACAAGAGGCTTTGCAACGAACTAATATTCTTTAAACAACTTGGTATTGATCCAGAGAGCTTGTTTTTACTCAAATCCAACCCGACCAAGTTCGTTAAATCACAGATACTGCCAGGTATTGTCCCTTCTATTGTAGTATTTGATATCTTCAAACTTTGTATCATGGCAAGTTTTCCAATAGTCACGGGAACTGATCCTGTCAGGTAATTATCCACTAGACTTAAATCCACCAAGTTGCCCAGATTACCGATTTCAGCGGGAATCACGCCTTTAATTTGGCAACCGGTTGCATCAAGCAGCTCAAGAGACGTGGATAGGTTTCCCAAGGATTTTGGAAGTGTCCCCTTTATTGGATTTGGTCCCAACACCAGTATTTCCAGCAGTTTACAATTGACCAATGAAGTAACAAAAGGTAGTTCTGACTCACTTGTCAGCTTATTGTATCCTAGGTTGAGACTACGGAGGAATTTCAGTTCACCGAATGAAGGGGGGATATTGCCGGTGAACATGTTTTCAGACAATCCTATTCTAGAAAGTCTGGTGGAATTTGAGATTGAGCTGGGGATTATTCCACTGAGCTCATTCCTTCCGAGAAAAAGAGTTTCAAGATTTGGTAGCCCAAGTCCCATGCTTGATGGAAGATGGCCCATGAGGCTATTGTTTGTGAATATCATGCTTTGTAAGCTTGAGATGTTGAAAATCGGTTCTGGTATTGATCCAACAAGGTTGCTTGATGAAATACCTAATCCTTCCAAGTTGAAGAGATTTCCCAACTCTTGAGGAATTCTTCCATCATAATTGTTATCTCCAATATAAAGCATCGTCAACATTGACATATTACTAGTTGGAGGAGGTATAGTACCTACCAAGTTATTTCTGCGAAGATATAACTCTTGAAGTGTTGACACATTCCAAATGTCTCCTGGTATGCTTCCTGTGAAACTGTTGAGTGAGAAATCAAGAATTTGTAATGAACTGCAGCCCGATAGAGGAGTGGGCATTTCGCCGCTGACTCGATTTGAATAAAGCCTGAAGAGCTCCAGGCTCGAGAGCAAAGAGCACACGTCCTTTGGGAGACTACCCTCAATTTCATTGTATGCGAGATCAAGAATCACGAGTGAAGAGACATTGAAGATTGCTTTAGGTAATTCACCTGCAAATTGAATTTCATAGTTAATTTTTGGAACTTCGGTAGCTTTTAAATACGTAAATTTCACCTTTGGAATGACATCTCTAAAATCTCCAACGGCTATCATAGATTTCGTTAGAAAGTAAAAGACAACGCTTTTAGGGACGGAGGAAGTATATAGAGCTGATAGAGGGCGTTGGTAAAAGATAAATTGCTGCAAAGAGTTTTGTGTGTACCAGAGAAGCGGTTTTTGCCAAGATATAGCACTTGAAGCCTTGACAAGTTTCCAATAACTCGAGGTATGCTTCCAGTAAATTCATTGTACGACAATGATATAGTCTGTAGTTGCTTACATCCGTCTAAACTGCTTGGTATTTGACCACCCATCCGATTGAATGAAAGAGAGAGAAACCCAAAATGTAGAGGTTGTTGCACATGTCCGCAGGTAGAGTCCCAACAAGGCTATTGTTTCTTAAGGAAAGCCTTTGTAAAGAAGAAATGTTGAATATGGAAGCTGGAATTTCACCTGTGAAGTCATTGACGCCAAAGTCAAGTTCTTCAAGCTTTGTTAAGTTTCCTATCTCCACTGGTATGCTTCCGCTAAGCTTGTTCGCACGCAGATTGATGGATTGCAATCGTTGCAAAAGGCCAAGTTCTCGAGGGAGGGTGCCATTGAAAGTGTTGTTGCTAATGTTGAAGGAAGTAAGGTAAGTGAGATTGCCAACTTCTTTGGGGATGGTTCCTGTGAGACCCATGTTTGGAAGATTTAGGGCTGTCACCCTTTTGTCACTGCTACAAGAGACGCCAATCCAGCTACAGAACGAGATTCCTTGTGACCAATTTTTAGCCAAGATGATGTTTGGGTCAGAGATGATACTAGCTTTGAAAGCTAAAAGAGCTGATTCATCAGTGAAGTTGGTCACAGATGCAGCTAGGCAAGCGTCCAGGCAGTAATGTAGTAGTAATAGTATTACAAACATCATTACCACTGCAGTCTTCTTCATAGCACCAGGTTTGAGTTGAGAGGTGGGAAGGAGGGATATGAGGAGAAAGAGAAGGGCAAGCTTAAAGAAGTTCAGATACCTCCTGGTATCTAGAAAAATGAAGGTTATAATTCGATTAGTTTTCCTCTGTTGGTCCACTTTGCAAATGCCTAATCCCTGTTAGTCCACTTTGCAAATGCCTAATCCCTGTTGGTCCACTTTGCAAATGCCTTATTCAAAAGGAACTGAAATGTGGCTGACAGGAAAAGTGTTGCAAATTTGATTGCTTTTAGAGATGGTGAAGAATTTGGACCTCTGCCCTTGGTCTGTGTTATCCTCATCGTCTTGGTGGTATATCAAATATCCGGAGTAGAAATTGAACAAGTTGCATCTACCTACCAAACAACTTTAAAAAAGAAATGCACAAAAGCAACAAGTTGCATTTTAAATAACAAAATGGATTCTGACTTACTTTCAAAGGGCTGCCAAGAAAGAAAAAATCGTCTTAAAGAGTCTTCCTTTTCCGCACAATCCCATTCCAAATAAGTCACATGGTAGCCAATACATCACTTGCAACAGACAAGATGTTGAAAATACAAGAGTCTGTATGTAGCATCTTCTCAATGATTTTCTCTTTCAATGGATGGTTATTAAAGGAATTGGTTGCATCACTTTGTTGGCTGACTTTGTCTCCATTACACTACTGGTCTTAAAAAACTGCCATGTCATATGCTAGAACAGTGCACATATTTGCACATGCGCTATGCCAAGATATGGTGCTTGTTATATTTTGGGTAAAAATGGAAGGGTGAGTTCAAGTAATCAACAGGGCGACCATGTAGAGTCTGCAACATGCTAATGAATTGTTTCTCTTTGGTGAAACCAAGTACTTTATGGTGCCAGGATAGTGCTACGAGGTAATTTATACCTTCCTTTTCTATACACATAATTTGAATGCAGCCTCATTAGCTTCACACATCCCATACGAAGCCATAAAAGCAAAGGGCAAATGATCAGTGGAAAAGGAAAGTACAACGGCTCATGATTCATGAGTATACTGCAGATGGCAAGTGCTTGAGATAATTTATACTGCTGCTTATGAAATTTGTAACATGCGCCATTGTGATATGGAAAATTTGCGTTCCCTAAAAGGCCCCGATAGTCTCCCCAAGCTTTGTCTGATGGCATCTAACCTTCTAATCCTCTGCTGTGCACTCTGCATTTGTTAAAGGGAAAGCACTGCATAAATGCACTAGACCCGCTTTGGTCTTCTAACTCATCGCATTGTCCAAGTCTTCTAACTCCCTCTCCAGATTCCACTGCCAACTCGATGAATACGAATTTTGCTGTAGGGTAAAATTCGAACACCTTTAAAAATTAAACCATCCATTAGGCAATATCCTTTGGTATACGAAACAATGGCTCAAGTTGTCTCTTCACTTGTGCTGCTTGTTCCTTGAACAATTTTGTGGCGAGAAATCCTTGGATATGTTAAACAAGGTGAGGAAATAAATTGAATTTGATCCATATACAGGGAAGGACTGCAACTTAACAAGGCTGCTTGTTCGACACTTGTGTTTTGGGACCAGATACAGGGAAGGACTGTAACTTAACAAGGCTTCTTGATGTTTCAGGATTGTTCCTGTCAAGGTTTCATTTGGTTCTGCTTTGTATATGGCAATTAGATGCATCAAGTACTTCAACTGGAAAGAAGAGATTGCCCAAGGATCGTGGAAGAGAGCCATTGACTTGATAAGTTCCAAATGACAATATTTTCAAAAGCCTGAATTGTTAAATGACGTAAGAATACTAAGTTCATAGGATGGTTCACTTCTCCAACTATTTGATCCCAACTGGAGAATTTAGGAAGCTCAATCATCATCAGACATTAATGTAGGCACGATGCCCCTGAACAATTTGCTGGAGAACTCTATGATAGCAAGTTCTGAAGAGCTGAGATTGAGCTAGGAATCTCACCAAGAAGAAGATTTTCCACATCTGGGAGCCAAAGGCCCATACTTTGGAAGATTGCCTGAGAGGTGATTGTTTGTAATTGAGATGTGTTGCAACCTAGATGTTGAAGATTGCTCTGTTACTCTAAAAAGGTTGTGTGAGTGACGAACTAAGCAAGACCTTAAGTAGCATACTGGAGTTGGACGTGCAAGTTGTTCACACAACGGTGCCTATCTCGAGCTCGGTCAGATTACCTATCCTCTTGATATTCTTCGACATTTTCGATAAGCCGGAGGGCATTTTACCTCCATACTCGTTAATCTGCAGATTGAGTGATTGCAGTTGGTGCAAACGACAAAGTTCATCAGGGAGATGGCCATGAAAACTATGTTTGCTGCAAGCCGAACGTTAATAAGGAAGTTGAGGTAGCCAACTTCTGCGGGGATGGTCGGATGGTGCCTTTGAGACCCATGTTTGAAAGATTTAAGGTAGCTACTCTTCCGTCATTGCTGCAATAAATGCCAATCCACTTACTGAAAGCGATGCCTTCGGACCAGTTTCGTGTAAAGATGTTGCTTTGAGGGCTAGAACTAGAAGAGCCGATGCACCTCTTAACTTGGCCGTTGGCAAAGCTAGACAGGCACCCAGACAATGAACTACCAACCTGTTTCTGGTTAAAATAATCGACTGAAAATAATTGCGAGGGCGTATCAGCATCTGACCAATCCAAGTGTTTTTTAAACACAATTCTCAAATTAATACAGTAAAGTAGTGGACAAATTGCCTTGACTTGTATCGAATAATAATGAGAACTTGAGATAATTCTCATGTTCTTTTAGCCTAATGCTTTAGGACTTTTCAGTGCTGATTACTTTAATCTACTTCTTATTTATTCTACTTACTAGCTAATAGACCCGTGCAAATGCACGGGACGGTATGCAGTTTAATCTAATTGTCAATCATAAGCTATAAAATAGTGGATGAAGAATTCCAACAAACAAAAACAGATAGTGAGTTCTAAGTGCTAATGCATATTTACGCGTTGAACATAATCCTTGACATTGTGTATAAACTTCTCTTATAAATTAGCTTACAACTTTAAGACGATAAAATTTGTATTGATGATAACTGGTCAAGACATCATTTTTTCAAAGATAATAATCAAATTCACCAAATCTACACTAATCATTTATACAAACATCTGGTGTGTTTGGATATAGGATTTGAAATGGGGATTTGACTTTGGTAGAGTATTTGTAAATCCTTTGGACAAAATATCTTGTTTGGATAGTTCAAAAGGGAATTTTTGAAATTTCGAAGTGATTTGAACTGTGGATTTGGAATCCAGAGTTCAAATCACTAGTCTGAACTAGTTATTTGTCAAATCCACACCAATCAGTTACAAACCCACAATAACTAGTTCCCTATTTTTTAGGAATTTTGCCTCCCACCTTTTTTAACAACTTTTTGCTTCCTTTCTTCCAAACAAGATATTTCAAAATGATAGAATTTGTAAATCAAGGAATTTCGAAATGAGGGTATTTAGAAATGCCCAGTATTTTAAAATCACATATCCAAACACACCGGTTTGTGTAAAAGTTAAAAGATAGGCAAAGTAAAAAGGGAGAGTATGGTACGTGATCCAACGTCTTCAAAGAACTATACCATGGCGTCTAGCATTTAATTAACCTTTGTTATATATGCATGTATTGCTTTGATTTTCAATACCCATGATACTAAATTCTGAACCAATCTCTTAAAAAGATTGCGACAATAACATTCTTGCCCAAGAAATAATAGGGAAAAACAAAGGCTTAAATTGTAATTTTGGGACCCCTTTTCTCTCTCCCTCTCACACAACTTAGAAAATAACTTTAAAAGTGATCTCATCTACGAATATAAGAATATAATTTTTTGTTGATGTGCTTTACGGTTAATGACCAAGAAGAGTAGAGATCAAACATATAGGGTCAAAAGTTCAAGCATATCTTTTTTTTTTTTTTTTTTGTTAAGAGGAGAAATATTATACATAAAAACCGTCAATATTCTAAATTTTGAATGATGTCTGGATTATAATCATAGTAATGTGCTTGCAGTCTAATAATCCTATTAGCATTGTTACCTGCAAACGCCCAATTAAGACTACGTAGTAATGTTGCATACACTTTTGGATGTGTGTTAACTTCACTATGTATGAGTTGTATTCCAGCCAGGGCCACATATATAGTAAAACTTGTAGTGTTATAACGTTTAGTAGTAACTTCTAAAGAATGAAATATTAAACCTTGGTTTTGGTCATCGATTTGCAGAGACTGCTTATATGACAATTCTATTTTAACCTTGGTTTTGGTCATTGATTTGCAGAGACTGCTTATATGACAATTCTCTATTTTCGTCAATTCAGTCTAAGAAAACTAAGCCACGTAAAAAATAAGTGAATTGCATAAAAAATTAATAGTGATCAACTACCCTCAGAATTCAGGAACTTACAATTCTAGTTTCAAACCAAACCAAAACAAACACTATTCTGAACTCTAATCAGATTAGGCTTAGCCACAACCAAAGGCATTCTATGTCTTAAAGGCTAATGATCCAATATTGAAAGTGGTAAAATATTCATCGATAATACGATTCTCCATAGAAATACCCATTTCATAAACTAACCGCTAAATGTCGAATTTAGCCGGAAACAAAACACATCTTTAGAGACGATGTTGATAATTAATAAGCTGCATGCTTGTGGTTGTATACTATACAAAAATTTCTTAAGCACTTTTAAAATGTAATTGTCACTTATCTGAAATTGCTTTCGATATACGCACCTTTAGCAACAAACGAATATAGAGGGTGTAGGCTCACCCTTATAGGATCCATAAGCAACCAAGTTATTAGCATTTCACATGATAATAACTTGCAAATAATAACTTACAGCTAATCCAACACAAGTCGTGACCCTTTTTCTTTCCAAGATAGTTCAAAGACTTTCTATATCTTATAAGGTCGGCATACAAACCAAAGAATATTGTAAAAGAAACATAGAGTTCTAGCAATTTTAAGAAATTAAGTCCCGGTAGTCCAGAATCTGTTGATAAAATTATTGAACGACAAAACTCATAACAACCATTAACAACTACCTACTTAAGCAACCTTCGGTACAATCTTTAATCCAAGAAAATCAACAATCTATGTTGTATTACAACAAAATATAAAAGGAAGTTTGAAATAACTCCAGCGTGGTATATGATCACAACTAACAAATTGGGTTAGGAGTGGCAGGATGGACTCGGAAATCCAGATAATTTGTGAGCTATGCAAGTTAGAATTTGCGGATAATGAATCAGGCACGGAAGATGCTATACAAATTAGAGGATGCAAACCTGCTTCGTCTGACTTGTAGACACTAATGGTACTCTTATATTCCACTGGAACATTACACCTTAAGGTTTTTTGGTTCATACTAATAGCCCTCAAAATACCAGCCTAAACCTTTACGACATTGGTGTGCAAATTTAACATTGATCAGAATATATACTCTTGGGAATCTTCAGAACTAACGCATGCAAGATGGGGCTTCCAAGTCTTGCTTCTGGACTCCTCAAGGATTTATGCCAGATTGCAAAAAGAGATGCAGAAGAAAGGTCAAAGATCCTTCATCTGGCAGGAAGGAAGAAGAAAAGGCCAGGCATAAAGATGCTGAGAGAGTGAGAAGAGTAAAAGAAAGAGAGAAGAAGAAAGACAGGTGCAAGGGAAGTTGAGTAGGCAGCCTGCACTGCGTACCTTTAGTTCAGGGAATAATATGATGTCAAGTCCAAATTTAAGTAAGAGAAGTCCAGATTAATTGTAATACTAATAAATAAGTTAGATTAGAATTTCACATTGAAGATAAATTTAATAGAGAACTTTAGAAGTCCACATTTAAGGCAAACTTAATAATCATATTAAAGACATCATAAGTCCAGATTCAATGTCACCTGAGCTAACCATATAGCAGAGAATTCCAGTGAGCAACTCGACTTTTATATAGTTATATATATTCATTGATTGATATTGATATTGATACTCCTAATCAAACCACATGCAAGACATTGAAGCAAGACAATTACCTCCATAGTGCTTTCAAGATCAACTGTATTGAACACAACACTCGATGTTACAGAATGCTTTAGGATAAACAGTGCGCCAGAGAAGTACACAATGACTGTTCATGAAGGTACTTAGGGTAAACAGGAGAAATTATGGCTAGTTTGTCTATGGCGCAGAAGAGCAGTGCCAAAATACGTCAAGTTTGGCTTTCGCACTTGAGCAAATCACACCCTTTAATAAACTATCTTCTAAACCCCAAAGGGTGGTGGAGTGACAAAGGGTCTTGAGAAATGACCTCAAGGTCCCAAGTTCGAATCTCATATCGACGGGCCATATGAATTACAGTTCTGACTATTCAAAAATAATAATAATAATGAGGACTATCTTCTAGCGCATTGCCACGTGTATGTGTCTTCAAATTGTGTCTTTTGCTCGGTCTTCTTTAATTTTTCTTTTAATCTGAACTTGACACTTATCTTAACTGCTCTCCCCACGTTATCCACATTCTCTAGTTGTGGCTTCTACATCTGGTCCATTTTGGAACACTTGGTTCACGTGGTACTATCTTTGCTCCAAGACTAGAGAAGTGTGACCGGAGAAGTGTCAAACAACGTTTACGATTTTTTTTTAGTTTTTTTGTATTCCAGATTTTAGTATTCAGTTTTAAAATCGTATTGCGTACTTTTAATTTTTTCCGTATCTACTTTTTCAGTTTTTTCTGTACGTTTAGCATTTTTATTTTCACCAATTTTTTTGGATTCATTCTTGTATGTTTAAACTTTCCTACACTATTTCTACACAAATCTTCCCATTTCAACCCTACTCTTAATCTAACAAATTATTTTTATACCTTTCATTTATCTCTCCCAACAACTCTCATACCCACTTTTTTACTTCTCTCAATTTGGACAAAACCTTACACGTAGGGCCCACCCGATTCATGCTTCACGCCTAGATTCCCTGGTTCACGCCAATGTTCCCCTCCCCCTTCTCCTTCTTTTCTTCCCTGGGCCCACACATGTGTGTGACATTCCTTGAATCAATCTTTCACTTACTAAATTACACGTAGATTGAGCAAAATTATTGTTCACGAGGGTAAAAGATTTAGCAAAATTAACGTTTACATTATAATAAAATGCAATGAAGTATCATTTTAAAAGGATATGTCGTTGTTTATAAACATACTTCCGCAAAAGGGATGTATTTGATTTTATCTGATACATGATTAACTTTCTTTTCTACAAGAGATCTTGTCTTTTCAACTTCTTGGATATAATCTACTAATCTGATACATGATTAACTTTCTTTTCTACTAGGGATCTTGTCTTTTCAACTTTTTGGATATAATCTACTATTAGGTCAAGGGTCTTTATATTTTGCTGGGAGGGTTAGGGATAACTATTTACGGCCTCATTCAATTAGATTCCCTTTAATAATAGGTCAAAAAAAATTCATAGTTCCACAACCCCTCACCATCGTGCATTACGAAAGGTTATTTTACATATGGTTCACTTTTACGAAAATAAATAAATGAAGGGAAAAAAAGGACTCATTATTTAACTAACATTGTAAAAAATATGAAAAATTCAAGTTTACCTATTGTTTACTTTTACATATATTACTAAAGATGGGAAACAAGTATAAAAAAACTTTTAATAAGTTTATCAACGCGTTGATCATCATATTACAACGTGCATATAATTAATTAATTTACCGCAGAAGCGTGCCACACAAGGCCATGAATAAAAAATGAATACATATATTGTTAAAGAGCAAGAAAAAAAATCCAATTTTAACCGGCATTGTCATAGTACATATAAAATTCATAGTAAAACATACATAACCCAAATTAAAATCATAAAACATACGGCGGCGGCGACACATTGACAATCAATAACTACCTGTAACCCGTTTAATTGACCAACATTAAGTAAATGTAACCCAACAATCACCCACGGCGACGACTATTAGTAGTTGTAACATGATCCTTCCATATATGATCAGCCAACCCATCCCTTAAGTTGGCCATGCGGTTACACGAGGCAAGTCGGGACTTTCGAAAAGAGATGCCTCATCTCCATGTACTCGAATTCCTTCTGCATGGAAAGAAGAAAAGGGGACATGTTTAAAACTGTGTGCAGCTAAGGCTGCTAGGTTCTTATGAATAACTTGAAATTCCTAATTGAGTTTACTCTCTCTAGACAAAAGTGGTGTTTCTCCTGTTTATCTCATGTTTCACATAACCATTAAGCATTACATTCCACAAAACCCTATCCCTCTGGGGCAATCTATCAAACAGGCAGCGTGCATTGTTTATACTATCATTTCCAGCATAAAACTTAACCAAAGCACTACCCACATACACATCTACCTCAAAACCCGATTCCCGAATCATATCATGAATCAATTTCCCCAAGCCCAAATCGCCCAAACCACTGCAAGCTTTAATTACGTAAGGAAAAGTATACTTATCAGGCAAAGTTCCATAACATCTTAAAGTAAAATAACAATGCATAATCATAGCAACCCATCAGAGTAAACCCTCTAATCATCCAATTCCAAGGCGAAGAAAACAACAAGTCAAGCTGATAAAACATGTGCCTAGCATCATCAAATCTATTACAAAGAACGTACATGCCCAGAATCCTAGTACCCAGAAGGCCATGGTGGTTAATTCCATTCGAAACTATCTGAGCGTGGACTTGTTGGCCCTGTTTAAGAAGGGGATAGGTTGGAGAAGCTTGCAAGACAGATGCAAGTTTGGAGGTTAGAATTTCTTCGGTGTTTGGGAAGAACGCTAAGCGGGTTGTTAAAAAAATTCTCTCATGACACCTAGAAAGATCAAAATTTGACAGCAAAATATGAAGATGAAGCAGAACTCTAAATAATCTGCTTAGTATTAAAACCTAGGTAGCACGGACACGGACACGGTGTCGGACACCCACACCGACGGGGACACCGGACACCACAATTTTTAAAAAATCAAATTTTGGACACCACAGGACACCGCTATATATATATATATATATCAAATACATTTCACAATCTAAAATAATAACTAAGTCAAAAAAATATTTCTGCTATGTACGGGATAAAATAACTAAGTAAGTAAAAAGAAAAAAAATAAAATAAAGAGAGGGACTTTCTTCACTTAATCAGTACTAATGCAAGAAACAACTCTTGACAGAGGGAGAAAAAATAAAAAGAAAGAAAGAAAGAAATGACTATTGACGGAGGAGAAAAAAAGAAGAAAGGAAGGATTCTTTTTTTTTTGGTTGGTGAAAGGAAGGACTCTTCACAGAGAAAGAAACGACGGGGAATAGAAGAAAAAGGAGAAGAGATGAGGAAGAAGGATCTGTGGGTTAGCGACGGCGGCGGAGGACCTCCGGCGACGATCAAGTGAGCTCCGGCGATGGCGCCGTCGACTGGATTTGTCGGCCTCGGCTTCTCCGGCGACTGGATTTGTTGGCGACTGAGCTCCGAAGGGCACCTGTGAGGTGAGTGAGAAGGAATCGGCCGTGAGGTAAGAGAAGCAGATGGTCCGACACTGCTCCATGCCATGTCCGACACTCCTCAGTGAAGTGTCCGACACGATGTCGGAAAATTATAAAAAAAAAAATTCCGACACCAATTGGCGGTGTCCGACACGTGTCGGCCGGTGTCCGGAGGGTGTCGGGGTGTCCGTCCGTTTAGGACACCATACCTCCACCTAGGAGAGGTGTACGTGCTTCCTAGATTAAAACTCAATGTTCAAAATATGCTATATACAAAATTTGAAGATGAAACAGAATTCTATAACAGTATAGAGGTCCCAGTCAAGGATGGATCAACCAAGCTTAAGTTTTGCAAAGTTAAGACTTGCAGATTAGAAATTTACAAACAGTACAAGTATCTCAACCAAATCTTATCATTTCTATGTATAACGCTTCTCTTATCACTTCCTTGTACTATCTTCCCTAACTTCTCTAAATTAATGTTATGTCTATTAGAAGAACACAGCCGGATTGTTAGAAAAGAAGACACCAAGCAGACCCACAGTCAAGGAGCCTTGGCCTAAACGCTCGAGTCATGTTCGCTGCACTGTTTCTACCTATATATTGTGAGAGTTTTAGAATTTTAATTGACAAAAGCAAAGCATTCTACAGAGGTAGACTCCACTAGCACTGATATAAAAGCAGAGTCCAAAGCTCAAAATCTGAAAACAGAACTCAAAAGCTCAAAATTCCAACTAGACCATTCACCTTGAATATACTCTCTGTATCAGCAAAAACCACCCAAGTACATGAACATCCCAAAGCTTGAACTCTCCCTACAAACACACAACAAACACACACACTCACTGAGTACATGATGTCTAACATTATAAGTATTATTCAGTCGAGACTGAAATGCTTGGATCAATAAATGGAAACATAAAAGCCTCCTATCCCATGCGGCCATGCCCCTAGTTCATCATACTCAAAACATAACTATTCATCATACTGGGTCTCCGGTCACGGAATCGTAGATCATAGACAACCCACACCAAATTAATTTACTCAAAACAGAACTATTCATCATATTTTTTGACAAATCACAACGAGAAATCTCAATAATCATCAACAGCCGAACCAAACATTGAAATCAACGAAGAGAAAACAGAAATTAAGAGGAGAGTAGCGATCGAAAGACGAAAAAGTAAAAGAGAAAGAGATGATCAAAACCTTGAGGAGTTGTGCAGGAGATGGGACTTCGTTCTCTCCGGTCAAGGAGATCTAGGAGACTATCTCCGACTAGACATCGCAGCTAGGCGTCAGAAGGTCGGCCAAAAAACTGTGAACAGTGGAAAGGATTTGGTATTCTCTGAATACCTCTGACACACCGAGAATTAACTGCTGTTTGGATTTTTTATTTAAAACGAAACTGAAAAATAAAAGTACATGAAAAAATGAATATTTTTTAACATCTTTACAAAAATGAAAATAAAATTCGATAAACGTACGCTCCCTTAATAATGACCCTATATCCAAATCAATTTGAGCCGTTGAGAAAGCCCAACTTACATGGTTCTCCATCTTGTATTGATGATTTGGCATTTCAAGAGTTGGATCGAACCAGCCGACCCCTCGTTAGGCGGAATTGGTCAAGATTTTTTCTAGGTGCAAACACAACCATAACTAAACCAACGTACGTCTTCTCGATGGCACATGGCTTGAAAGAAGGAAAATGCACGCAGAGCAAGGGGTGGGGGCTGGGTGCAGGAAGTAGTAATGACCGAAAGTTCCAAACCTAAAGAGATTTTATGAATTTTGTTTCCATATGATAAATTGCTAAGACTTGCCACTTTTGGCAAATACAATCCTAACATTTTATTTTGGGCATTAAGAACCCTATCATTCTGGATTTTCTAGTATTCGTGTGTCTGTGGTCTCCAAGTGACCTTCTCAAAAGGGTATTTAAGCCACCAAGGGGTCATCCATAATCCCACACAACCGCAAAACCAAACAGTGGGGCAATGCCGCCATAACCACACCACTGCACTTGGCCGCACAGCCATCGCAAAGCTGCCGGAGCAGCGCCAATAAGATCCCAAAAAAAAAATCAACACAGATTCATCCATCTGAGTTGCACAACCATCGCCAACGGAGCCGCGGACACCACAATTGCTGACCACAATCATGAAGCTGCCGGAGCAGCAATAACGTCCTAGAAAAAAAAAGGGGAGAGAGAAACAAAAGATGAAGAAGCCAGGCAGCGCCGCGGCCGTGGGTCGAAATCCTAGCGCTGTTGCCGTGGCGTGTCTTCCAACAAGGCGTCATCCAGCTCTTGATCTGCGCCACCGTGCCCATGAGGAGAGCACGGACGTCGTCTACGACAATCAATTGCCACCATATCCAAATCTACCAACCGCCACAAGCCCTGGCGGTGCGTCACCGCCATGGTCAACAGCTCCAATCGGTGCCTCGCGGTAGTCGGTGCCACCGCCGCCTCACGGTTATGGCCTCACAGCTACGTCGCCTACCCACCGTCTATAAGAACCACCACCACCGTCCAGATTTGCGCCACTGATGGCCGCATTCTTTGTTCCTGATCTGCACCATCGCGACCCCTAAAAAGAATCGTGATGAGGTTTCCTTCATATCGATTCCCATTTTTTCATTTTCACGGATCTGCTTGTCGCGCTTTGACAATTTGTTCATCAAATCTTACCTCCTTTCTTTTTTGTTTGTGTGTGTGTGCGTGGTGTGGGCACACAAGGATTCCATATTCGTGGTGGAGGTGGTGACAAACAAAGGTGGGCAGTGGTGGTGATGATGGGATCGTTGTGGGTTTTCAGTTAATCGGAGGACAGGCTAACAGCTTATGGTGGTGGGGGAAGACGAGAGAGAGAGAGAGAGAGAGAGATGAACAGTTAGAAAGGGAAGATGGGGACAAGAAAAATTACGGATTTGCCATGCCAAAATGGCATGTGCGGTGCACATGCTGACTAACGTCCAAAATTGAACGGACATCCAATTTTGGAGCTGTTTGCAATGGTTTTGTCAACCTCAGGGGACATTATTGCAAAAGTTGTAAACACGGGGGGCAAAGTGCAAAAACGTGTAAACCTCAGGGGACAGTTTTGTAATTAACCCTAAAAAAAATATATTCTTGTGAATGTTTCACAACAAAAACAACTCATATTATATGCTGCAGTCAGCGTATATAGACCCGCTGGCTTGAGCCCGGAATTCCAGCTTTGAAAAATTATAATTTTGGAAGCAGGGACAACCACATACAACACTACTGTGCATCACTTTAATGTACATAGCAACTACACAAAAGCCCAAAATCTAACTTCTCTCAGTACATAAGGGACACAACAAGGGATTAAATAAACTGTCCGTCTCATTAATTGTAAGCAAACTTCATAAATAACTAATGGCTAACCATTCCAGGGCATTTTAATTTTTTTCCAAGAATTTTCAAATAAGGCGTAATGGAATTTCTCTAGAAGCTTTAAACATTCAGTTGCTACGTGTACTATAAGGAATTATGACATTTTGGTCATAATTAACAAAAAAGCATTTTGCTCCACTTTGCACTAAACCATTTTCAAATCCAGATTTTCATAACAACCTCTGCCAAAGATATTATTCATATGTCAGTCTAATTTTAACAAAAAATAAGCTCACTAAGGGTCCGATTGGCAAACGGAATTGGAATTGAGAATTCATTGGAATTTGTTAGAATTTGTAATTCCATTGATTGGTTAGCACAAAAAATTAGATTAAGAATTGAAATTGCTAAAGTAAAAAAATAAGAAGTAAATATGCAAAACGGGAGTTTTATATTTTTCTTATCAAATCATACCCAACAACATTTCCCCACCCGCACTGCCCCGCCCCACCCATCCTATAGAACAAAAGAAAAGAAAAATAAAAAAAAATACACACACGATGACTTAGGTACAAAATGTATAAATGCATTTAATTGATAAGAAAACTTGAATTTACAACCTAACAGCGGAATATTAGAACTTTAATGCTATGCTAGTTCTTGACAACAAGAAATATTCTCAAAGATAAAAATGTGCTTAGACTTAACAAAATGAAGTGACTCTTAAACGTAGCAAGCGATTAACAAGTTAGATCTCTACCAGTAAATAAGATAATAACTCCTAAAAAACTAAGCTTGAAAACAATTCAAAGTTCATAAGTTCTTTGTTGGCTCCATATCTTAAGTCTTATGAGTGCTGATTTCATCATTAGCCATGACTTCCTCAAGTGAAACGGAAGGGACATGAATGACTCAAACTTCCTCGCGTTGCCAGTCAGCACATCATAAGCTTCGAGCAACTCAACCTGATCCAAATCTGGCACCTCTGCTAACTTCTCATAAATAAAATACGCACTTGCAATTGTAGCTTCTGATGCACATACCTTATCGATGGCACTAGTCATTGAAGTAACAGCAGCAAGTGCATCACTAGTCTGAATTCTCTTTCTCGATGGTTGTAACTTAGTTGTAGAGGTTGCCTTTTGACGATTCGTGTTATCAAGATCTTCACTAGCCTCATCTACATTGGAATCAGATGCCAGCTCATTTTAACCTTCAACACCAGTCTCAGCTCCTTCCCCTGTTGCTCGATCTTGTCCACATATAGCTGATAAATCTTCCCAATTATCAATTACCTTTCTTCTATATGGCTTTGCATCGGATGAACCTACAAAAAGTAAATATAGAATTATAAAAGTAACGTTCCAATTGTTTAAAAAAATAAGAGAGATTAATATGCTTTTTACCTGGACATACGCGTTCCAAGCCTTCACTATAAACGCTAATCGTATTGGAATAACAATCCCATGAAAAGTCACTTTGGGTCAATAACTTAGACACTACTTCATAATGCTTGTCCTATGTTTTCAGATGACCAATAATATTCTCTTTTGTAACTTTCACGTTACATTGATCACTTATCGCATCAATCACATCATTGTACGCACTTGGTTTCCATCCAATAGGAACTTTGTTCCCAATATTAAGTTGGTCAAGCAAGACAGCATTAAGTACCCGGTCCATTTCCACAGTCCATCTAAGGTATGATTTGGTCTTCGAATCACCAACAATCTTTCTTTTATTCGAAAGACTAACTTGCGAGGCATTGCTATCGGTACTCATTTATTTACAAACACAAAAAACAATAATAAGAAGAACAACTTCAATTGGAACACTAAAACGTAAAACATGAATAGAACAATAAAACGTAAAACAGACATATGGCTTTCATTTATGAGGACTAAAACAAGAAAAGGCTATTGGCAGTTGTAGCCAAATTTGACTTCAAAGACCCTTTAATACCATCTGAGCGAATACGAAATATTTACTGTACCTCAAATACTCCTCTGCACTACAAATAATAAGTATGAAAGTCAGATGAAGCTAAGCTACATCACAGATAGGTCGCACTCCAACGATGGGACAGAGACAATAACAAGTTAGAGAGGCACTTACCAATCTGGAAGGTAGAAAGAAAGTTGCTATAAGGCTCCAAATTAAAAAACCTGTTAAACCAGTAACATCCCATTATTTTTATGCGATGACACACTTATGATCCTTGAATTGGGTTGAATGGTACGATGTCTCTGTCTTAACCTTACAATTTAATTGAATATCATTTTCGAAGAAGCTAACACTGTGTTTATTGATGATCTAAGTTTCTAATTTCAACACCAACGTTAAATATAGTAAGTAAGTATATATCACCACTCACTCCCTGTGTGGCATTGTTTTAGCACATTATAACGGTACTAACGCAAGATGATGATGTTACTGGTTTACAGATTCGACATAATGGAGGGTGGGTTCCGGTTAAACCATTACCCAATTCACTGGTTGTGAATGTTGGAGATATACTAGAGGTAATTGTCCCTTAATGTTGGAGATACACTAGAGGAATGAGCACGAACACATTCAGGTGGTTGTTAATCTCTAACACGCTTTTTTGCTTTTTGTTACGATAGATATGGAGCAATGGGAAGTACAAGAGCATAGAGCTGTGACAAGTGAAGCAAGGGTAAGGATATCAATTGCATTATTTTTTTATCCAAACACTGAGGTGGAAATTGAGCCACTGGAAGACATCTTGGCTACTCAAGAGTGTGGTAGAATGTACAAAAAGGTCAAGTATGGTGATTATCTCAAACAGGCAACCCAGCAAAGACTGCAGGGGAAGACACACATCCTAAAGTTCAAAATTTAAGCACTTCCTTTTAATTCTGACTTCTGAGTATGCGATAGGAATAATCTTTGGGTATATGAGCTTTGATTTGCCTTAAAAAAAAATTCCAGTAGACTTTGTTTTTTTTAGGTCGAACAAAAATATTATTACTAAGACAATAATTTACAAACTAAAGAACACAAACTAATGTTGGGCCCTGGAAAGTACAACAAAGTACAGCAAAGAAAGCACATGCATGAACAACATGGCTTTGGAAGAAAGCGTTCAGCATAAGTATTACCATTGTTGGATTTTAAAAATCCATATCAAATGGTAACAGGGTGGAGAAGATGCAACGGGGCATCAGTTCCAGGGGCCGCATAAGATGGCAATTTATATTACTGCCGCGGTTTACATCGGATCCAACGGAGATGGAGAGGGATCCCAAGGCCAGATCTGAAAGATCCGCAGCTCGAAGGGAAAGAACATCATCCCGCTCAGCTAGATCCGTCCACTTCGAACCACAATCCCGCCATTTCGGACCAACATCGGAGATCTCAACCGAAACCAACAGGATCGGAGGTCCGGTGACCGCGACGGATATGAAAAAACCTTTCAGATTTGAGGATAGCGATTGGGAGGGAGTAATTTTGTGGTTGAAGGGCTTCCGATCTGTGGGTGGTGGTGTAGATCGGAGGGTGAAGGAGGGCGACGACGGACGAAGGCAGAAATGGGGTGCCCAGATAGGAGGAACAAAAGTGATGGAGGACGGGAGCAAAAAGAGATGGAGGAAGAAGATTTGCAGTGAGAGGGCCTCCCTTTCCCACCTCACAGCCATGGGAGATGGAGGGGGAAGGGGCGGCAAACCGGGTCTGTGGAGGAGAGGCAATACAGTAGAGAGAGAAATGAGGGTCGCTTTACTCTTTTTATCCAGTAGACTTTTGTTTGTTGGTCTGGGAGCCTACTCTAGGATTGAAAGTTTCTTTGTAAGATATCGTCGCCATCGACCCACTTTTGTGCACTCTGGCTGCTATAAGGCTCCAAAACCTGTTAACTTTACTAGTGGTATACATAACACTCAATAACCAGTAGACCAGGAGGCTATACATGCTCTACACTGGACGGCTGGTTTTGAAACATCAGAATAAGCATTTCTCAGCTAAAACTTACAATCCGAAGCACTGGTTAGAGAAAGGTTGTTACACCTTAGAAGGCTCTTTTCTTGCACTTCTCCACAATCCCCTGCCACGGACAAGAAAACCAACTTAATTCATCATTAAGTCGGCTCCTTTATGGACTTAAAACAAACAATTGGAGGTCTCAAAATTCGAACCACTAAAAGGATCACCAAACTCGACCAACAGAACTACTGAAAGCTTCAGATTAGCAAAAAAGGTGTCTGTTTCTGTTTCACAAAGATGTTTCTTTGCCTACCACTTTTACAAAATGAACTTGCATTTGATCATCAAGTATCCAATGAAGAGGAAATAGTTTACAAGAGACCATCTAAACATATAATCGATCAACACAATGGTTAAACAAACTTGCAAAATGCTAAAAAACCAACGATATACAGAGTAAACAAGCTTCAATCCGAGAAAGATTGAGGAAGCCCCATTATACTTGACGCAACAAAGCTCATACATTCACCACTACAATGCATCAGATCAGCTAAACCTCACTATTTAACCGAGACATAACAAAACAAAATCAACATAGATGTTTGACTAACCTAGATTGTCGTCGTCGCCGTAAAAAAGAGTAGATCGTTGCTGCCGTCGCTACCTTCAAAACAGTAGATCGTTGCCGCCGTTGCCGTCAAAATACTAGATGATAGCCGCCGCCATCTGCACAGTACATTTCCGCTGCCATGGCGAGGTTGAGTCCAAGAGAAGAGATAAGGAAGATTGTCGCTACGATGGTGAGGTTGAATGAAAGAGAAGAGAGAAGGAAGATACACTACAAGAAAACAGGCTTTTAGCGACGGGGAAATCCGTCACTAAAAGCCCAAAATCCGTCGCTAAAAGAATTAGCGACGGATTCACCGTCGCTAAAAATCCCTCGTATAAAAGCCCGTCACTAATAGTTTAGCGACGGAATTTTTAAATCCGTCGCTAAATATGTCATTTTTACCGACGGATTTATTTTTTATTAGCGACGGATATTACGTCGCTAATTATATTTTTAGAATTTTAATTTATTTTCTTTTTTGTCAAATTAGCGACGGATTAAATATTTTAGCGACGGAATATTTCGTCGCTAAACAACTTATTTAGCGACGGAATATTCCGTCGCTAAATAACTGATTGTAGGAATACTTTTAGTGATGGAATTAATCCGTCGCCAAAAGTTAATTTTTTTTTTATTTTTCAATTACCCAGACCTGTAATACAATTTTCAATTCTCAACAACAACGCGCAATAATCAATACAGAAAGAAATATATATAATCAATTATAAAAAATATTTATTATAAAAAAAACTCATATATGTACAAGCCGGGAACCGAATATAGCCGGTTAAGAGAGGGGAGAAGAGTGCAAGCCGGGCGCGCGGGGGGGGGGGGGGGGCCTCATCAGGGGTTGCCGAGTCCCAGATCTGGATCCTGCTGATCTGGGGCCGGCTCGGCCTGTCCAGCAGTGCCTTGCTCCCTAATCATCCTCACCACCACTGTAGCAATGCGCTGGATCTCCTAATCGTCCAACTGAGGACGAGGGGCCGGTGTCTGTGGAGGGGCAACAGGGGGTGAGGACGCTCCTATCACGGCACGAGGAGTCGTGCTAGGCAGGCCGTGTATGCGGCCTTTCGGCCGATTCACGACCTCCGGCGTAACCAGCCATCGCTTCAACCCCCCAGTACTCGCAGCCCTACTAGTGGACGCTGATGACTGTCCGGACTGCTGCTCGGACCCCCTTAGCTGTTCATACGAGGCCTGAAAAAATAGTGGTTTAACGATATGTTAGGGCATTAATTAACGAAACGGACATTGAGGATAGAAAGAAAAAACATTAACAACTTAAATAAATTGACTCACATCGATCCGCCGGGCAATATCTGAAATATAGTCGCCCGCTCGGTGCGTCTCGTCCTTGTCCTTCTTCCGCACGTGCGTCTGAGTATAGGTCAGAGCTATGACCTCATCCTCCTCCAGATCCGGGTGCTCGACCGCGTTCATGTGTCGGACGATGTCGTGTGGCACCGACCCCCTCGTGTGCGTCGGATCTCTGTTCTGTCTGTTCTCAGCCCCGCTCTTACTCTTGGCGTCCCAACCTGGATCCGCAGCCCACCGATCTATCATCTCCCCCCATACACGGTGAGATATCCAATGTGGGGGATATCTCGTCATGTCCGTCATCGGGGCACCCGCGGGCAGCGCCTTCTTCGCCCGGTCCCGTGCATCGTGGAGCCATCGGCGGTAATTCTTGCCGATGTAGGCAAAGAAAGCCTGCTGCCCCAGTACCTGCTGCTGAGGCGTGTCAAACGTGAACCCCTCCTGTAAGGCATTCAATAACACAAATTAACAACATAAAACAAACTGTAATTAAACATTTACTAACGCTGAAAAAAATACTTCACCGTACCAGCCACTCCTCCCATAAGGCCTCCCTCGCAGCGGCATCCCAGTCCTTCCAGTACAGGCGTGGCTCGAAGAATCGGCCCTTCACAAGAACGCCGATCTTCGTCCTCGCCTGAGCCTCCAGGATCCTGCCAAAGAAGTAAATAAATAAATTAATACAGTTCAAATATAAATTAACAGCCCAAAATTTTAAATATAAGGCATGAGGTGATATTT
Organism: Escallonia rubra; assembly: GCA_033065855.1. Classification (NCBI taxonomy): domain Eukaryota; kingdom Viridiplantae; phylum Streptophyta; class Magnoliopsida; order Escalloniales; family Escalloniaceae; genus Escallonia; species Escallonia rubra. The sequence goes on from JAVXUO010001539.1 coordinate 301,924, forward strand.
TTAGTACTTACAGGCCCTTCTGCGTGAGCGTAACTCTCTGTTTACGCTGGGGGTCGATGCGTACCCCGCGTGTCGGACCACGGCCTCGTCGAGATCCTACAAAACACAGACATTAATACAGTTCAAATATAAGGCTAGCGAAAATGTATGAAACACCGTTATCAACTATACCTGAGGTAGAACCCACGGAAGATGGAGAATGCACGCGCGTGTGGGATGAATCTGCGTCGGGCTGGGGCGATGGCTCGAGCTGGGGCTGGGGTGACGGCTGGGGCTGGGGCGACGGCGACGGCTGGGGCCCCATCTGCTGGCCGCGATCACTCTGTGCCTCGTCATCAGTAGGCAATGACGACGAATAGCCCGTATCCTATCCATATCTGACTTCATATAGATAAATTACAAAGACATTAACACGTTAAAAACAATAATTTGGCAAAAATCATCATCGGCACAATAGCTATATATATACATATGAACGGATGTGCAAAAACACATCATTAAACACCAAGTTCTAAAAGTCCTACTACATTTTTCCCGTGATGTTACAACATTACAAGTCAATCATTTTCAGTTTGCGAATCATCTTCATCACTTTTCCCGCCGTCCTCTTCTTCGTGGGACTCGTCGTCCTCTTCATCTTCGAATTCATCATCTTCATCAGTAGACTCGGTCACATCATCTCCAACACTTTCCACATCTTCCGCGTCATCATCTACGACTTCTTCTCCTACAAGAAGTGTTGTTGGAAGAGGAAGATCGTCCTCCTCGTTGTTGACCTCAACAGGGAACAAGACACGTGGTTGGTCGGCTTGAAAGGAGTCTAGCTCACTGTCATATGTCACGGGCAATTTCTTGGACTTGATAGTTGTATACCAATGAGATTTGGGATTGGCGACGTCCTCCGCGTAAAAGACTTGTACAGCTTGACTAGCAAACACAAAGGGCTCGTCTGATGCAAGTCTTGACTTGACATTGACATCTACAATCCCTTGAGAGCTAACACGGATTCCTCTACTGCATGTGACATCGAACCACGTACACTTGAACATTACCAGGCAGTTTCTATGCATGCATGCGTTCAGAAATTGATAACATATGCAAGAATCTTTCCGAAATATCAAAATTGCAGAAAAATCGTTACATATGTTACCAATTCCACATTAAATAGAATTCATTGGCAACGAGTTGAACCATCTCGTTGCCAATGGACTTCTCAAAACAACAACTAATATAAGGGTTAATTACAAAACTGTCCCCTGAGGTTTACACATTTTTGCACTTTGCCCCCTGTGTTTACAACTTTTGCAATACTGTCCCCCGAGGTTGACAAAACCATTGCAAACAGCTCCAAAATTGGACGTCCGTCCAATTTTGGGCGTTAAGTCGTCATGTGCACAGCACATGCCGTTTTGGCATGGGCAAATCAGTCAATTCCCTTACCAAAGCCCTCTGAAAACCCTAAACCCCATTACTCTCCTATCTCTCTCCTCTCTCCTCTCTCTTCCTCTCTGCAGGCAGTAGGCCCTAATCGGGCATCGCCGCTCCCATCTCCGGCGTCCCCAGTAGTTGCTTTACTCGAATGACCCTTCAACCAGAAAGCCAGTAGTTGCTTTACTCGAATGACCCTTCAACCAGAAAGCTGCGTCAATGGTTCTTCGCCACTCTCTTATCCAACCACCAATAACCTCCATATCAAATTCATATGTTTCTAGGAGAGATTGATGAGGTTCAGAGACGACGAAAGTGAAAGCGTTGTGAAATCACAAACCTGAAATTAACCCACGTACGGTCCCTGCCCTCAATTTAGGGAATGAATTGATTGCTCTCACCCCTCATCTTCAACACAGCCCACCATATCCACCATTTGACTATCTAATACTATAGCTTCCATAACCACTAATTCAGATCTAAGCTTGCCTCGAACTCACCAGCAGATGGGAGATTAAAGACCCATCAAGGGCAGCACCATCACCAGGTCTTTGCCCACTTCGTATCCATGTGCACTCCCAGATTCATCGCCTACTTGTGGCATCGTGTCCAGATCTTCACTGATCGTCGGTGTGAGGATGGAATACACAATGGGGACGCCGGAGATGGGAGAGGCGCTTCCCGATTAGGGCCTGCTGCCTGCAGAGAGGAAGAGAGAGGAGAGAGATAGGAGGGTAATGGGGTTTAGGGTTTTCAGAGGGCTTTGGTAAGGGAATTGACCGATTAGCCCATGCCAAAACGGCATGTGTTGTGCACATGACGACTTAACGCCCAAAATTGGATGGACGTCCAATTTTGGAGCTGTTTGCAATGGTTTTGTCAACCTCGGGGGACAGTATTGCAAAAGTTGTAAACACAGGGGGCAAAGTGCAAAAACGTGTAAACCTCAGGGGACAGTTTTGTAATTAACCCCTAATATAAAGAAGGCAGGGTTTGTAAACAACGAGTAATTGAACCTTCTCTTTGGCAATATGGAGTAATTATGGGAAGGACAAGGGCTAATTAGGACTAACTGTGTTATTAGGGTTAATTACGAGTATTAATTATAGCTAATTAGGGTTGATTAGGACTAATTAGGGTTATTTAGTCCTAATTAAGGTTTAATTGTGCCGAGTAGTGCTGATTAGTCCTAATTAGGCTTAATTAGGTTATGTTAGGGCTAATTCATGTTAATGAGGGCTAGTTTGACCTAATTATAGCTAATTAGGATTGATTAGGACTAATTAGGGTTATTTAGTCCTAATTAGGGTTTAATTGTGCCGAGTAGTGCTGATTAGTCCTAAGTAGGGCTAATTAGGCTTAATTGGGTTATGTTAGGGCTAATTAATGTTAACGAGGGCTAGTTTCGGATAATTATAGTTAATTAGGGTTGATTAGGACTAATTAGGGTTATTTAGTCCTAATTAGGGTTTAATTGTGCCGAGTAGTGTTGATTAGTCCTAATTAGCGCTAATTAGGCTTAATTGGGTTATGTTAGTGCAAATTACGACTAATTAGGCTAACTATAATCAATATGCGCGTAATTGGGTTCATTTTGGCTAATTTGGGGTAATTACAGCTACTTTGATTTTCATTAGGTTCTTAGGGTTAATTAAAACTAATTAGACTCGTTAGAGCTAATTAATTAGGGTTAATTGATTTATTAAAATATTTATTTTTTAAATGTCGGACACCGTCGATCAGACGTGGTGTCCGTGTCTGCGCTAAGTAACAGGTATCTCAATTCAATTGGGTCCCATCCTCCGTCAACAATCTCAATTGTCAATTCTCAAATGCCGCCCAATGCAATAAAAATTAACAAAAATCACACATTCAATCCAATTGGGTCCCATCCTCCGTCAATAATCTCAATATCTCAAATGCTCAATGCACAATTAACAATCTAAAATCATCAATTAACAACATAAAATCATCAATTAATAATCGCAATTACTTCAAATGCACATCTAATAACCTAAAACCATCAATTAACAACCTAAAATCACAGATCAATAATCATAATTCTCAAATACACAATTAACAACCTAAAATTATCAAACAAATTATCAATGTTCAAATAGGAAAAAATTGTTCAAAATGCACATATCTGATGCGCTTGAATTATTTCAATTTAATTAGGGCTTTCAATTTAGGGTTCAATCAGTTTAATTTAGGGTTCGGTTCGATCACGGACATTCAATTTAGGGTTTAATTACATCAATTTAGGGTTCAATTAGGGGGTTCTATTGAATCAATTTAGGGTTCGATTGATTTGGGGCATTCAATTTAGGGTTCAATTAGGTTTCAGTTGGATTAAGGCATTCAATTTAGGGTTCAATTAGGGGTTAATTTAGGGTTCGATTCGATTAGGACATTCAATTTAGGGTTCGATTCGATTAGGGCATTCAATTTTGGGGTTTAATTAGGGTTCAATTACTTCAATTTAGGGTTCAATTAGGGAGTTCTATTGATTCAATTTAGGGTTCGGTTGATTTGGGGCATTCAAGTTAGGGTTCAATTAATGGGGGTTCAATTATTTCAATTTAGGGTTCGGTTGGATCAGGGCATTCAATTAGGGGTTCAATTACAATTAATTGGTTCAATTAGGTTGAATCGGGGTTCATTACAATTAATTGGTTAAGTTAGGGTTAATCAGGTTTAATTGGGGTTAATTCGTTCAATTAGGGTTATGCGGGATTAATTACTGTTAATTGGTTAGATTAGGTTGAATCGGGGTTCATTACAATTAATTGGTTCAGTTAGGGTTAATCAGGTTTAATTGGGGTTAATTTGTTCAATTAGGGTTACGCGGGGTTAGTTACTGTTAATTGGTTAGATTAGGGATAATTACGGTTTGATTAGGAATAATTGGGAACAAATTAAGGATAGTTAGGGTTTATTCGGGCTAGTTATGCTTTAATTAGGGTTTAGGGTTTAAGGTTAACCGGTTCAAACAGGTTTAATCGGAGCTAATTACGGTTAATTGGTTCAATTAGGGCTAATCAGGGCTTATTGGTTCAATTAGGGTAAATCGGGATTAATTAGGGCTTATTGGTTAGATTAGGTTGAATCGGGGTTCATTACAATTAATTGGTTCAGTTAGGGTTAATCAGGTTTAATTGGGGTTAATTCGTTAAATTAGGGTTACGCGGGGTTAATTACTGTTAATTGGTTAGATTAGGGATAATTACGGTTTGATTAGGGTTAATTTGGTTCAATTTGGGTTACTTGGGAACAAATTAGGGATAATTAGGGTTTAATCGTTACAATTACATTACAACAAATTAAATACAATACAATACACTACAAAAAATTAAATTTAATTACATTACAACAAATTAAATTCAATTACATTATAGCAAATCAAATACAATTACATTACAATAGATTAAATACAATTACATTATAACAACAGATTAATTTTTAGCATCCAATTACATTATAACAACAGATTAATTCAATATGATAAATAATTTCTAACCGGGAAAGAAAGTGAGTTCAGGCAGTGGTGGTGCGAGGCGGATGACGACAGTGGCGCACGGAAGGCAGCGACAGAGGGTGGTGGTGCGGCGGAGGGGGACGAACTGTGGCGATGGTGGTGCGACTGTGAGGTGGCTGTGGCAGTAGTGGGGTAGCTGCGGGGCGACGAGGTGGCAATGGGGACGACAGATCTGAGTGGAGAGGGAAGGGCGGTGTGGTGGTGGCAGGGGGGCCTGTCGCCGGCGTGAGGGGCTGGTGGGGAGGGACGGAGGCGGGGGCCTGTCGCCAGCGTGGGGGCTGGTGGGGAGGGACGGAGGCGGGGGCCTGTCGCCGGCGTGGGGGGCTGGTGGGGAAAGACGGGGAGAGAGAGAGAGAGAGAGAGAGAGAGAAATCTGGGTATTTAAGAACACATTTAGCGACGGACTTGTCCCATCGCTAAAGATCCGTCGGTAAAACCATTTAGCGACGGTTTATACCGTCATTAAAAGACTGTCGTTAAACGTCCGTCGGGAATGGTTTTACCGACGGATTAGTCCGTCGGTAAAATATTTTTTTGGACAACGTTTTTACCCACGGAAATTCCGTCGCTGAAAACACCTTTAGCGACGGAAGTCATTCCGTCGCTAAAAGTCCGTCGCTAAAACCCTTTTTTCTTGTAGTGATAGGAGCTCAGAGAACCAACGTCGGGCAGAGGAAAGAGAGAAACTGTGACAAAACATATGGGCTGGAATTGCAAGTTTGAGGTTGGACCTTAAGATTTGTAGTGTGGGCCTTAAAGTATGTTTTTAATTTCATGGAATTGGGTATGAATTGTAATTCCAATTCTAAATAAGCGGTCCAATCAACAAAATTATAATTCTTAAGGTCCAATTCCAAAATCTATCTCAATTTCAAGGCTAATTCCGTGATCCAATCGGACCCTAAAAGTTGTTCCTTTCTGGTAAATAGTGCTTTCTCTAGGATTAGATAAACATATACACAAGATGTATAAAAAAAACTACCAGATAGATCAAATGTTACTTACCTTAACACCACTCATTTCATCGATACGAAAAAATCGGCACGATGATCATATTGTTACGTCTGATTGAAAGAACCGTCAAACTCATTGTTTTCATCTCCATATCCCAGCTTTGTCATAACACGAAAGCATCGTCAATTAAGACACAAAATTCATGTTGGACATTTTCTGAAACAACTTAAACACTACATTCAACTGTCCAACCTTTACATACCCGTCCAATATTGTGTTCTAACTCACCATATCTCTCATTCGGACATTTTATCATCAGTTGGCGAGCTTCCCTTAACTCACCCAATTTCACTAACCCACCAAGCATACCTTGACTCTAAAATAAAAGCCATCAAACGCTAGAGTTCAAGCTGATCATCCCATGATCCTTGCCATTCCACCTCCTTTCTTCTTGTCTAATCAGTGCCATATTCCTCCTCACTTATGTACCCGTTTTCATTTCAACCGTTTCTTTTCCTTCTTCTAAATTTCTTTGGATTTCAGTCATTGCATTTCTTATATCCAATCATTTCACAGTTTTGGAAGCTCCTGTTCTAACAATTTCATACTGCCGCACCACACTTCCATCTCTGTTTCGTTTTCATACCCATAAAACCACACACTACCACTCCACGGTAACACAAACCTACATGCACCCGCATGGCAGCCCAAACGTGTGTGTGCATACACACACGCACACACCCACCCACACACGCACACACATCACATCATATCACATAGTTATACACCGTAACTCACACACATAAGGCTGTTCATGGCACGCATACATATGCGCATCTGTACAGGAGCTCTACATCATCACCCGTGGCTGTTCAAGCAGCCACCCACACACACCACATGCACGCTATACCCACACACCTATCGCTACAACACACAGAGCACACAAATCACCACCTATACAAATTGCAAACATCTTAGCAAAGAACCATCAGTCGCACACACATCCACATCACATATACATGTTATAACATTACTGCACAGTGGCCCCACACCAGGGGCGAAACTCCCTCATGACCGGGGGGTGCACTTTAATACCCGAAAATTTTCTTTTTCCTTGTCCGAAATTATTCTTTTAAGTAAATAAGTTTGTGGTCTTTTTGATAATATTAAGAGAATGGTTGTTAACGTTTCTGAAATTTTCAGTCGAATGAATAGTGGTTTCATTCGAATCAAAATGGGAAGGGTAGTGATGTTTTGGAGTGACTGAAAGATTCGGTCGAATGAAAATATTTTGCTTCGAACGAAAAGTATTTAAAATCGTGAAGAGCGAGTACTGAAGTTTTCATTTGAATGAAAACAATTTTCGGTCGAATTTAAAAAAAAAGTTTTCATTTGAATTAAAAGTTTTAATTCGAATGAAAACATGTTTTCGGTCGAATTGAATATATATATTTTTGGAACCATTTTCACCTCTGTCGGATTCAGTCGAATGAAAACTATATTTTCGGTCGAATGAAAACTTAATTTTTGTTCCATATAAATAGTCTTCTTATTTCCTTTCTAGCCTTTTTGGGTTCTATGTTTCTTTTTTTCCCTTTGCGATATATATATATATATATATATATATATATATATATATATATATATATATATATATATATATAGAGGGGGCTTGGGAAGTTTGTGAGTTCTAAGGTGGAGCTTAAGGATTTGTTTTCTCAAAAGCTTGACTAAGGTAAGGGTTTACTTTTTAAATTCGAATTAGCGATGGACCGATCGTTCATGTAAGTCCTTAGTTCTCTTTGAAATCTGAAATTTCTTTTGAACTGGTTAAGTTATTCTTTTTCCTTTTTTGTTTTGAGCTTCATTATGAGTAACATATTTCTCAATGCTATGACTTGTGGAATTCAATTTTCGTCGGAATTGTTTGACCTTAGAATTAGCCATGTTGATATTGTTCGTTTCAGTGATTAATGATTGTCATTATTTCGTAAACTCCGCTTATTGTTTGACAAGCCCGTTATTTGATAAGGTTATTTTGAAGTCTTTGTTTCAGTAACTCTATGAGTCATGTCACAGTGTATGTGACTTATTTCTGACTTACCCACGTTGATTGGAACGTGGGCTAGCTCAACGGGATTGAGCTAGATATCGCGATCTTACTTTCTGAACCTGGTCTCACGTGTCAGTGATGGCATATGTGACCTTACTCTGAATGGCTCTCTAGTGTCTGTCTCCGTACTCAGATATAATTTGGCAATTGAATTTTGGTCTGACATCTGTTCCATTGAAACTTATGTGCTTCCGTAATCTTGTTTCATCAGAGATCTTTGCATTCTTTGATTGGTCCTTTGAGCGACCTTACTGGGCATTTGGCTCATTTCCTTATTGTTTTCTTTTCAGGTGATCAGTAATTCTGAACAAAAGCTAGCTGCTTTTGTTCAGAATTAGTATTGGTATTTTGCATGTATTTAATCAAGACAAGTTGATATTACTTAGGTTATATTTTGAAACTCTGTGTTGGAGAAATTTTGGATTGTATAAAAGCTTTAGTCCATCTTGACAGTTATTGATATACTTTTGGGAATTATTAGTGCATGCTCTGAATGACCGTTTGTGTGACTTTTGATAATTAAAGGTTTTCTGACTCTGTTTATTCGATATTAACGCTCCTAGAAATTGCGGGGCGTTACATGCACCCCCCAACTTTTTAGAAATTTTTAGTTTAACATATTTACGAAAATGCTATTATATTGTAACATTAAAACTAATTAGAGTTTCGTTTTGTTGTATTTTTTACTCTTTATATCGTAACATATTTACTCTTTGAGAAAAATATTATGAAGACGTTTACTATAGAGTCGATCATTGATGACTTTCGTGAATATAAAGAACGTCGAGTTATCGATGTATAAAGTTACTTTCTTGTCTTTTATTGTTTTGTAAAACCTTAATGAACTACTTCTAATTTTAATGTTTTTTATTTTTCATGTTTTATGTGAACTTGAACATTCTTAATTCTTTTATGTTAGCCATCAATATTTTTTGGTCTTTTTACCCCCCCCCCCCCCAACACGTATCACACATACACATAATAACACACAACAATACACAGTAAAGCATACACCCTCCTACATGCTGCACACACGCATGCATCATATCACAAACATAACGACACATACAACAAACACAGTGATAGACACCCTCGCACACACGGCTGCACAGTAGCCCACACACACGCACCATGCATAAACACAAAACAACACACAACAATATGCACCCCCCCCGATACACACACGGGGCTGCACAACAACCTCCACAAATGCGCGCGCGCTCGTAGAGGAATCACAGGGCTACACACACCATCACACAGTTGTCCACCCTCCAATGAACACCCCACCAATTAATCACACTAACACATCAAAACGTACCGACAATCACACCTTAGTTCGTCGCAATTGCACCATGAAGAACACTCTTCTCTCAGGATAATTTAATCCCCACACCCTCACACTTTAGACCCTCTACAAACTAATGACCCTTTCTCTTAATTTTTTGAAACCTTCCCTCAACCACCGGTACACACCATGCTAAATCTTCCCTTGTCCTCCCTGATTTCCAGATTTCTTTCTATCTCTGCTCTCTCTCTTGATATTCTTTATACACGATTTTGTTTAATGTGAATTAGATTCTGATATTATACCTTATGTAATGATTTCCTTTTATTGTATTGTCTCCAAAGTGACCCACTCACTTCCATTAATATGTGTATTGCACCCCACTTTCTTAGTTTGCAATTTATGATCATTATCAAAGTGTCGCTAAAAAAATACAAATAACACTCACGATCAACTCTTTCATAGACCTCCGTACCCGAGATAATGATAATAATTCCATCCCACTTGCTAAATTGTCGCTAAATGTCCCAAATAATATCGCTTACAACAATCACAGCTAAAGCAATAAGCAAATCTGCAAGAATTTACAGCAAACCCAACTCTAGGTGGGACAAATTACACATAGACCAAACAACTCACTCATTACCAACGCCCCAGCTGATGACATCAACCCACCCGTCGTTGTTTGTTCGAGGCGGAGGTGCTGCCAGTGCGGTCATAGCTGATTCTAGTCGAGGACAAACACTCTTTTCATGATGTCTTTGGTTAGTGGCAGGGGATGCGTGGTGGAGGTTTATTAGTGCCGTGGTGGTGGTGATTTATTTATCGTTTGTTGGCAGCAAGCTAAGGATGGTGGTAGTTTATTGGTTCAGTGCTAGTGGTGATTTATTGGTTGTGATGGTTCAGTGGATGTGGTGGTTTATTGGTCGTTGGTTGACTACAGGGGAAGGGTGGTGGTGGTGGTTTGTTGGGTCAATAGTTCTGGTGGTGATTTAATTGGTATAAGAGAGAGAGAGAGAGAGAGAGAGAGAGAGAGAGAGAGAGAGAGAGAGAGAGAGAGAGAGAGAGAGAGAGAGAGAGAGAGAGAAACAAGACATGTAGTGATTTAGCACATGACTCAATCGTGTTTTGACAAATAGGTAATGATTTAATAGTTATTGTATTTGTATATTATTTTACTGAGTATCGTTTTGAGAAGGTCCGTGGACAACTGTCAAGTAACTTTAGACAGTTGACCAACTGTGGGTCTAATAACTAAAAATACAGGTTAGAGTTTGGCTTTACATATGCACATGCTTTAATTAGGTTGGATCTGGTTTGAACTTGAGGTGACAGTGGCTCATGGTGGTGCTGCGATGATGCCAACGACAGAAGGCATATAGTGGTGGAAGAAGGTGACAAAGCACTGTACTGACATCTTTATAATACAGTATGGTGACATAAGCAAAGATCATATGAAACACAAACGTTGTTATAGCAAGAAGGATAGATGTATTACGAATTTGATGCAACATGTAACTTTTGAAAAGTCAATAGGATTGACTGTAATTACTCCCTAATCACACGGGGTTCATTGATATTATTGCCTCTCATAACACCATCTTGTCGTCATGATAGGGTGCCAGATTTGGTTAATCTTATTGTGTCACACTATAATGACATTTGTCAGGCCATTTCCAAAATCAAAGGACTTATTCATACTTCCAACTTAAATTCTATACGGTAAATATATGCATGTTTAAGTTCTTCAAGTTTGTTTGAGTCTGTTTAGGGTTGATCTGCAAAAGAAAATTTTAGACTAAATTTTAATCAACTTTCATTATCAACTTTAGTATGTTTTTAACAAAATTGGCTTTAATATGTGAATGGTGTTTGAATAAAAATACTAAAAGAAATGCTACATTAAGGCAAAAAATTTAGAGCTTGATTAAAATGTGCTTTTTTTTTGGGTTGATGATTAAAATGCGTTGAAAGACCTCTGTAATTAGGGATAATTGTTACTTTACTTCATCAAATGTGATTATGAAAATGTAATTAATCCATAATCTTTGTCTTTTTGGATTAAAAATATAATTACTCTTTTATGTTATGAAAGCTGAGTTAATCAGTTTTTAATATTTGTCAAACACCTAACAACTAAATTTTATTGAGATTATAATCCTATTTAACCATCCCAAATCAATTCTAAATCTCGTAGGCCGTCAGCACCTTACCTGCTCTCAATAATCAAGGTATCTGGCAAAGCAACAAGAAAAGACTCTCGGAACGTACTAACTCAGTTCAAAAGTTGTACGTAAAAGAACAGCTTCATTGAGTCATAACATCAAACATGTAGAGGACAACTAGGACAAGGGAAAAAAAGAATTAACCTTAATCTATTAGTGTTTCTTTTATAATCTGGAGATTTAGAATTTGGAAGAATGAAGATGGACAAGGGAACGAAGAATATAAAGACTACGACGACTGGTGGTACAAAAAGTAAAAAACATAACAAAATGAAACTCTAATACATTCATTTAAAAATATGGTGGCATTTTAGTAAATATTTTGAACATAATTACCCATTATTTAGAACAACTAAAAATTTTCTCAAACTTTGGGGGGTGCCCTGCTCCACCCCCCCCCCCCCCACGGCCGCGCGGTCATACTTGTGCTCCGCCCCTGTCTGCACACCAGTTCATCTAGCGAAGAACAAAACTTAGGCTTGGGAATCCCAGCTTTGATGGGGGAGTTCTTGGACTCGGTGAGTGAAATCCCCTTTCGAAACTGAGGAAGAGGTATCGAGGACCTTGAGAGGTCCTGTTGAGCGCAACCAAATCCAGCATTAACGTCTAAAGACAGAACAAAATGCATCTAGTCGTTAGTCGTTAGACTAGATGCATTATGTTCTGTCTTTAGACGTTAATGCTGGATTTGGTTGCGCTCAACATGAATACAGATCACATAAGCATGTGCAAGTCCATTTAAGATCTTATGATTTTTTAGTGGGTCCATTTGTTTAATGTTAGAGTACTTCAGTTAACTTCAGGGACTAGAAATATGGTACAAAAAAGATTGAATCTCTAACCTTCATATGGTTTCATATCTTACATGCTAATAGGTATTATGAGAAAAGCTATTAATAATAACAAATTTCTCCTTTTTTGTTTTTCCTTTTTCGCATGATGTTATGATATACTGGAATTGAGCATGTATGCCATGAATTTCTGTAGAAACACTATTAGTCAAAGCGTACCTGGTGCCATATACCCAATAGTACCGAGGGTCTTGGTTTGTGTCATTGGTTTCTCTTCAGTTAAGAGCTTCGCTATGCCAAAGTCACTTACACAGGCGACCATGTCTTAATCTAAAACGATATTGCTTGGTTTCAGATCACAGTGCACCACAGGGGATGAATAACCATCATGCAAATATTCTAGTGCAGCTGCGACATCTATCATGATGCCTATTCTTTGGTCAATATCTAGGAAATAGTTGTGTGTGTAGAGCCACTTCTCGAGATTCCCATTAGGCATATATTCTAGCACCAGGGCTTTGAAATCAGGGTTGGAACAACTGCTGATTACCTTAACAAGATTCCGGTGGCGAATGTTACGCAATGCTTCACACTCTGCCTAAAACTCTTGAACACTGCTTGGAGTTGTAGATTGAAAACCTTTACGGCAGCAACCATCCCATTGTAGAATATCCCCTTGTACACCAGGCCAATGCTTCCCCTCCCAATTAAATTGTCTTCGCTAAAGTTGTTTGTTGCCCGAAGAATCTCGTAGTACGAAATCCTCCTATTGAAAAGATGAATCGGTGAATTTTCCCGAACCAGAAGATGTGTATTCATGGCTCGTCGTCTAAGCAACCAAATTGCAATAGCAGCTGCAATAATTATCAATGTGATAGATGGCAAGATATAGACCATGCAAATTTTGGTCTTGCTAAATCCTGTGCGTTTATTGCCCTTACATGCCTTAACATGGAATTGAGCTGCTCCACATAGTGCCTCGTTCCCAATGTATGATCCAGCTGTAAAGGTGTTAAAAGGTCCTCCATTTGGAATTTCACCACTTAGTTCATTGAATGAAACATTTAGATAGCCCAAATGCAGAAGTTTCTCCAACGACTTAGGTATCGTGCCAGAAAGATTGTTTAGGGATAGGTCCAAGGACTCCAAGCTTACCAAATCAGCAAATGATTCAGGTATAGGGCCTTGTAATATGTTCCTTGACAAGGAGAGGTTTACCAAATTTTTAAGTTCCCCAATAGAATTTGGTATGTTACATGAGAACTGATTTCCTGATAATTGGAGTTCTACAATGGACTCCATGCTGCCAATTTCTTGAGGCAGAGGACCACTAAGAAAATTTAAGGACAAATTGAGGAGGAGGATATCTTTCAGGCTTCCCAAAGTTGATGGCATAGTAGACGCGAGTGCATTGGAGCCTAACTGAAGTCTTCGCAATGAAGAAAGGTTCCCCAAGCAGCTTGGTATTGACCCATAAAGCTTGGTATTCATCGAATTCAACTTGCCCAAGTTTGTTAATTTGCAGATTTGTCGGGTATCAACCCATGTATCGCAGTGTCATATACTTGCAGCTGTTGGATTTTCTGTAGCTTTCCTATAGTTTCAGGGATTGATCCTGTCAAATCATTATTCCCCAGAGCCAAAGTCACCAAGTTACTTAGATTACCAATTTCACTTGGAATCATGCCGTTAATATGGCAGCCAGTTGCGTCAAGCAATTCGAGAGTAGTGGACAGATTCTCGATGGAATTTGGAAGAACTCCATCCAGTCTATTTGATCCTATCACCAATGTATTCAAAAACCTACAATTTGTAATTAGTGAAGTAAGAAAACTTAGTCCCAGAGATGGTTCATTTGTCAAAAGGTTTGGTCCAAGTTGGAGACGTTGGAGGAGTGTAAGTTCACCTAAAAATGTGGGTACATTGCCAGTTAGCATGTTTGAACCCAAATCTAGAGAAATAATATTGGAAGAATTTGAGATCGAGTTAGGGATTGTTCCAGTGAGTTGGTTCTCAGCAAGATAAACTGTTAGAAGCATTGATAGATTCCCAATATCTTGCGGTATGATTCCTGTGAATTTATTGTTTGATAAAGCGATGTATTGAAGTGATTCACAACGTGGCAGACTTGAGGGAATTTGTCCAGTGAACTGATTCACGCTAATGGCAATGGCTTTAAGCATCGAAAGTAAGTAGCACAAATCAGTAGGTAGGCTACCAGCAATTTCGTTGTATAGGATGCCAGAGCTCACTAATGAAGAAATATTAAAGAATGTCTTTGGTAATTCTCCTGCAGTAGAAACCATAGAGAAAAAATAAAATAAAATGCCGAGTCAAAATTCTAAAAATGAAATTTTTGTTAACGCCTTAAATGCTTACTTATATATTCCCACAGGCATTGCTCTCTTGGACGTAAGTGTCTCCAACATTGGTATATTACAAAATGGAGGAGGAGGAATGGTACCTTTCAAGTTATTTCGGCCAAGGTAGAATTCTTGAAGTAGTGACAAGTTCCCAATGTCTCTGGGTATGCTTCCTGTGAAATAATTGTATGATAGAGAGACTAGTAGCAGTGACTTGCAATGTGATAGACTATCAGGGATCTCTCCATTGAATTGATTGTAAGAAAGGCTGAGCCGTTCAAGCCCTGGAATCGAGTAGCATAAATTCGTTGGGAGGCTTCCAGCAATTGTATTGTTCGGGAGATCAAGGATTAACAACAAAGAAATGTTAACGTAAGAGTGCACGTAATTCATATGAGCATATAGAAATGTGATACGATGCGTTTTGTTCACAGGTTAAGGTTGTTGGTGTGGGGGTGCTCTTGCTGGCATCGAAAAAACAGAAATAGCAAGACAAGATGAGTCTTCAAGGCGCGTTACAATATCACTTTCCTTAAGACTTAGTTTGCCCCCACCACTATATGAAATTTAGTGTGCAAACTGGGTCTAGCGAATCGTCTCCCAGGATACAACAAAACCCAAGGCCATCAAAATGGCCATTGATAAAACCCGAAGCTGCCTTTCATTTAAGCCAACAAACAGCCTTCACCTTGCAATTTCTGTCATGCTAATTTACACATGAACATTACAATCATGCTAACATGCACCTTCGACTACATACTTCAGATTATGAAATAAACACGTATCTCTCTCCTTTTGAACATATATTATGGAGATGTTCCAGCAAAGGTGGAGTGGTACCTGTCAAGTTGTTTTCGGCAAGATATAACACTTGAAGGTTTGATATGTTCCCGATTTCTGTAGGAATGCTTCCTGTAAATGCATTGTAGGATAATGATAATGTTTGGAGTCCCTTCAGTGGCGGAACCAGGATTTCATCCCAGGGGGGGCTAAAAATATATCGAATAACCTAGTTAATTACAAATATTTTATTCTTTTACTTTTCCAGTCACGTTTTATTATCGCGTTAACCTAATTAACTTAATTTCAACCCATCATTCAACTAAATCACATATCCGACATCTCAATCCAATTGGGTCCCATCCTCCATCAACCATTTCAATTCTCAAATGCTCAATGCACAATTAACAACATATAATCAACATGAAAATAATCTCAATTTTTAAATGCACAGTTAACACAACCTAAAATTATCAATCAAATAATCAATGCTCAAATGGGATAGAAATCCAATTGGGTCCCATCCTCCATCAACAATCTCAAATCTAAGTGCTCAATGCACGATTAACAACCATAAAGCATCAATTAATAATGTAAATTATCAAATACACAACTAACAACCTAAAATTATTAATCAAATAATCAATTCTCAATAGCAAAAGAAATTGTTCAAAATGCAGAATGACCTCAGTCCTTAGAAATCAGAACGGCGTCATTGTCGCAATGTCGTCGGTGACTGAAACTCAAAGTCAGATCTATAATTTCACTACTTCAAGCGCTGTGACCGCCGAATGGCAGTGGCGGAACTTCCTCGGTTCGTCCGCCGGCTCGTAGACGGTAGATCTAAGCTAGATCTGCTAGATCTGATCTGGCCGGAGTCGCCGGAGTTGGGTGGGGACTGGCCGGAGTTGGGGTGGGGCCGCCGGACTGAGGAGGGCCTTCGCCGGCTTTGTGCTTCGGAATCGGGGGACGGCGACCAACTGATGAGCCCAACTGACGACCGGTGGCCGTGGGTCAGTGGGTGGTGCTGGCGTGCGGGCGGTGCAGTGAGCCACGGTGGCTGAGAGAGACGAGAGAGGAGGAGAGATGCCGGCGTCACGACATGAGAGCTTCACTTGATGCCACGGCGACCGCCGACCGGCGTAAGTGCGTTACCTTACGGCGATGAGCCGAGGTTGCCGAGCCGATGACCGGTGGCCTTTGTGTGGTGCCGCGGTGACTGAGAGAGCCGAGAGAGGAGGATAGCTGGAGAGGTGCCGGCGTGCCGCGGTGAGCCGGTGACTGTGAGACTGTGAGTGCCGGCCGAGAGAGGAGGAGAGAGAGAGAGAGAGAGAGAAAGGAAAAGTTGCAAATGAAAAAAAAAACACTATATATATATATAAAAAAAATTCAAAATCTGAAGGGGGGCTACAGCACCCCCTCATACAAGCGTGGTTCCGCCCCTGAGTCCCTTACATCTGCCTAAACTAGTTGGAATTGGACCACCTATCTCATTGAAAGAAAGGGAAAGCCAGTTAAGGTTAAAGAGATTGTTGCACATGTCTGTGGGTAGAGCGCCGGTGAGGCTGTTGTTTCTTAGAGTAACCATCTGCAGAGAAGAGATATTCAATATGCCAACTGGAATTGAACCTTCTAATTTGTTGTACGGAATGGATAATATTGTCAAGCCAATAAGATTGCTCATCTCCCGTGGAATTCAACCTTGCAAATCGTTCTCGCCAAGATAGAGTTCTTCAAGCTTCGACAGATTACCTATCGTTCCTGGTATGCTTCCATTGAACTTGTTTCCATTTAATGATAATTGTCGTAGCTCCGAGCATCTTGATAAGCTGGATGGGATATCACCACTTAGCTCATTAAATTGCAGATTCATGTATTGCAGTTGGTGCAGAAGTCCCACTTCAGCAGGCAGATGGCCTCACAAACTGTTGTTGCTAATATTCAAGAAAACAAGGGACGTGAGGTTGCCAACGTCCTTTGGAATGGTACCTGTAAGACCCATGTCAGGAAGATTCACGGCCGTCACTCTTCTGTCATTACTGCAAGTAATACCGATCCAGCTGCAATACGATACTCGTTCAGACCAATTCTTTGCCAAAATGTTGTCGGGGTCAGAGGTGATACTAGCTTTGAAGGCCAGAAGAGCTGATCCATCTGTCAAGTTGGTCATAGACGCTTCTGGGCAGCTCCCCAAGCAATGAACCACCAACATTAATGCCAATACAGCCTTCCACATAATTCTGGTCTGAAGGGTGGTGGGATCAAGAAAGAGAGCGAGAAGGAAATATATGTTTTCTTTGGAGGGGAATCTACAGGTTGTCACTAGTTACAACCTGGAAGGAACATTTCCAGGAGTATACTATATTAAAACTAGGATTGATTCTAAGGTGTACAAAGATATTGTAAATTGCTATGATACACTTCTATCTTTCGAGCTTAAAAAAGTTGTTGAAACTTGAAAATACTAATTAATACCTCAATAAATAAGTCTTGTGCGTCAAGAAGTGTGAAACGTAGAATCGATTTAGAATTTCCCGTGAACCAAACAGGACCTTAAACTTGATTTAGAATGTAGATACCGCCCTGAACTTCATCTATCAAGGAAAGCATCAAATGCCCTTTACCAGGGAAACATGTCAACTTGTCTACTCAAAGAAAAGAAAAGGAAAATATGTGACTATCTCAAACTTTTCTCGATGGCTCTTTTTGAGGAGGAAACATCTAAAAAAAGGAAGTCTTTCTTTCACCTGATCACCAAGTGGAGTGCAAGATGTTTGGGTCTAAAAATTGGGATATAAAAGGACCTTATATCAAAGATTGTCTTTCACTTGCTTTTTGCCCAAAGTGTTCATATACCTAAGCACCTACTTGGGCTACCGTGTCCTCGTCCAGAGTAGATATTCTACGTTTCTGGATAAGTGAATTTGACCACTTAGGAGCGATAAATCAAGGAGTCATGTACTAAAAAGAGAAGTTAAGGGAGGTAGGGGATGTATTACAATATATTCAAGGGTCATATATGACCGATACTATTAACCCCCGAATTATAAGTAGTCATGACAGGGATGTTCCTGCGAGCGCAGAGTGTAACATTACTCATAATGCCTAATGTTTGAACGATATCCAAGCAGTAGCAATGAGACTAGAGACTGTTAAAATATTCATATACCATGTGTAAAGGCACTTAAAAAATTAAATAACACTCCATCGGACTGAACCACCAAGATCAACCACAACATGCTCTTTTCACAGCCATAAAACCTGCTACAAGGTCACTATTTAAGGATAAACCGTTAAGCATTTATGACCCAGAACAACCTTCTGCTTCACCAACAATACTTAATCTGAACCCCAATCAGAAAAATGCCACCACACCAGTTCTTCTGCAACTGCCCTCCGTCACCCAACAGCCAAGACGAGACATCCCGCCCTCACAATCTGTATGGACCACCCCACCAACCACGCGCCATCCACCGCATCTTGACCCACCCACTAACCCCAGTGATCCAACACCACCACCTTCCCGAACTTAACATAACAGTAGCCTTCCTAACTGTCCCACTCCACCCCCTGTCACCCGTTGTATTACCACAAACCTAAACTCTACCTCCAATGGAAGCCCCCCAGGCACCCTCACCAGCCCTGATGCCTCGCCGCCCGTAACTCCATCGTACCCTCAGTCACATCTCTATCAACCTCAGGCTACACCCCCCCAATCACGTTAGGCTCTCAAAACCAATTTATCCGCATCAGCCCAACCCCGTTTCTCGCTGGACAACACTTTTTAGAGACCAGCCATACTGCGTACCTATCGCTGTCGCTACAAACCAAACCACCCCAAAGGCAACCGATTAACTTCGATGCAGAATACCTGGACTTTACTTCAACGCCTGAAAGCAAGAACCGATATCTGGCTCTCGGCAATCTGGAATCGCAGATCACCATAAATCAAGAGTCGCTGACAAACATCCTTTTCTCTCACCTCACACTGCCCCTAGCCGTTACCGCCATGTTTTGCACCGAGCCAGAAAATGTGCCAACAAGCTACTTCCTGCAAGCCAAGAAAATCAGGGTGAAAACTGGGGAGACCTTTAAATGGCCGGGATGGACAACCATAAACCAGGAACCACAACCTACCCTCGTAATTTTGAAACCCACACAAATACCCAAATCTCGTAAAACGAGCGCTTCAATATGCATGTTCGAGATATTATTCAGAGGCATAAACCTGAGATGCTACTCTTGCTGGAAAAAAAACCAACAAAGCTCGTGCAGATTGCATCGCCAACTCTTTTGCCTTCGCCCGTAACCACCGTGTGGATAGCAACGACTACCGGGGCGGGATTTGGATGATGTGGCACCCACATAAGGTTCACATTGACGTTGTGCATGAGTCACCACAAGCTCTTCATGATGTGGTCCAGGTGCGCCGTACTCCACATTGGTTTCTTTTTTCCACTTACGCTTTGCCTATTAATCATTTACGTGCCAGTTTATGATATGATATTATGAGCATGAAGCATTATGTTAATATCCCTTGGCTACTCTTGGGTGACTTTAATGAAATTATTGGGCAATCGAAAAAATGCAGGGGCAGACCCCTTGTTCTGAATCAGGCAAGGGGACTTTCTCTCCTTATCAAACACTTAAAATTAATAGACTTAGGATTTGAAGGGCAACCTTACACATGGACTAACAGCCGCCACCTAAGACCAGACCACATCTTAGAACGTCTAGACAGGGCCTTAGCTTTGGAAAGTTGGGTGCATAGGTTCCCAAACACTCAGGTAATTCATCTGCAGAGAACTCACTCGAACCATCACCCAATCTTGCTTCGGACTACTGAACACACTAGGAGAAAAAATAAAAACCGTTTAGGCTTGAATTGGCTTGGTTTTCTCACTCATTGTTGAAACCAACCCTAACTAGAAATTGAACTAGCCCTTCTTTAGCTAGGCTTCCACTTTCGGAGAAATTAGGGGTGTTCTAGGACTGACTCATGGAATGGAAAACCAGCACGTTCTAGAATATATTAAAACAAAAAAACAAAAAATTCTTGCTAGATTAGCGGGCATTCAAAAAATTTTGGCCATCAGATCGTCCTCCTTCCTATCTCACCTTGACACAGAGCTCCAAGAGCACTTTCATTCCATCTTGGCCCAGGAACATGACTACTGAAAATTGCGCGCTAAAATTCATTGGGCCTGTGAAGGTGACCGAAACACACTATTTTTTCATTTGTCGACCCTAAACCGTCGTAGGATTAACAATATTTATCATTAAAAAAATAACAATGGTTGTTGGACGCACGACGAAACTGAAATCCGGAACCTCTTCAAAGCCCACCTTCAATATATATTTAACATCCAGGTGCAACGTAACACTTCTGATCACTCTTGGCATTGTCTGGATGATTATGTAGCTCAATTAGACTCTCAGCACTTGAAGGAGATTCCTTCTGATGTCAAAATCACAAATGCTCTTTTTGACATGGCCCCCAATAAAGCTTCTGGGCCGGACGGATTCCAGCCGGGTGTATTCCAAAAGTTCTGGGAATTTTTGGGAATGATATCACCTTGTTTGTTAAAACATGTTTATCCCAACAATCTCTCACCTTGGACATTAATAAAACCTACATCTGCCTCATTCCTAAGCAACAACATCTGGAAATAGTCTATCATTTTCGGCCCATCAGCCTATGTAAAACTACTTACAAAATTATCTCCCGCATTCTCGTTAACAAACTGAGACTGATCATTGACTCCATCATCCACCCTAACCAAACCAGCTTCTTAAAAGGTCGTAGAGCGGCCGATAACATTATTATTGCAAATGAAATCCTTCACACGATCCACCGTAAAAGAGGAAAGGTGGACTTTTTAAGGCTAAATTGGACCTCGAAAAGGCGTACGACCATCTATCCTGGGATTTCCCATTCCACACCCTCCAAAAGACTGGACTCCCTCACCAGACCATTACAATGATCATGAATTGTGTCTCAATAGTCCATTATACTATTCTCTAGAAAGGAAAACCTTCGGAGTTCTTCTGACCATCACGTGGCCTACGTCAGGGCGACCCGCTATTGCCCTACCTCTTCATCCCTTGCCTAAATGAACTGTCCGTTCAACTAGCGCAAGTGGAAGTGATAAAAGTCTCCAACCTATTAAGGTGGCGCGATCGGGTATCGACATCTCACACCTCATGTTCGCTGACGATAACGGTAGAAAATTATTGAACTTGCTGCACTTCTTTAGCTCTATGGCAGGCCTCCATATAAATGTTGCTACATCCAAAATCTTGTTTCAAAATTCATCTTTTCTTTAAGAACACGGCCAAGCTGCCTATCATGGAAAATTTTGATGCTTACCTGGGGGTTCCTCTGACTCATGGGCGAATTCTCAAAGATCAATTCTCTAGCATCATGGAAAAAACTCACAACAAGCTTGCTACCTAGAAACAAACACTCTTTCGTTAGTGGGTAGGGATACCTTGGTTAAAGCGGTTCTCAACTCCATTGCCATATTTTCTATGCAAGCGTATATGCTTCTAACAAACCACATTGACACCTTTAGTAAAAACTTCCTTTGGTTCACTCCTATACGGAGCATAAATGGCACGGTATTTGTTGGGAAAAAATCACTAGGCCGAAATACATGGGAGGTCTAGGTATCCGGTAAACAAGTAAAATGAACCAAGCTATGTTTATGAACCTTGTGTGGCGCCTGTGGAGTAAACATGATTATCTTTGGGGAAAAGTTCTAAAAGCTAAATACTTCCCGTAAGATTCTATCTGGACGGCCAAATAAAAGCAGAGAAGTTCTACTTTTGGGAAACATATTGTCCGGGCTAGAGATAGTATGGCTGACACCATCTATTGGCGTGTAGGAAATGGTATGGACATTTCCTTTTGGAATCATAAATGGCTTCCTACTGGAACCATCCGATCCCAATTGATAGACCCTCTTCCTCGCCACACTGAAACCTTAAAACTTTTGAATGTCATCAAGGACCAGACCTGGGATAAACACATTCTTGAATTACTTGCGCCCTCCCATATCATAAACCAGATCTTGGACATTCTTATCCCTCTTCATCACGACCCTCCGGATGCCATTTTATGGACTTTTGATAAAGATGAGTCCTTGGTCACCTCCGCCTACCAAACAACTCTAAAAACTGGCCACGCTCATCCTTATGACTGAGCTTGGATTTGGAAGCTTCCTATTCCTCCTCGTATTAAACACTTCTTTTGGAAATGTAGCCACAATGGTATCCCTGTCCGTTCCAGACTCCCGTGGATCGAAAATAAACTTTGTCCCCATAACTGCGGTAAACTGGAGATAATGGACCATGCCCTTCATTGGTGTCAAACCATTCAAGATATCTGGCACGACGTCTCACCTAATAATGCCCACTTCAAATGTCGGAACCTCTCTTTCCGCCTGTGGTGTAAAACCCTCGCCAATCTCCAATCTGGGACTGGCCCTCAAAATATTCATTGGCCCACTTTCTTCGATTTTCTCATATCCATTAAATGAATTTTTTTTTATGTTAACCACACGAACTCTCCTACTCGTCACTTCTTGATCAATGACATTAAATGGATGCCCCCTCCGGAAGGATGGGTGAAAATTAATACGAATGGAAGTGTCAACAAGCGCCATGGAAGAGTGGGTGTGGCTGCCCTCATACGAGACTCCTCAAGTCAATGGATAATAGGATGTCCTAGAAAACTTCACATCAATCATAGCCCTATCGCTGAATGGTGGGCCATCTAGGATGGGCCATCTCTAGCCTAGACTAATAATCATCGAAAAATTCTTCTCGAGGTCGACGGCATGTGTGGTCCATTATCTATTACATGATATTTCCGCCACCCCATTATTTGACATATTAATTCTTGATTGCAGGGCTATACTTAGACGTACTTGGCAGGGTACAGCTTTCCCATGCTTATAGAGAAACAAACTTTTGCGCGGACCAAATGACTAAGCAGGCAGGTGATCAGCGACATGCATTCTATTTGTGGAACCATGCACCGATCTTTTTGTTAAACCTACTGCAAAATGATGCTAGTAGGAGGGTCACCCCACGATGTGTGACTCAAATTGTTGCTTAAATAAAAAAATCTATCCCCTTTTGTTCAACAAAAAGAAAGAAAGAAAGAAAGAAAGGTGTGTATGTGCTGCTTTTAATATGATATTAAGCCTCTCCCCTTAAATCAGTCCTTTTCAATTTAGGCACGCTTCTTGACTTTTAACATGGCATTGAAAACCCTTTCTGGAATTTAAGAGTTTGAGACGTTTTTCACTAATAATTAAAAAGAACCCATAAAACATTCGTTGACGTTAAAACTTGCCTTCTCCCTCAAAGTAGATAATCGACCAAAAAGTTTTTAGGGCCAATCCCAAAATTATATTTTAAAGTATATACCAAATTTAGCTCGAGTATCCAACATTTTAATTGTACCAAATCAGCACCCAAGTGTATTTTCATATACCACCTGAGTCCGCCATCTATTGATGGCAAACACTCTTTAGAAAAAGCAGGGGCAAACATGAAATATTGCAAAAAGGCACCTAAAATCAAACCAAAAAATCCAAACATGTACCAAACGACTACCTAAGATTTATTTCATTACCAAATGAGTACGTAAGAACACTTTTTTTCTTCTCTCTCATTTAACGCTCCCAAACATTGAACACAGGGCGACTGCCGCCAGCTGCTACGTTTTTCTCCGGTGGAGGTCCTCAACTTCTCCGCACATAAAAACAAGCCCACAACCCATAATACCCCCAAACCTAAAATCCCACCCAACGCTGATTTGCCTGTCATCTCCATCCTCCCACCCACGGCCGCGTCACTTACCACCACCTCCCCACATCCACCACCACCATAACCTGCCACTACTGTTGCGACCATAAATCACTACAACCACGGATGTTGCCCAAATCATTTCATCATGGTTGTCGCCCACAATTACTGCAATCGTGGCGCATCATGGTTGTCGCCACCATGAAGCACCCCTTACATAAATTACACGTCATCATGTTTACGTTGGTGTTTCATTCTTCTTCTACCTCTACTTATTATAGTCACACATGCATCATGACTCTTTCTTGTAACTTATTATTGAAAAATTCGGATAAATTATTATTACCATAAATAATTTAGTTGACCTTATACGAGTAAAAAATCAATTCTATACCTTCTAAAAGTCTACATAGTCAATGTATCAACATATTGGAACTTGATTTTGACTATTAGCACATCAAAAACACTTTAAATAACAACATAAACACTCAAACATAAAGAAAACATAAGTCACTTATGGAAAAAAAACTGTAGGTCACAAATTAAAAGCTTTCTTTTCTTTATACAGTAGCAACATGCAAAAAGAATGAGTTAATTGTTGTAAATAATTTAAAAAAGCCAATATGAGATTTTACTTCATCAATTAATTCTAATTGTATCACATTGAAATTTAAAACACATAAGCTTTTCTAAGTGTTCTTTTTTGTTTCATACCCCTCTTACTAATTATGCGTCATATCATCCTATTTATTTTAATGTCCTTTTCTTTTTTTTACACAGCTTATAACTCTTTACTAAAATTCATTATTGTGAACATTATTGCTCCAATTGTTGTGAACCTTTTAAACTAGAAAAACAATTCTAAAATTTTAATTACATAACATTGAGCTTTCAAATACATTGGCCTTTTTAGTGTTTTTTTTTTCTTTTTACCCCTCTTACTTATGCGACACGTCATCCTATTTGTTTTGGTCATTTTTTTTCACTCCAACTTATTAACTATGTATTATTAAAAAAATTATGGATATTATTGGCCCAATCTTCGTAAACCTTTTAAAACTAGGAAACTAACTCTAAAGTTTTTAAAACACTACTTAATGAATATACTTACATATTAGGCCTTAATTTTGACTGTTAATACCTTAAAGGCACTTTAAAATAACAAAATAGAATCTCACA
This sequence comes from Escallonia rubra, assembly GCA_033065855.1. Lineage (NCBI taxonomy): Eukaryota > Viridiplantae > Streptophyta > Magnoliopsida > Escalloniales > Escalloniaceae > Escallonia > Escallonia rubra. The sequence goes on from JAVXUO010001539.1 coordinate 327,397, forward strand.
AATATAAAGTACGAAGACCATGTGTCAAAAATAAAGATTAATACTTAATAACTTTTCATATAAGTAATATACAAAACGAATATGACTTCATTTTTAGATATTTTTGAAATGCCAAAATAGCAGTTTACTTTACAAATTAATTTTAATATAATAACCCAAAGTCTAAAGTAGAAATCATATACTCTTTGAATGCCAAAAACAAAGAATCAAATATAACGCATTTTTAAATTGATTACTTTACAAAATCTTCAAAAACAGATCAAAACGGCACCTTTAAAATTTGTTGAGCATGATCTTGAAGTGAAACAATTAAACATAAGGATTGTCACCGTAATGCTATGCTATTTCTTTTATAGGGTTAGTTCTATCTTTTAAAATGATGGTTATCTAAGAAATTGACCGCTACCCAGGTCATAGGAAGATGCCTACAACTTCCTATATAGTGAAACTCAATGGTCGTTGTATACTTTTAGTGACTTTAAAAATGTACTTTTAGAAATTGCCAGTTATGGTGTCAACAAAAATGACACTAAGCATATTTATCGATCATTAACTGTTTTGTATAGAGGGTTGTAGGGATTTTCATGGGCGGTAGGTAAAAATAATTCATTATCTGAAATGAATTAAAATTACTCCACGTGCTTCCATTTCAGTTCCAATGTCTATTTTTAGTTGTATATTTATGTCTACACAGTAAATTACTAATTGTATAGTTCGTGCACCTTTTTTAAGATTTTTCTTTTCCAATACAAATGACTGCGAGTGATTTTTAATTCATTATGTTTTAATTCATGTGTATATATAGGGTAATCTACAAATAAATAATGTTAAATATGTGATATTCTAACTTCACAAACTTTTATAATCACCTGAATATACGATAAGCTTAGAACTTAATAAACAATCTACAAATCAAAGATGAAGTATAAGAATTTTGTAACCTTATGCAAATACATCCCCATCTATCACAGTCTAGACAACTGTACGAATATTCACCACTATATAATTGTTTAGCCTCAAACATTAAAAAAAATTGTAAAATGTTATTACATTTTTATGATAAATCAGACAATAATTAACTGTACAAGGCACATGTATTTTCAAATTAATTGTCTTAAAAAATATTCAAAATTAAATAGATGGTCAAAAAAACGCCGAACATCACCATGACGTAAAGTAATTAGAATATAGATATTGCCACTATAACACTATAGTTTCTCTTTTCAGGGTTATTTCTACATTTTTAAAGGTTAGTTGTCTGAAAGGAAGTAAAATAGCTCCACTTACTTCCATTTTTGCTGTAAAACATGGCATGTTTTTTAGTAGGTTTATTCAGTCTAGACAATAATTTACTAAAAATATTGTTTGTGCCTTTTTTGTGCTTTCTTTATGAACTTTAAATTTCATTGTAGAGGACTGTAGTAGATGTCTAATTTAATATATGGTAAGGAGTTCTATCAGAGTTACTTATTAAATAAATGGGTAATTAGCTAATGATCCCCTGTACTATACACGCTATGCGATTTGCCTACATCTACTTCAAATTTAACTACTAA
>JAVXUO010000897.1:0-17973 GCA_033065855.1 Escallonia rubra
CGACCCCCTTCCAAAGAGGGTGGCCGACCTCCCTTCAAGGAGAGTGGTCGACCCCCTTTCAAAAGAGGGTGGCCGACCCCCTTTAAAGAGGGTGGCCGACCCCCCCCCCTCGGGGAGGTGGCCGACCCCCTTCTCAGGGGAGTGGCCGACCCCCTTGTCAGGGGGGTGGTTGACCCCTCGGGGGGAGCTGCACTTGGAGTTCGATTGCCGTCCGGATGTTCGAAGTACGAAGCGCTTTGACCGGCCGATGGCATCGAGCAATTTGACTGAAAAACAGGTGATGTGTTGCGCAACATGGGTCCCTTAGCGGTCCCTGGGGTGCGGTCCGGATAGGTTGGGAACAAGGGTTAACAAGGGTTTTAAGAGGAAAGGGAAGAGGAAGCAACAACACATCCACTGGTAACCTAACGTAGCACCGTCAACTGGCGAACAAAATAGATCCTCACTTGTTTAGAATAACCAAAAATGAAAAACAGAGAAGAAGAAGAATAATAAGAAGCTATAATGAGATAAAAAGGAGGCCACATGTAGCTGTGACGATTTGACAGCAGATCTGTCATTGTCGTTGACTACAATTAGTAGGTCTTTCCGGTTTGGGTCTTTTTGTTCTGATGTCCCTACTTCCCTTCTTTAATCAAATACTTCTTTTGTTAAGGATGTGGGGCTTTTTCGCTTGTGGCATTTGGTAGTCCACGTGCATTAGTGGACCTCGAGCCCGGGAAAGATACGGAAAAAGTGTCGAGCCGTCATGTTATTCTATTACTGGAAACAAAGAAAAAAACCCAAATGATTCTAAATTTGCCAATGTCGGCTTCTAATCTTTGAAAACAAAGATGCTTTGGGGAATCTTAGAAAACAGAGTTCATAGGTTCGGGAGTAAGTTATACAACATGAAGGTATTTGGCACCCGTTATACGTTAACAGTCTCTACTATGTTTTTGGTTATTTTTCGGCCTTTAAAACATGTAATAAAATATGCATGAAATAAATCCTAATCCAGCACATAATTTTTGATTTGATCCCAATATTGGGGGTCAAGTGGCCTAGTTGGACAAACCAGAATCAAAAGCACGTAGTTTTGAGTTGGCCCTACGGGAGGCGACCTAAATCTCGAGGCGACCTAAATCTCAGTCTTAGGCACGACTTCTTCTAGTTTAATAAAGATCTAATGAGAAGCTCTCTTTTTGTAGTTTTTTTGGAGGCTTGACGAAGATATGGTCGCGAGGAGGGGAGACAAACTCTCCAAACCCAATCTATCGACAAAAATATATATAAAAAAATTACCTCAAAATTGAGGTTGCTTAAACGACTTGGGATGACGTTGAGATGAATCCACGATGCGAATAGACTAAGGAAATGAGAATGATCCTTACTCTTGTAGAGTTTTCATTAGAAACAATGCGCCAAGTCTAAGAACAGAGGTCCAAAATCTCTAGAGGGAAATTAGTCCAAGACCCCAGAACCTTGTAACCCAAGGGACCAATTTGTAGTGGTTTGGGGGTTGGTGAAAAATGGTAAAGATGACCTTTTTCGAGGCTAATATCTCTGAGAAAGAAGAATATCTGATTTTAATCAAACATAAAAAATAGTCAGTTTACTAACCGATTTGTCGAAAACTGGCCAGTTCACTTCTCAATGAAATAAGATTCTTTCCTAAATTTAAGAAGATTAATTGCCCTAAATTCGGTAAAGATCTTTAAAAATATAAATGGGATAATACACATCCAAATTAAAGAAGTAAAATACATCAAGGATTAATCACAAATCAATTCTGAGACATCTTTATAAAAATAAAATTTCTTAACTGGAGTTAAACCTAACTTATTGGAATGGTTTAACCAAATGGGCCAGACTCTGACTGAACTGAACTAACCTAAAACCATGATTGGACTGGGCCACGCATGGGATTGGACTTCATGCTCATTATACTACTACGTCTAAGCCCTTAAAAATAAACTTAATTATAATAAAGACCAACAAATAAAAAAGATAGAAAAGTACTACGAAAATGGGGTGTCTACAGAGTCCCTCGGTGGGGAGCTCGTCCTATGAGCTAACATCACCTAAAGCAATGCATTGTTGCAGTGAAAATACGAAAAAGACCATAAGACTTATTAATGACTCAGAAACTTACATAGATATGAGGTCACACGTTTGTAAGGCTTCGTAGGTATCCCAAAAAATAGGAATAAAAAAATATAGTTCGAAGAGGGGAATTACTCCAAGCTGGAGCCAATGTAACAACGATTGGTTGTCGAGCAACATTAAAAGAGGAAGCTGAGATTGAATCTCATTTAAAGTTGTCACCAGAAGAAGGGCGTATTCCTAGAAGTCGGAGCCACCATAACGACGAATGCTCATATAGGATCACTAAAGAAACTTATGTCTAAGAGCCAAAGCCATTGGTCAAACATAAGATGCAACCCTAAAAGCCGAAGCCACCGTAGTAACAAATAATCATCTAAGGATACTATAAAGGGACTAACCTTTATCTGGTGCTAGAGCCAACATAACGTTAGTTCCCAGACAAAGGGCGTATTCGTAGAAGCCAGAGCAACCTTAAGGATGAATGGTCGTCCAGGAACACTAAAGAAACTTATGGCTAAGTGTCGAAGACAACGTAACAATGATTTGTGCGGTTAGACATAAGGCGCATCCTTAGAAACCAGAGCCACCCTAACAACGAATGGTTTTTTAGGGATACTAAAAAAGGGCGGTACATCTAGAAGCTGGAGCCAATGTAAGAATGATTGGTCATCTAGATGTATTAAAGACTTATGACTAAGAGCTAGAGCCAACGTAACAACAATTGGTCGCGTAATCATAAGGCGTAGTATTAGAAGCCGAAGCCACCCTAGCAATAAATGGTCGTCTAGGAATACTAAAGAAATAAGAGCCAGAGTCAATATAACGACGATTGGTCGCTTAGACATAAGGCACACCCTTAGAAGCCGAAGCCACCTTAACAACGGATAGTTGTCTAGGGATGCTAAATTGTCATGTCTAGGAGCCAGTGCCAACCAGTGTTATTAAAGGCGCGCCTAGGCGCTCGCCTAGGCGCGCGCGCTCAGGCGCAACATCCGCGCCTCGCCTAGCCTAGGCTCAGCGCGTTCAAGAAGGCGGGCGCCTGGACGGTCCAGGCGCAAGGCGCAACACGGCACGGGAGGCGCACGTCTAGGCGCATAACCCACAGCCGTTGGATGTGGTCATGTGCCATCATCTCTTTACCGTTGATTTTCGTAATAAACATTTCAATTTTACAAACCTAAATTTCAACATCCAATTCTGTCTCTCTCACCGAAGCAGCTTCTCTCTCACCTGCACATCGCCGCTGAAATCCCGTTGCTCCGGCCGTGCTCCGGCCGACACTTCGCCTTGCTGCTCGAGCTCGACTGCTCCACCGAAGCAGCTTCTCTCTCACCTGCGTTGCCGCATCGCCTTTCCCGTAACGGGAATCCCGTTGCCGTCGAAATCCCGTCGCTTCGGCCGCTGCTCCAGCTGACACTGCAGCAGTTTCTCTTCGCCTTGCTGCTCGGCTGCTCCATCGAAGCAGCTTCTCACCTGCTGACCTACACCAGTTCTTTTGCTGGTTCGTGACTCTTTTCCCTCCCATTCTGCTGCTGCTACAGTGCTGCTAAGTGCTAAATACTGCTGCCTCAATTGTTGGTTTTCAATATTTTGTTGTTTAGCTATTGTTTAGCTCAATTATTTAGGGGAATTAGGGCATAAACTGGAAATCTAACATGACGATTAACTATTTGTATTATCTTAAAATTAGGTCGTCAACGTGGAATTAGGGCATAAACTGGAAATCTAACATGACGATTAACTCTGAAATAAGCTAATCAAGTTTGTTCATGACTACATTGTTTGTATTATCTTAAGGTCAATTGTTTGTTCATGACTTCACTGTATTATCAATTGTTTGTATTAATCTTCATGGTCACCACAATTGATCGTACATTGTTTGTATTATCTTAAGGTTTTTAAGCTAATTTTATTATCAATATAATTTAATCTCAGGAATATATACATGTCGAACGCAAGCATCGATACAAAGGACCCAGCTTGGAAATATGGACGTATGGCTAATCCGAGCGATAAAAATGCAGTCACTTGTAATTTTTGTCAAAAGATTACAAGGGGTGGTATTTATCGACATAAGCAACACCTTGCTGGAGGTTATAGGAACGCTTCAACATGTCGAGAGTGCCCAGAACATGTAAGAAATGAGATGAAAGAATTGCTACATTCTGTCAAGGAAAAGAAAGAATTAGCTAAGTGCGTCCCAGATTTTGATAGCGTTTTCAATGATGAAGAAGAAGACGAGGACGATGATGTAGTTGAGATATCCAGGAAGAAGGGAATTTCATCCAGCGGGAGTTCTTGTCAACCTCCTCGTAGGAATCCAAAGGCTAAGGGCCCAATTGACGTGTACTTCACCCTAGACCCGGAAGACGTAGTGAGAAAGAGAAAGATGAAGCAATCCACGGTTTTTGAAAATGAAGAAGCGAAAAAGGAGATGAGAAATCGGGCTTGTGGTGCAATAGCAAGATTTTTTTATGATGTGGGGATTGCATTCAATGCCGTGAACTTTGACAGCTTTTCGGCTATGGTTGAGGCTATTGGGCAATATGGTCCGGGTTTAAAGCCACCGAGTTATCATGAGATTAGGGTTACCCTACTGCAGAAAGAGGTTGATAATACACGTAAGTTGATGAAGGATCAGGAAGAAGAGTGGGAGAAAATCGGTTGTTAGATTATGTGTGATGGATGGAAGGACAAGAAAGAAAGGACTTTAATTAACTTTTTAGCAAATAGTCCTAGAGGAAGTTTGTTTCTTGACTCCGTTGATGCTTCCGAATATTCGAAAACCGGAGACTTGATGTATGACTTGATTAAGAAGACCATTGAGAAGGTTGGGCCAAAGAATGTGGTTCAAGTTGTCACTGACAGTGCCTCGAACAACGTGAAGGCAGGTTAGTATATTTTAACATATAATATAGCTCAAGTAACTTAATTTTTAATATATACAATATTATTAGCTAATAGATACTTCAACATTTAATTTTTCAGACTATTAGCAATTTTGTATGATAGGCAAGTTATTGGAGCGTGATTATCCACACCTATTTTGGACACCATGTGCTGCGCATTGCATTGACTTGATCTTAGAGGACATATTTAAGTTACCTAAGATGAAGTCAACATTTCAAAAGGCTCTTGCTTTGAATGGTTACATATATAATCGCTCGGGTGTTGTAAACTTGTTAAGAAAATTTGCAAAAAGAGAGTTGCTTAGGCCTGGCAAAACGAGGTTTGCTACTGCCACTATCACTTTGTCAAGGATTCATGAAGAGCAAAATAACTTGAAAAAAATGTTTACGTCGGAAGAGTGGGGCAATAGCAAATGGTCAAAGGAGATGCAAGGCAAACGAGTGGCAAAAATAGTATTAATGCCTTCATTTTGGAATAATGTTGTGTATACATTAAAGGTAGCATGCCCTCTTATTCCGGTACTTAGATTGGTTGATGGTGAGAAAAAACCTCCAATGGGTTACATTTACAAGGCTATGGATAAAGCTAAAGATGCTATTGCAAGTGCTTTCCATGGGAACGAGTTGAAGTATAAGGAGGTTTTTGAGATTATTGACAGTAGATGGAGTATTCAACTCCATCGTCCTTTGCATGCTGCTGGTTATTTCTTGAACCCTGAGTATTACTACTCAACCCCAGACATTGAGAGTAATGAAACTGTTATGACGGGTTTGTATGATTGCATTCAAAGGTTGAACCCTGATATGGCAGTACAAGATGCAATTGACAATGAGTTGAGTAAGTATAAAAGAGCGGAGGGTTTATTTGGGAATTCCATGTCAAAGAGGATGAGAAATAGAAAAGCACCAGGTATTATTTTTTTTGTTTTATAGCACCCATTATGATATGTAAATTAATGAATAGTTACATCACTTATTAGTTTTGCAATTTTCGTGCATTGAATAGCGGAATGGTGGGCTTCATACGGGTCATCAACGCCTCACTTGCAAAAGTTTGCAATAAAGGTTTTGAGTCTCACTTGTAGTGCTTCTGGTTGTGAACGTAACTGGAGCATTTTTGAGCATGTAAGTCTAAATCTAGTAGTAAAGTGTTACGCTAACGTTCATATTTATTTCTTATGCAATGACTACTAATCAATTTGTTTACTGTACTTTACAGCTTCATAGCAAGAAAAGGAATAGGCTTGAACAAAGTCGCTTGAATGATTTGGTGTTTGTAAAATACAATAGAGCGTTAAAGCGGCGATACAATTCCCGCGACACGATTGATCCTATTGTATTGGATAATATCGATGAAAGTAATGAGTGGTTACTTGGGAGGCCTGATGAAGATGCAGATGAAGACGGTGACAACGTGTTTGAAAGTGACCCTACGGAGCCGAACTACCATTCAAGGTCAGCAGCAAGAAGGTCGTCATCAGATAGGGCTGCAACGTCAACTATATCTAGTTCTTTAGTCCAGGTGGTAGACGAACAAGATGAAGTTGAGGAGGAGTCTCTACCAGACTTAGAGCCTATGATTCCATTTGAAGAATGCGTTGTTGCCTTGGCCCTTAGTGATGATGAAGACGGTGGTGTTATGTTCACTTAAATTTTAGTGATTTGCTATGATTCAATGGATTTAAGACTTTTCTAATATTGGAAGTTTGTTATATTATGGCGTTATGATATTTGAAACTTTTTCTACTGTTTGGAAGTTTACTTAATTTTATTGTTTTAATGCACTATTATTTATTTATTATTATTTATTTTAATATTGCGCCTTGCTTCGAAAAGGCGCGCGCCTGCGCCTTGCGCCTTGCGCCTAGGCTCCAGGGACCTTTTGCGCCTTAGGTGCGCCTGCGCCTTTAATAACACTGGTACCAACATAACAAAGATTAGTCATCTAGATGCACCAAAGACTTATGAATAAGAATCCGAGCTAATGTAACAACGATTGGTCGCCTAGCCATAAGGAAAACTCGCCACCTAGGAGCTGGAGCCACCGTACTAAGAAATGGTTGCTTAGGCGAATGAGGGGATCAATATGTTCACAAGCCAGAGCCAACATAACAGTGATTGGTCGTCTAGACACCCTAAAGCTTATGACTAAGAGCCGCAGCCAACATAACAATTATTGGTCTTCTAGCCATAAAGTATATCTACAAGATGGAGCCAATAGCATGTGAGAGCGGCTGGTCATTTAGATACATTGATATTTAGAAATGTCATTCAAAGTTGGAGCCAACAATGCCCACAAGCAGTTGGTTATTGAGGGACAGAGCCAAATTGATCAATTTATCTTCTAAAGTTGAGCAGAAAGACCAAGGTTACTTCTGAAAATTAGGGCCTAGACGTGGTACTGGCCTTACACCGTGCACATCTACAAGTTGAGCAACAAAAATCACAAAATTGGATTGGAAGATAGTTCCATGATAGGGGATCGAAAAGTGAAATCAACACATTCAAGCACACACGAAACTAAAAGTACACAGACAAATAATCTGGGAAAACACAAAACAATCTGGCAGGCAAGACACGGAAACTTATAGAAAGAGATTATTCACGCATGCAGGGTACACAAGTACAAAGGGCAGTATTCATTTACCAGTAAGCTTTTATGTGGTAGCAAATGCTTTTGACACCGATTTAATAAAGGTCTTAAATTCCTAAACCAAGCCAGCTGGTCAGAAAGTAAGAAAGTTGCATGGGCGAATAGTTTTTGCACTCAGTAGCCCAACTTTAATTAAGGGTTTGATTGAACCCAAAATCCTTTTCACTTTGCTCTTTCTCTCTCGAAAGTAGATCGAAAAGGAAATGGAAAATCAGCCAATGACCCCTTATACTATAAACATTATATGATTTCCACCCTCTAGTTCAAATTTAAGAACTAACCCACCCTCCCTCCCCACCCCCCCACCCCTCAACCCTCAGTTAAGGAAACAAATCTATTATGAACTCTATGAAATGACAAAAATGCCCTTATTTTCTTGCCCCATTCTAGCTGAATGTCATTCTTCCAAACCCCTCTTTCTCCCCTCTTTGACTTCAATTATGTCGATCACACTCACCACCACATACACACACACATATTTTGCCCCCTCTCCCTTTCCCCCTATCCGCATGGTCCACCTCGTAGACACTGTGCACATACACGAACACCAACACACCCCCACTCTCCCCTTCCCCACACTGCTCTCACACACAAACTCACACCCCATACCCACATATACCCATTGCACGTGCACGAAAACACAAGCAAGACACACACGTGTGTGCGCACGTGCATGCACACACACGCACACACACACACACACACACACACACACACACATACCTACCTACCCACCCCAGTTCCCCCTCCATCCCAACCACCACAAACACATACTCACACACACTACTCTTACACACAGCCACACTCATACACACCCACTGCATGCACGTGCGCACGCACACCCACACACACACGTGTGCACAAATAAACACATGCCCACCCCCACACACATACCTTCACCGCAGGTTGCCTCGCCCATCCCTCCCCCCCCCCTCCCCAACACACACCTAAGCACGCGCGGTGCGCGCAGACACACGAAGTTCTTATGGCAAACACACACCCACAGCCACACTTACCTGCCGCATGCACACATAACCACACACACCCCTACCACACAAATGCCTAACCAACCACCATGGTTGCCCCCTTCCCACACCCCCTCACACATGCATAAACACTCACCCACTACACGTACACAAAAAACACATACATCACACACACACACACACACATACTGCATGCACATACACACATGCATTGTGTGTGTGCAGTTATGGGTATATGTAGCATTCTGTGTGTGGACGTGTGCATAATAGGGTGATGGGTGACCTGGATGGTGTGTGGTGGTTGGTGATGGGAGATTGGGTAAGGGGAAGGGGGTTTGCGAGGAGTGCAGAAGAAGAGGTGGAAGTTGTGAAAGGCAAAGTTGTCATTTTCAAAAAAAAAAAATCGATAGTCAACTTGTATGTTGACATCGCGCGGTTAAAATTGAGAGTATCCGCTTAAGGCGCCCAATTTTCTTAACTGTGAATGGGTTTAGTAATTAAATTTAATGTGAATGCGGGAAATCGAGCAATGTGTGAACAAGGGGATCCTTAGCTTATTTCCCTAAAAGAAAAGCAAGACATCCTAATCCTACTTGGATTTGGCCCAGTTGTACTCCTTTAGGTTTAAAATCTAAGATTATCCATCCCTCTACGTACTCAACAAAGTTATATATTCTAAGGTCATTCTCGGGCCTAAGAAGACAATCCAGGACAAAAATGACCACAGAAAAAGAAGCGTACTCTTCCCTATGCAGATACCGTCAATTATCTCCGATGAAAGCTAGGCTTTTAGTTAAATAAGAGTTAGAATCAAAAACTTGTATTGATTTGTTTTCAGTTAGATTATAACTGTTATTTATAAGTAGATTTTATTAGAAAGTAGCCTAATTGTTCGCATTACTTATCAGGTGGCACTTCAGTAAAGTACCCGGTTTATTCTCACGACAGAGTTTGCATTTTAATAGAACTCTCATGATTAGCATTACATACAGGACTAACTCCTTGTTTCAAAGTACAAAAACAATAATCACATCAAATACCACATATTCGCCGCTAAAAGTTCAAGAACCCCATCTGATACGGAGTAGTATACAGTAAATCAAATTGATACATACGGTGGTTATAACTGTTATTTATAAGTAGATTTTCTTATAAAATAGCCTAGTTACTCGCATTACTTATCAGACGGCACTTCAGTAAAGTACCCCGTCTATTCTCGTGACACAGTTTGAATTTTAATAGAATTCTCATGATTAGCTTTGTGTATAGGACTAACTCCTTGTTTCAAAGTACAAAAACAATAATCACATTGAATACCACATATTCGCCGCTAAAAGTTCAAGAACCCCATCTGATACGGAGTAGTATATCAGCAGACTTCATACCGTTCACCAGCGACAGCGATATCACCCAAGAGAGAAATGAAGCCAATGCCGGTGGACTTTTTCGGAGAGGACGACATCGGATCGGCGATGGACGTGGACGACGACGTCGAGACCCTCGAGATCTTCGGCGAGGGCGGCGCAGGCCCCATCGCTGCCGTCGACCACCACCGCCTCGCCGACAACGACTTCTTCAATTCCTTCGAGGACGACTTCGACGACTCCGACATAAACTGAGGAGGCCGCCGCCGCCTTGTCCTAGGGCTTGTGCCGCGGTATTTTCTCTCCACTTTGTAGCTGCATGTACTCGATTCTATGTACCGACAGTTCATTTGCTGTTGTCATGGTGTTGTATGTATCACGATGTGTGGAAATTAGGGCTTTATGTGTTGTGTTGTACCGGTGAATCAGGCATTTCGTGTTGATAATTCCAGGTTTTCGGAGTTCTCTCATGGATAATGATTGAAATAACATGCATTCGCTGTTTGTTGCCTCTTCAAATTACAAGCACTAAGTTGCATACCATGCGATACATAGCACTTTGAGGTAGTCGAAATTCTGGTACAAATGTCAACTGCCAATAATTGGGAGTTTGGTCATATTGGATTCTTGGCTATTAATGGTGCTCTTTGGAATAGCATTCAAATGAGCAGGCTGTGCTTGTTCGTGTGATGTATAATTTTGAATGCAGAAGCATGAGTTCAGTTTCTTGATTTATTGGTGATTTAGGGGAAAATTAAAACCTATAGGCGTTTTAATATCAAGAATCAAGGTTGGATTTAGAAGTGCTCATGATTTAATCCACCGATTTAAACTTTTTCATTCTGGGTTGCATGATAGTGATTATATTGGTGCTTATTCTGCGGGGTCAGGAAGAAGACTATGGCCTTGTTGAGTTATTTGCTTGAAAATCTTGCCTATCAGTAGATCTTTGGATTAGTGAATATCTGACAGTAAGTATCGGCCTGGAACTTTTGAGTTGTATTTTATAACTCGGCATAAATTAGGTTTAAGCTGGACTCTAAAGAAGTTTAAACTGCCGCACTGAGGAAAATTGATGGTGCCATGCTGCTCCGTGGACTGGTTTTTTTCATGGAAATAGCCAGGGAGAGGATCTGCTACCTGTTTTTATTGCTTTACCTTAGGCAGCGTTTTTATGCCTCATTTTCTTGATCTGGATGTTTTCCTATTTTAGCTAGACCTCCTCCCCACACACCCACCCACCAAATCCCCACCTACACTCTTGTTCTTCGTCAGGCAGTGAGGAGCTATATGAAGAAAAAGCTGCCGCTGCACAATGAAGTCAGAGCTCCACATCAGATACCCAGCTATCAGCTGGAAGTACCAAGCCAGTTGACCCTTGTGCCGGTGTGATATCTCTGATCCATGTTTAATGTTTCTTTGGCTGGCAACACTGGAAAGAGGAGCACTGATAGCAGAAGTCAAGAACCCTAGCATTCACTTCAATGTGTAAGATTCCATACGTTTAGTGATCCGTCTAGAACTTGGTTCATAGAACAGAGGAAGGCACTGTCCCCAGCGGAGAGTTGTGACTCCCTCTCCACCACCTCCGACTGAAGTAACAACAAGCCTTCTTGTGATGCATATTAAAATCAACTGCTGAGATTTATGTTGTCACTCTGATTAGCATGGAAGGTTTGCTCTACACTTGAAGGTGGACATCATTAGTTTGAAAGAGATATGTTGCGGTTATAGAGTTCCCTTTGAGGCTAGAAGTTTTTTGGCTGCTTTGTCTTTCATTACTAGAGGGTCCAAAAATTCATTGATAAAAGACTATAGTACAAGGAAACTAACTTTACACCATCCGCCAGACTTAGAAATAATGTTACTAAAGTCCTTGTATTCATGGGTAAAATATCAAGGATTTTGTTTTGACAAAATGGACATTTGATACTAAAATTTGAAAGATATGTATCAGTTTTCTCCAACATTAAGGTTACTTAGGATCTTGGCTGACGTAATTATTTTGTATTTAGAAAATGTCAACACTGTCCAATTTTTGGTACCTATAAATTATTTTGTATTTAGAAAATGTCAACACTGTCCAATTTTTGGTACCTATAACTTAAGGAATAAAACTCCCATCCTAAAGTTCCCTACACCACAGCACAACTGCCGCCATTAGTCTACAGCTCTCTCTCTCTCTCTCGCTCTCTCTCTCTCATATTCCGTACACCACAGCATGGCCGCTGCCATAAGTCTACAGCTACCACAACCCAATTTAATTTTCCCCATTCGCATGAGCACACACGCACGCACGCATACAGAGTATGTCCGTGTCTTGTCTGGTACATGCGTGCTTGTGTGTGTATGTTCGCACTGATATGTGTGTGCGCGCGCGCGCGCACATGCACGGATTCGTGTGCTGATTGTGGGTTTGAAATGGTGAAAGGAAGGAGATGAGCTCGATTTGGTTGCTTATGGTGTTTGATCAGTATGTGTGCGCATGTGTGCATGCTTGTGCAGAATTGGGTATGTTTGTTCTTGTATGCAGATTTGTATGTGTGAGTGCGCGCTTGTATTGCACAGATTGGTGGTTGTGGTGGTGTCAGTTGTGGTGGTATCGTGATGTTTGGTGGTGCCGTGGTTGTGGTTGGTAGTATTTGTGTGGTGCTGCGGTGGTGGTTGGTGCTGATAGTTGAGTTGGTGGAGGATACGGTGCTGGTGATCTAAGTATGAGAGGAAGGAGATAAAGAGTCTTCGACTGAAATATTTTATCACGTACTCCTATTCAAAATCAATTCGAGGTATCTAGTGAAGGATTTGTCGTTTCTCTATCTACACCTCTGCCCCACCACATGATACGGCGCATGTAGATGATTTTTACATGTCCACAGCTGATATTCTCTGCCGGAAACATTAAGAACGGAGAGAAGGTTTGGGATGATCTCATTTTGGGACCTTGCACTATGCGCATTTTCTATTTTTAAACCCTGAACTCTATTTTCTTGATGTTGGTCCATGAACTATGTTGTGTCACTCCATTGGCATTTTTTGCCGACCGTAACTATGTACATATCACGTGAATAATTTTTAAAGGTCGCTTTTTGTCAAAGTAATGATAAAAATGATGTGGCAGTGCCACGCCACCGGCCATATCATCAAACTAAACCCGCCAAATGCCCTAATTCCCCCCGTCACCGTCCACCCTACTCCAATCGCCATACTTCACACAACCTCAATGCACTTGTCGTCAACCACCAGCCTTACAACCCACCATACTATACCACCGCCACCATCCACCTCTAGTTACCGCTCCTCAAGCCACTACCACCAATTGCAATTAGGCCCACCACCTCAACGAGCCTTCTCCAACCACTATTGCCACCACCACTAGACTCTTCAACTGGCGGTGCCACCGCTAGTCGTCACCACCTTAAGCCAACACAACCAATCATCACCACTCTAGGTACAGATCTTGGGTCAAGGGGAAGATTGGTCGGGTTCGGTTGTCAATTCTAATGGCTTCGCTGGAAGTTGATCTCGTGTAATTTTTCGGGATGATGCTGGGGAAGGTTCATTTCAGCTATAGAAAAATAAAAGGATAATTTCATTTTAATCCCTTGTACTTTACCTATTTTTTAAATTTGGTCCATCATAAAGTTCAAAATCATTAAAATTGATCCATTTACTATCTCCCGTCATCAATGTACCCCCTCCTTTAGCTTTTCCCATCCAAAATGATTACGTGACACACACATGGTCACTCTTTTTAGGACGATTCTGTGAAGTCTTGCTAATGGACAGTAAAAAATTGTTATGGGGAAATAATCAACAACACAATGATAAACCACCACCAACCACCATCCAAATAGTTGACGCCGTCAATCGCCACCCGGTCTACCTACCAATGCCACCACATCCATCCACTAACACCACGTAGCAACCCACCAACACCACTATTCACATCCGCCAACACAACGATACCCATCGAACAACACCACCCCTAACACCCAACAACACGACTTGCCCACCCACAGAAACCACTGCCACCAGCGCACTACCCACCCATAAAAACCACCATCATTGCCACCCTGCCGACCTACCAATATTACCACACCTAGCCAACAACACCCCTACCAAGACCAGCGTAGCCACCCCAAACACCACAATATCCAGCAATATATCCCGACACCACAGTACCCAGTAACTACCAACATTACACTACGAATCCACCAACAATAACACAGTTACAAAATATAATCAAACCCACCGACCATCACGGTGGGTCGCGTCGGTCGATCGTAATGAGGTTTGCGGCAGCGCTGGGTTCGGCGTTGGCTCGAGGTAGCAAATTTGTGGACCACGTGGGTGGAGAGGACATAAATTGGGCTGGGAAAATTGTTTAGGGAGTTTCTCTAGGTTCGAAATGAGTTGGACAGAAATAACCTAAAAAATATGACCACATGCATGTCACGTGATCATTTTGGACGGAAAAAACTAACACGGGGCTTAATTGATGATGAAGAATAGTACATGAATCAATTTCAAGTATTTTTAATTGCAAAGACCAAATAAAAAAAAGGGGCAAAGTATAAGCGAGTAAAATGAAATTATCCCAAAATAAAAATCACATTCTTCGATTTGCGAAGCCTTACATCCTTTTCTTGTCGTCTTAGATAAGGGAATCTTAATTTCTTAACAAGAAAGAGGAATTTAGTGGAAAAGATCTTTTTGTAAGTCTTGGAGTCTCAATCGAACTTGCTATCTTCAGGTCATGAGCCTAAGAAGTCGATCAAAAAAGCTTATCCCGCCCACCAACCTTTATTGAGTTAGCTCAGCATACAAAGAGAATGAGTGTTGCTGATTCTGCTCTTTTTTCCTCTTATTCGTTGCACGGGGTGTGGGGCATCCAACCTGCATGGATGGCCAACTGTTTGCACCACAAAATATATTTTTTACTAATAAGTTCACTTTGATTAAATGCCACTAAATGACATTTACTTTTTATTATTTCTGAAGAAATAATGGAAGATTCAAGAAGTGAAAGAAACCAACTTCTGAAAATGTGTCCTATTGATAAGGGATAAATGTGGTTGGTTACTTATTAGTTGGTGGTTATTTCTTAAGTGTGTAGTTTATCTCACTAAGTGTGTAGTTTCTTGTAATGATAGTTATTTTCTACAAAGCCTCTAATATATATAGTGGGTCAAAGAAGAAGCAGGACACAATCAATCATCAACTAGACAAATTAGTCTTTTTCTTTCTTTAGTTTAGTGCCATCGATAGGAAGTTCAGTTTCCAGACTTGGAAACATTAGGGTGTAAACATTTGCAATTAATTGAAAGCTCTCTTCGTCATTTATGGGTGCGCAGTCTTTTACATCTGATTTTCATCTGTTCGTCGAAGTTTCTCGCTTTCAGGGAAGTCCCCAGGCCCGAGGGGCAAAAAAGATCCCGCACTTTTAATCGGTCGTGCCGCCGGCGCACCGATCGATAGTGAGTTTGCCCAGCAGCGCAAACATTGGCACGCCTGGTGGGACCTTTACCTGAAAGTGGGAAATGCCAATAATATGTTTCCAAGCAATTCTTTGGAATTTCAGGCTCGATTTGAAGAATTAAGGGCCGATTTCTGGGTAAATTTGATGAAATGCCGTACTTTGGCTTCATTATTGCCTAGAAATTTTAAACCATTGTCTCTTTCATTTTATATGAAGTCGACAGTGGATGATTTAATGAAATTTTGGTATGATCTAATGGATTGCATTGATGCAAACCATGGTCAGTCTATTCTACCATTGATTTTGGTAGATACCTCCAATGAATTACATCGGTTTGAAAACTATATTAAAACCTTGATGGGAATAGATCATCCATCCTTTTTAGAGGATGTAGAAGATGAATTAAAAGAATGCTGGGTTTTGATTCACAGAGTTGTATGGATGAGGAAAGAAGTTGAATTGCTCATTTCCACATTTGTTAGGGGTGAAAATTTAGAAGCCGATAGTTATTCTTTGGATAATAAAAATAAAATAATGCCAAACATGGCTGAAACAAAACAGTATTTTAAAGATGAAAGCAACCAATTCATGGTTACTAAAAATTGCACGACTAACTATCAAGAAGAGTCGTTGCAAAATAGCCAACTTCAAGTGTTATCTCCAGACAATTCAAGTGAGTTATTCGATGAATTGCGTGAAAAGTGCTTATCGTGGGGAAATCATTTGAATGCATTTATACAACTGGCTAAAGCTTACACCAAAAGCGGTGTAAATAATTTTTGTAAAATCGATATCGTGCCAGAAATGGCTGAAAAAGTTGAACAACCATGTCCATTCTCATATGAGATTGATATGTCAAAAGGAGATTTACTTGATATGGCTAGGGGGCAAGTTTGCAAGCCTATTTTGGCTGAAAGCAAAAAAGAGCCCTTTTCATGTGGCGTGTATAGCGAGGCAACCGTGGTTGTCGATTTAAAATTCTCCACTATTGGTGAATTTGAAGCTCTTGACACCATGAAAAATGATGAAGAACATGTATTTTGGGAGCCAATCGGTGTTATACTTTTTGGAGAAAAATACCCTATTTGGGTTTGTGGAGCACACCAAGGTAGAGTATTAATTCAATGGTTATTAAGAACTGCAAATATAGTCAAATATTATTTGTTTTATTTTTATCCATACACTTTGAATTAAAAAAAATGCTCAATCGATTGGCTTATCAGTAGCCATTTTATATGCTGATTGGGTTAACGGCTTGACCAAAAATGGTCTTCATTTAGTTAGTAACTTGACCGAAAATGGTCATGATTTGTGTAGTGGCTTGGCCAACTATGGTCATTGACACCGGTACATAGAGAGCAAAAACCAATCGATGGCTAATAGATAGCGAAATGGTGTCACTTTGAAGAATACAAGTCTATCGATTGTAAAAGGCTATCGATCGTGAAATACTATCGATCATGAAAAGCTATCAATCGTGAGAGGTTATATATCGATCGTAAAAGTCTATCGATAGTGAAAAAATACTTTCCCTTTGAAAGATATGACTCTTCACAATCGATAGTGAAAAATTCAAGCTTATCGATAGTGGGAGATTGTCAATCGTGAAAGGCTATCGATTGTGAAATGCTACCAATCGTGTAAGGCTATCGATCGTGAAATGCTATCGATCGTACATGGCTATCGATTTTGAAAGATTATGGATAATGAAAGGCTATCGATCGTGAAAGGCTATATATCGATCGTGAAAGTCTATCGATATTGTGAAAATACTACCAATTTAAAGACATGACTCTTTGCAATTTCCAAGCATTCAGTTGCTTGAGCTAGGGGGTCAATGTTTGCACCACAAAATATATTTTTTACTAATAAGTTCACTTTGATTAAATGCCACTAAATGGCATTTACTTTTTATTATTTCTGAAGAAATAATGGAAGATTCAAGAAGTGAAAGAAACCAACTTCTGAAAATGTGTCATATTCATAAGGGATAAGTATGGTTGGTTACTTATTAGTGGGTGGTTATTTCTTAAATGGGTAGTTTATCTCACTAAGTGGGTAGTTTCTTGTAAGGGTAGTTATTTTCCACAAAGCCTTTAGTATATATATAGTGGGTCAAAGAAAAAGCAAAGTACACACACAATCAATCATCAACTAGACAAATTAGTCTTTTTCTTTCTTTTGTTTAGACTTTAGAGGCTCTTGCTGCCATTGATAGAAAGTTCAGTTTTCAGATTTGGAAACGTTGCTGTGTAAATATTTCCTATCAATTGAAAGCTCTCTTTGTCATTTATGGGCGCGCAATCTTTTAGTTACAATTTTCATCTGTTCGTCGAAATTTCTCGTTTTCAGGGAAGTCCTCAGGCCCGAGGGGCAAAAAAGATCCCGCACTTTTAATCGATTGTGTCACCGGAGCCAGGGGCGGAGCCGCTGTTGTACGAGGGGGGGTGCTATAGCCCCCCCTCAGATCTTGACGAAAAAATTATATATATAT